>JAPWTK010000112.1:0-560000 GCA_029963805.1 Aromia moschata
TACATTCATATGTACATAGTATGTATTAGGGCTAGAACCAAATGGTACATGCCAGGGTCGAACTTGAGCATGCATGCTGCAGTGAATAAATAGTGACTTACTAAGTAATCTTGTTTTCTCTTACTTTTCCCGCATCTGTTGTCACACTCTTACACCTCGTCGTCCTCATATAGGAATTAACTAATTGGGATTCCATTTCTTTTATTTTCTCGGTGTTTTAGCGACTTGCGTCTACGACTACGACTACGACTACGTGCTTTTAACATTGTCCTTTTCTGTAAACATGTAAGTAACACTTGCATATTTCACAGTACACAGTGGTAACTTTAACACTTAAATCTGGAAAACCCTGCACAATTTTTTTTTAATTGATAAACAAATGGGGCTGGCGTTTTAACCATCGTTATAATATCAATTAAGTATAACAATCAATAATGCACAATTACAGGCGCGCGACCTTCAAGGACTAAATAAATACGGAACCTGTTTCGCGTCGCAGTCGCCCCGGCCCCCCCTACGCTGGCCGGGCCGCGGCCTCCTGGAAGACGGTCGGTATCCGAGACTTTTGTTCTAGCCCTAGTAGGTACATATGTACATACATATGTATGTATGTAGGCTACATACATACATACTAGGGCTAGAACAAAAGTTTTGTGTCAAGTATTGAGAAGTTAGGGTTGGCAAATGACTATGTTTTCCAACAGGATAACGATCCGAAGCATAATTCGAGTATAGTAAAACAATGGTTACTATATCATGCCAAGAAACAACTCCATTCACCGCCACAAAGTCCAGACCTAAACGTTATCGAACATTTATGGGACGAGTTAAAGAGAAGAATTAGAAAGCGACATGCTTCCAATCGAAACGAGTTAAAGAAAAATCTCTTAGATGAATGGGACAATATTCCAGCAACCTTAACAGAAAAGTTAGTTTCGTCAATGCCAGCACGCCTTCAAGCAGTTATAGAAGCAAATGGAGGGCCTACACGTTATTAATGAGTGCTGTTAAATAGTCGTATGTAGACTTTTGTTGAAGGTATTAATCAAGCTTTTGAGTATAAATTATAATATTTCATAGACAATATGCATTTTTGTTATCCTTTTGGTACTAACTATTTTTATTTATTGTCCTTTGCATTTAATAATAATAAACAACAGAGTAGAATTTGTCTTTTTTTATTTTTCACAGTAATAGTCTCGTATGTAGACTTTTGTGACTAAGTGTAATATTTTATTATACTCTATAAATTTCGATATAAACTGTGTCAATTACACTTTAGTCCATTTTTTCGGTCAGTTCAGACTCCTAATTTCCCTTATCTCACCCCCAACACGGAAAATTCGAATTTTTTTTGTTGTTTTAGTTGAGATTTTTTTAATCACCTTGTAGAGTGATTATTTGGAAGCTTTCTAAAAAAATTGGAAGCTTTCTATAAAAAAAAAAAAACATTGTTTTGAACTATTAAAAAATCAGTTTGGTCTCCGAGGTCCCATACCCGATTTAAAAAAAAATATTGAAAATAAAATTCATCATATTTGTTTTACTGTTATGAGGTGCCTCGCGTATGTTTTTTTTATTCAATTATTTAAACATTTATAATATAAATTATTTATACATTTCATCCAATTTTTTCAGATTTTTTGGGGTGGTGACTCGCCATTGAAATCGAAAAGAATAATATTTTCACAGGATTAATCAATTACTTTTCTCTGTTTTTACAAGCTTTTATTTAACTTGCAATGTATGTTTGTTTGTTTGTATGTATGTTCGGGTCAAAGTTATCCTCAACCGATTGAGATGAAATTTTGCATACAAGTTTAGTTTGGATGACAATGCATGGTTAGCTAAGTTATGTCATTCTAAATTCAAAATGGCGGACGGTCTATGATGGCGGAATAGTTACTTTTTGCGCGCTCCCATGATATGGGTATCAAATGATAGGGTTTGCTGAGAAAAAATAAGAAAATAAAATGTATTTACTCTACATCCAATATGGCGGACCGCCCAAGATGGCGGACTAGTTATTTTTTGCGCACTCCCATGATATGGGTATCAAATGAAAGGGTTTGCTGAGAAGAATACTAAAAAATAAAATGACCACTCTAAATCCAATATGGCGGACCGCCCAAGATGGCGGACTAGTTTTTAAGCACTCCCATAATGTGGGTATCAAATGAAAGGGTTTGCTAAGAAGAATACGAATAAACTGACATCTGCGTTCAACCCTTCGAGATGATGTACTACTGTCCGGCTAAACAGTAAGACTTAGCGGGGTCGTGTCTTAACTAATATCAACCTATACCCTAGGCAAATTCTAGCGGCGGTGAAAAAAATTCAAAATGGCGAAAAACAAGATGGCCACCATACCAATTTTAAAGAGATAAATTGGTATGGGTTAGGGATAGTATGAACAGGTTGAGAAATATTTAGATACAAAAACACGACGATAATTAAAAAATAAAAAATAAATTAATATTTTTTTTAAAAAAAACAAGCTTTTATTTAAATGCTCTAAAAAGAATAAAATAAACTTTAAATGGAATCAAACCCATCAATTTATTACATTACACAATTTATATGATATAAAAGCTTGTCACAAGATTTACTTGTGTAGATAAACAAGAATGTAATAATTATGTAACTTGATCTTGACATAAGAAAATCTAAGATAAAAAGTATGTATTTTATAAAATAGGTAAATACATCTACATAAGTAAATTTTATATCATATAAATTGTGGAATGTAATAAATTGATGGGTTTGATTTAATTTAATTTCAATCAAAAAATCAAAAAATCTAGTTTTTAAAAAAAATTGTTATTAATTTATTTAAACTATTTTTGTAGCATCAGGAACATGTCTATAACCTCGAAATTTCGAAATCTTTCTGGGGCCGATTCGATTTTATCCTGGGGTCCCTTTCAGTTCTTCTAATTGTCATTCTTGCTGCATATTTCTATTTTTGCGAACAATGTACAACTTGCAGGTGTGTTCTCATTCTTTTCCTTAATCGCATGTGGCCAAACAGTGGAGCCTTTGTCTTATGAATATAAATAATTTCATTATTAAGCTTGCCACTATTTTTATCTACCTATGTACATATACATATTTATGTATAGGTATGTTATGTGAAGTACAACTAAGCAAATTTATGTACATACTACGCATACTGCTATTATTAAATAATGTGCGTTCCTGTGATTTATACTGTTAAGTTATGGTGGGTTCATGCAGAAATTTTTAGTAATAAGAATAAGAATAGTAATAAGCATACAAGTTAAACCTTCGTTTTATAATGACCCAGTTCATGCAGCAAATCCTTATTTTTAAAATTATTACTAAAAATTATGTTTACTGCATGAACTGGGTCATTATAAAACGAAGGTTTAACTTTATGCTTATTACTATTCTTATTCTTATTACTAAAAATTTCTGCATGAATCCACCATAACTTAACAGTATAAATAACAGGAACGCACATTATTAATAATAGCAGTATGCGTAGTATGTACATAAATTTGCTTAGTTGTACTTTTTACATAACATACCTATACATAAATATGTATATGTACATAGGTAGATAAAAATAGTGGCAAGCTTAATAATGAATTATTTATATTCATAAGACAAAACTCCACTGTTTGGGCGCGCACTGAATGAGAACACACCTGCAAGTTGTACATTATTCGCAAAAATAGAAATATGCGAAAAATGACAATTAGGAAGAACTGAAAGGGACCCCGGGATGGGGGAGCCTCGAATCGGCCCTCAGAAAGATTTCGAAATTTCGAGGTTATGGACATGTTCCTGATGCTACAAAAATAGTTTAAATAAATTAATAACAATTTTTTTAAAAACTAGTTTTTTTGATTTTTTTGATTGAAATTAAATTAAATCAAACCCATCAATTTATTACATTCCACAATTTATATGATATAAAATTTACTTATGTAGATGTATTTACCTATTTTTATAAAATACATACTTTTTATTCTTAGATTTTCTTATGTCAAGATCAAGTTACATAATTATTACATTCTTGTTTATCTACACAAGTAAATCTTGTGACAAGCTTACATCATATAAATTGTGTAATGTAATAAATTGATGGGTTTGATTCCATTTAAAAGTTTATTTTATTCTTTTTTAGAACATTTAAATAAAAGCTTGTTTTTTTAAAAAAAAAATATTAATTTATTTTTTATTTTTTAATTATCGTCGTGTTTTTGTATCTAAATATTTCTCAACCTGTTCATACTATCCCTAACCCATACCAATTTATCTCTTTAAAATTGGTATGAAGTGGTGTCTTGTTTTCGCCATTTTGGTTTTTTCACCGCGCTATATTTGCCTATTTAACCCTTTTTATGCTTATTACTATTCTTATTCTTATTACTAAAAATTTCTGCATGAACCCACCATTAGTCTATTAAAATTAAAATGAAACAAAGTTAATCCTCAATTAGAGTAGGTACATTTATTATTAAGTATTGGGAATTAGAACAAAACTCAAAATATAATAACCACACTCGGCTTAAATCCGTGACCGAATATATGCCTGGCTGGTTCAGCTTCCCTCATCCCGATTGCCGACGCCGTCATCCGTGCCGATAGTCAACAGTCAGCCTTCTCATAACCAAGACGTAGGCTGGCTCTCAACACGGCCTTTCCTGACATGTCGAGTGTCCCACTTCCCACCCCACTCGATAGTTCGGCACTGGGAGCTGAAACTTACAAAGTGTCTAAGCGATTGAACCCAAACTATTTATACATTTTCCTTTTCAGTTTTCCTTTGCTGGCATCATTCGGTCCTAACGACCCCTTGCTAAATTATATTACTAAACAATAAAGTACGCAATATAAACATAAAAACATATAAAACAAAGACGATATAATGACAATATAGAATATAAATTTTGGCTATGCAATTAGTACGCTCTGGTAGCCGGTACATAAATAATACATACGCTCCGGTAGCCAGTACAGGAATACCAAATACGCAGCCTCAAGACTATATCTAATCTACCTACTACAGGCCACCACACCTATGCCGGTGGGTTACCGCCTATCCGCCAAACCGGCGTATAATTCCGCCGAACCGGCGCACTCACTCTACCTAATCCTGATCGAACCGAATCATTTGGATCGGCTTTGGACCGACTACTACCAGGTATGTCTGATACCTCAAAGCGATCGTTGCCGATAACCTTGGTTATGCGAAATGGTCCCCGCCATCTAGGCAACAATTTATGGCTGCTGCCGGAGTACTGGTGACCTTTATCAGTACGAGATCATCTTCTTGATACGGATGAGCCCTTCCTCGCCCTTGATCAAAATGTTGCTTCTGTTTCGCTCGATATCGTGTGTGGTGAGCAATCATGCGGTGTCGAATATCCGTAACATCTACTACCATTTCATTGTCAGTTTCAAATTGTCCCTGTAACACAACACGGTAGCCCAGAAAGGTACCATTTAGACCCAGTTGTATATTTATAAGATTGTCGTCCCATTGTTTACTATTGATATTAGCGCCTATTGTTGCTAACGATTCAGTTTCCCGCCAGACTCAACCGACTTGCGTCAGTATACGAAAAGAAACTTTCCTGGGTCATATAAAGCAAGAACCGGCTCAGAGATGAGAGCTTGTCTAAGACCCTCAATAGATTCTTCCCGTTTCCACTTTACATCTTTAGCCAACAGACCACAAAGAGGTCGCTATTTGATTGCATAATCTTTAATGAATTTACGGAAATACCCCGTTAACCCGAGGTACTGGCGCACCTGATGAACTCTTTCTGGGACTACAAACCGTGACACAGCTTCAATTTTTTGTTTTACTCGAACTAATAGTAGAATCACTTATCATATAACCCAAATATTCAATTTTTCTCTGAAGAAAAGAGCATTTTTTTAAATTTAGTTTAAGCCCGTATCGTTTGAAAATAGTTAATACTTCACGCAAAATGTCTAAATTTTCCTCGACAGTTTCCGTTGGTATGAGAACATCATCATAATCATAACATAGTATAAAACAAATCAGTTTTTTTAATAGATAGAGTGATTCAAGAGGAAGGTTTATATGTATAATACATGCATAATATAGTAGAGAAACACTGATAATTTTAGAGGTTTCTAATGTGACGTCGTAAACCGTGCGAAGCCGGGGCGGGTCGCTAGTCTAGAACTAGATATAAAATAACCTTTTTGAATCTCCGCTGTCCCAATGCAGTATTCAGCATACGTTGGAAAACTAGGGGTGCGTTCTTTAACCCGAAATGCAGTCATTGGGACTGATTCAGGTGCGACTGCAATATGGTGATAACCTGAAGAGGTCAAGGCTGGTGAATATTTAGAACCCGCCAACCGCCTTAATTGATCCTCAATTAGAGGCAAAGGGTAATTCTCCGAAACTGTTATTTTGTTTAATGATCGGTAGTCTACGCAAAGGCGCGGTTCTCCATTCTTTTTAGCTACCAGTAGCACGTTACTGGCACATGGCGACTGTGATTCGCTTATTATATTATTTTTCTAAGAGATCAGATACCATTTCCCTAATTTGTGTT
Source organism: Aromia moschata (assembly GCA_029963805.1). Taxonomy (NCBI): domain Eukaryota; kingdom Metazoa; phylum Arthropoda; class Insecta; order Coleoptera; family Cerambycidae; genus Aromia; species Aromia moschata. Next base: position 6,567 of record JAPWTK010000112.1, read on the forward strand.
CTCTCAAAATCAGAAAACTGACGGCGTCTAACAGAAACTGGCTTATCTGTTGTTAATTGAATTTTCATTTCGGTTATTGGCGTTAACCCTATTTCCGATAAATGTTTAGCTGTACATTCAGGAAACTCGTTAAGTAATTGTAAAAGTTCTGTTATGATTTTTTGAGTCTTTAAACCAATATTTATTATCGCTTCATCAACGGCATTTACCGTGAAATTATTGTTGTCTTTAAATTCTAAAATATGACCCTTCTTTGAATAACTTACATCATACAATTCGGTAAAATTCTGGCCTATTAATACATCCGCATCGATTACATTCTTTAATTACATACAATTCAATAAAGTTTTACCATCAACCTCAACTTTTACACGCGTAAACAAACTGGGTCGGGGCTGTTGTCTAAACGCCGCCGACAAAACAACCACATTTGAGAGCAGCTTTAATGACAACGATAAGCGTTCCGTTGCGTCATGAGTAATAAGTGAACACTCACTGCCAAAATCCATAAAACATGTCATTGGTTTCCCATTGACCGTAATTTTTTTATAAAATTTTTCATTGGCATTGCCATTTACTCCTACAAAACTAACGTGGCTATATTCAATATAGCTGTGACTATATTCAATATATATATTCAATATAATTGTGACTTGTTTTTCGGACAATTCCGTATGAAATGACCTTTTTTCCACAACGGCTACAGGTATCTGATGCCCATTTAACACGACCCTGAAAACTCTTAGATGCCTCACCCTTTTGTGTGTCCCCTACTGCCCAACTAAAAATTTTTGTGGGTAATCCGTGATACCAAGTTGATAGCCCAAGATAATACCAATTGCCGCGGCGATAGCTCAGTGGGTAAAGCGCCAGGTGAGAAGATGGCGATTACTCCCAGAGCTATTATCCGCGCGGGTTCGAATCCCGCCTGTGGCAATTGGCACCTGTCACAGGGTTTGGTTGTGTGTCCTACGTCTTTTCCATGTGTATTCTCCCTCTGCACAGTCGTAATGACTCTTAGAGGGAGAATGTCAATTTGTGTGGTGTGAATTATTTATTTATTTAAAAAAAAGTCTGCGCTGGCTCACGTAATTTCAAGGGCGTAGCAAGGGGGGGGCGATGGGGGCGATCGCCCCCCCCCAAAGGGTCAAGTAAAAACCAAAATACTGAGGGGAATGCGGTTGCCGTTCCTCTAGTGACATTTTTTTTTTTGGTTTTTTTTTGTTTTATCGGCAGCGATCGCCCCCCCCCCCCAAAGGGTCAAGTAAAAACCAAAATACTCGGGTGCGTTCGGTCGCCGTTACCTCTACTGACCTTTTTTTTTTTGGCTTTTTTGTTTTATCTTAGCCAGTAGCCATTTCAAAATTCAGGATTTCGAAAATGGTCGCCATGTCATAGCTACCATCCTGAATTTTGTAATTCTGACATCGGGATCGTGATTAGCGACCCCGAAAACCCCCTGTTTACAAAGTTCGAGGCAAAATAATCGAAAAATTTGAAATTTGATTCGGGATAGTGGCCATATTGGATCCGCCATCTTGAATTTTGAAATTCTCTCATCAGGGTCGTGATCAGCGACCCCAAAAACCCCTGATGTACTAATAATTTTCAAAATTCTTCTTTTGCGTCAATGATCCCGCAACTGGTAAAAAACGAGAAATATCCCCTTTGAATTTTGCCATATCTAGTTATTTTAACCTCAAAAATGAGAAAATTAAATTGTTCTCGTTGCGTTTCCTTCAAGTACACGTCTCGAGTGCACGTTTGTATTTGTTTTTGAGTAGTATAAAGGACGATAACATAGCTGAAATTTCGATTTAAAAAAAAAAGGAATCTTGAAAAAATCGCGTTTTTTAATAGTTTTTTGTTAAAAACTGAAGGTTACATCAATTTTTTTACAAATTTTTACGATTCCATTCGAAAGAGAAAGACCTCGAAAACATGGGAAAACATGGTTTTAGTTATTTTTTTCTATCAGTAATACGAGCCTCTAAGTTCGTGTCTCTTGACAATGTACTTGGGCGTTAAAGGGTTAAAGCAAAAAACATTTTGAAGCTTGATTTTCTAGTTTCGAGATCTTTTGCCAAACAATTTTTATGAGCTACGGTTATCATTACATAGTTGTCACAAAAGAACTATGTATTTTATAACGATTGAAATTAAAAAATTAAAACTGTTGTTTTTCATGTTTTTTTGGAAGTACACAAACCTTAGCACCAACCGCCACTGATACCTACAATGTCATAATAGGTATAATCAATCGTCATATAATGATCTTAATCAGTAAAGGGAGCCCAGGTCGCCAGGTCGCCGGAATTTTACAATGCAAGGCTCCATTTAGCAACTACGCTTATCGCTACGCATATCGTCGACGCAATTCGCTATGCGGCGAGGCAATTTAAAAGGACCGACCGTCGATTTGCATTTTTGTAGAGTGACGTTTTCGAATTCCTAGTAGTATGCCTTGTAGTATACTTCACAGAGTCCTCGGGCATTCAGCGATCGGCGTGTCTTACGTCTTTATACGCGCTATGCTCGCCTTCGTCGTTCGTTCCCACCACCGCACCGTCGCCGCTTTTTACCTGCCGATGACGTACCACGCCAAGCCGTAGCAGCAGCGCTATTTCAGCCATGTTAGTTGCTCACCGTCCGCTTGCGTACGCCGCCGATTGTTCGGTGTTTTTTACCAATTTCGCGCATAAACAAACGCCGTCGCACGTCCAAAATGCACGTCAGCATGCCCAAGTGACCGACGGTCGTTCGCACGCCGTCAATACCGAGGTGAAATCCAGTATGTGATAGCCTGTGAGCCACTTACGTGACCCACATATTATTAAAAGCCATCGAGAGTGTGTTAGCTTCAGTCGGTGTTAAGAGGTCAAATCGCGAAGGCATGAGGTCTTAGTGCTCGGGTCGATCGGCCGCGTCGAAGATGTCGAACAAGAAGGCGTTCGCCACGAAGACGACCGCCGAGCAGGGTGCCGTGGTGCCGCCCAGGTACCAGCCGCCCCCCGTCCCGAACGGCCAGGGCATATTGAAGCACCCGCCGAAAGATGCCAAGTACCCCACCAAAGTGCCGGAGAACGTCAAGGTGATCTATCCCCCCGATCAAGCGAAGTACTACCCCAATCCGCAAGGTAAGCCGTACCACTATCCGCAGTACCCGCCTCAGAGGCCAATAGACGACGTCAGGACCACCCAGGTGCAGGTGCACCAGGAAGGCGCCAGGCCCAGACCCCTGGACGAGCCTGGCATCCCCCAGATCCATCCGGATCTGCGGGTGCCCCAGCACAGACAGCCCATAAGGTACGATGAGGAGCTGCAGCACCTCAGACCGGAGATGCTGAAGTTCGTGCGGAAGCCCGAGGACCCCAGGATACTGGACCAGAACCGGCAGATTCAGAACATCCTCTTGGAGCTGAGGTCTCTGAAGGAAGCCAACCAGCATCTGGCCGACGACAACCAAGAGCTCCGCGACCTGTGCTGCTTCCTGGACGACGACCGTCAGAAAGGCAGGAAGCTGGCGCGCGAATGGCAACGCTTCGGACGATACACCGCCAGCGTGATGCGCCAGGAGGTGTCCGCCTACCAGACGAAGCTGCGGGAGTTGGACAACAAGCAGCAGGAGCTCATTAAGGACAATTTGGAGCTGAAGGAGTTGTGCCTGTATTTGGACGAGGAGCGCGGCAGTAGTTCCTTGTGTCCGAACTGTGGTAGTGCCCCATCGGGGAACCTGAGAGACGACGGGGACGGCTCCAGCTCGAGCACCAACGCAGACGAGCCGGCCGTGCCCCAGGAGTTCAACACCGCGAACAACACGCCGAGGAGGTCGGCCAGCAGGGAGAGGCTGTTGCACGAGAATCTAGCGAGGCAGAGGAGCACCTTTAATGGTAAGGAATCTTTGCGAAATGTTTTTCTCTAGCTCTAGCAACAATTGATGCACCTCCATTTGATCTCCAATTGATCTACACCTGGGTCTACATTGTTCTCACTGTATTTTTCTATTTATTGCATCATTATTGTCAAAAAACTAGTTACGCCTACAAGTTAAAACCATTTAATTTTAACTGGAACTGAATACAAAGTTGACTAAAGTCTAAAAAGGCGCCAGTGACGTCAAATGTTGAACTATCATTGTCAAATATTTTTACTTCACACATATAATGGATGCAAGAATCCTGTATCCTGTTTTGTGTAAAGCCGACATCGGCCGGTTGTGAAAGAGGACAAATGCTATACTTCTCGTTCTAACAACGAGCACAGGTGGTGAGACGACCGGTCTTATTCCCTCACTACCTTCGATGCGTATGCGGTTGCTTCTTATCTGTCGTCTTACTTTTATTTGTCCTTTTTCATAACTGGCCAATGTTGGCTTTACACACACGGTATATGATTTCCTATTACGTCAATGATGGTCAGGGAAAGACGTAACGTTACATTATTTAATTATTCTTATTTACAATCATTATCAGAATTAGAATGCACCGAGAAAGAATATAATTTTTTGCTCAGCAGATTTTGGAACAACCAAAGACATTTTCTACCCGGAATCAGTCCGTCCAATGACATTTATTCTCATCATCGTCGATAAAGATATGTTTGCAGTTTCTATAGGAACTACATATAAGAAATGCCGTATGTCACCACAGTATTTCTCCTGGCGAGAAAACGAGCCGATGTTGTCGTTCATCGTCATATATACATATCATGCTGATGAGACCCAATAAGGTCAAAATCCGGATCCATAATTTCTGATCACGTATAACAGTGAACAGGAATTAATCTCATTTACATCTGATCATTGTCAAAACTGCCGGTGCCAACTTGATTGCCCACTTGGCTTGGATTATACTTTACGTTCTTCAAATTAAAGAAAAACGTCGCGAAGGACCTTCTTATTAGATACATGAAAAACTTCTTTGGAGTTTCGAAGGTTCTTTTTTTATCCTGGAGTGGGTACTGGAACCTTCGGCGTAGAAACAAAAAACTGGACGTTTTCCACGAAACACCGAACTACTACACTTTTCTCGACGCGCCTTTCGCCAACCAAGTTGGCATCTTGTACGTTGTTTTAGTTCTCCTTCAGGAGAAGATTAAAACTAGTTAGTTTTAGTCAGTTTTAATCTTCTCCTGAAGGAGAACTGACTAAAACTAATTAGTTTTAATCTTCTCCTGAAGATGCCAACTTGGTTGGCGAAACGCGCGTCGAGAAAAGTGTAGTAGTTCGGTGTTTCGTGGAAAACGTCCAGTTTTTTGTTCTTTTTTATAATGAAGAAAAAATCAGTAGATACCAAGGTCATAACCAAAAGTTGCCCTGTGCAAGTGTGAAATGATTTGGTAAAATCCTAATTTGGCCGGATAAGCTCAGTAAATACATGAATACAAGTCAGTTACGTTACCTACATGAAACGTTCGCAGTCTTGCCATAATTGATTACGTCACGGGAATACCGCGAATTCCTCTTAATCCCAGAGGACTATAGGCGAGACTTTAGGGGATTATTTGGTGATGTTACAGTTACATAAAGTAACTCTTGGTTTAGACCCGAGTTTAGACCTTAATAGACAGTCATCGGTCTCATCACTTATCAGACTCATCACTCATCATACTCCAGAAGTGACGGTAATTTTAACCTTGGTTTTGAATTCTTTTGATGATAAAATATGTAGGAAGTAGTTACATAGTTTTGAATACTTCTCTGGTGATGTGAAAAAAAAAGAAATTGAAACAGCAATAATGTTTTCTAATAAAATTACACATTAAATAAATTTGTACATATTTTGTCAATATAGAGAGTTACATATCCATTTTAGATGTATTAGATTAGACCAGATCTGTATAAAACTGTTTTACTGTGTATTTTAAATATTTTTGTTTTACAAAGAAAACTCCGCTAAGACGCAAAATCAACAAGCAGCATCCTTGTGTCGAATTCAGCTATAGTCGTTAATTAACACGCGTTTGAATTTAACATTTCTTTTTACAATGTCAGTCGGATTGACAAACCTACTTTACATTTTTTTCCGATGGTCGGAATACATTAACTTTTTGATAACTCACGCAGTAAAGGAGCCTGGCATTTGGAATTAAATAAAATGTGTTTAAATTATCCAGTAATAATTCGTAAATAAAAAGTAGTACGGAATACGCGCTGCTTATTTTATTCTGTACACGAGTTGTTCATCCAGTTGAATATCAGATATTTACTCATCCACTAGTTTTTTTTTTAATTGTTAACCGGTAATACAGTTTACAATTAAATATCGTTTTACACGAAGATAGTAAGGAAGTCGTAGAGATAATGTAATCCGTTTTTGATTACCTGAAATCCGGATTGGCCATGGAAATCTGAAAATAACTTTTATGTTTTCAAGGTTAGAATTTGTATATTTTATTGAGGTTATATGTTTAGACGACCAGCAGTGCCGGTGTTGAAACAAATGAACGAAAATCACAAAAAAAGAAGCACATAGAACTGAACAAATAAATAATCGTGGTATAACACCCAAGAACGCCAAAGTATAACATGTCAAACACGTCAAGTCGGACGGTCAGAAAATATTTTTGCTCGAAACCTATTGGAATCCATGGCGCTTCCTTCGAAATGTACTCACCTAAAATTTGGGCCTCTTAGACCCCCATGCCTAGCGTCAGTAGCAATTTGAAAATTGCAATTTTCGTTTTAACGCCAGGTTTTCAATCTTCTTAGCTAATATACGTGATAACTAAAAAAAAATAACCGAAGGCATAATTTTGTGTATTTTTTGACGCAGAATCGTTTAAAAATAAAATCAAAAGGACCCCGCACACACCTTATGGAAAATGGTTCTCGGTCAATTTTTTTGAAACTTTGGAAATCCGTTCTCCTCGATGTCCCGATCAAGTCTCAATGGGCACAAAGCCACAAAGTCCAATAATGGACAGTTTTCGAGTAATTGGACGCTTGCGGTCCACGCGTGAGTGGGGCATTATTTGGATATAAATGTCCGCTTGAAGCATAAACTTTTTTTCAAATAAAAAATTTAAAAAAAAAATCGCGGCGTCCTTTGAGAATTTTTTTAACTTTTCATCCCTTAAAAAAGTGTTAAAAAAATCCGAAAAATTTTGATTTTATTTTTAAACGATTCTGCATCAAAAAATACACAAAACTATGCCTTCGGTTATTTTTTTTCTATCACGTATATTAGCTAAGAAGATTGAAAACCTGGCGTTACAACGAAAATTGCATGTTTCAAATTGCTACTGTCGTTAGGCATGTGGGTCTAGGAGGCCCAAATTTTGGGTGAGTACTTTTCGAAGGAAGCGCCATCGATTCCAATAGGTTTCGAGCAAAAATATTTTTTGACCGTCAGACGACGTGGAATGCCTCCGTATATTTATATTTCTCAGTACGACTGAAAAAAAAAATTCTGTCGAAATGTATTCCACCTCCCTTACCTTCACTCAAAATTGTATATAGGGTGACGTGGGGCAAGTGCGTATCCGGGGCAAGTGCGTTCGCTTCTGAAAAAAGTCTACTACTATTAACTTGTTTGAAAATGATTTTAAAACTCCCGCCAATATTCGATGCAAACCGCACAATGTTATGTTGGCACCAATGAAGAAATATTGTCTCTGAAAGAGTGAAAGAAATTTACCCTCGCGAGTAGAAAATTGCGTTTATTCAAGTCACTTGTCCCATAGTTTACATTAAGGATAAAATATAGAAATAAACACAGATAACGCACTTGCCCCAAGCCCTGGGGCAAGTGCGTTTCATGTGCCCTGTAAGGCATGGACGATGTGCCTCCTTACGAAAGATTTTCTTTCTTTCAATAAATTAAGCTTAAGAACCAAGTAGTTCATACAGCCCAAAAAGAATCGGATAATGTGAATGACATTCGCGCAGTTATGAACTAAAAGTCAATTATACGAAAAAGGGGTCGCACTTGCCCCACTTTACCCTAGGTATAGCCATAAAAAATTGGCTATTGGTCTCAGGTTTTTCAAACAAAAAGCGACACTTTTGCGATTCTGGCCACTTTTATGCATTTTTCGCACTTTCGTGAAAAAATATGCTTTCTATGGTTCAAAAATTACTCTTAATTCGGATTCGGCGACCAAAAAGAAATCAATTTTGAATCGTGCAATAATTCTGTTTGCCGTCATGATGGTGCAATATTGGCGTTTTTTTTTGCATTTTGACAGGGATAACAAGCTAACCCACTAAAACTAACCCCGGATTCGGATTCAGCGATCCAGAATACGTATAGAATAATAAGTGGTTTGAACCCAGGGTTTGATTTTTTTTTATTTTGTGTGCCTGTGTGTGTTTCAAAGGAAGAAAAATACAATAAAAATGGAAATAAAACAAGATTAACATTAGAAGTGGTTAATGAATTGGGTGTGTAAATATTTTAATCGATGCGTTTCTTCTTAAGCCGGCCCTGGATTGTGCGTAAAAGAAGTATTATAATTTGTGAAAGGGAACGAGAAATGACCGAGCAAAATTGAGTTTTATTTCCTTAAAAACTCGCTTTGCGTCGACGTCGGTCGCTTTTTCTCGACCTTTTTTCTGGCGTTATTGGAATTGCTGTGCACTCGTGCGCAAAAATCTTCTCGGTGCGACGGCGAAGACAGCAGGCAGGGGCGTAGTACTAAGTTATTTTCCATGGGGCTGAAAATATAGTGTTACGAAAAATTTTGAAAATACGTACATATGTATTATATACATAAACTGCCTTCTTTATATTCTCATATAGAAGATATGGTCGTGCTTGGTCTAGTTGGTATGTGGTCTGTATATGTATGTACGAGTACAAATGTAATCACGTTTTCCTGCATATTTTCCACTAATACCGAAACACTCCATTTAACGCGTACGTTTGGCCGACCATGTTGCCATTATCAGGAGATGATTAAAACGGTCGAGAGTTAGGTATAATACCAAGGTGAAAATATGTACTTGTAACTACTATGGATACATATATTTTTTTTATTTACAAAAATGGGTTCAAAAATAACCAGCAAAATTAAACTTTTTTTTATTTTTCTCGAAATTATCCAAACTTGAATTTTATTTGGCGTTTTTCATTATGTCATAAGGTTGGAAGACGAAGTTTTTTTTTTGTAAAAAGAAATTGTAAAAAACACGTTTTTAAGGCACATAATTAATTGGTTCTGTTATGGCCGTAGGGTTCGGAATGTTTGCTGTCTCGCGTGTTAAACTGCGATAAAATATCCTGCCCTACCGCACCGGGGTGGCGTGCTACTGCGCATACGCGGGTCCTGGCGTCTGACGGGTCCTGGCAGGATCGGTTAGTGGCGTACGTATGCAGAGATAAGAAATACACGCGTATATAATTTACAAGGCTTTAAATAATACGGTTTATACCTTCATTATAATAGTTTTATAGTGCCGAGCTCTGCGTTGTAGCACACATTTCCGAATCATAGTTATGGGTATTTTGCCTTCTATTTTTCCATGTTACTTCCTAAAGATTTTCAAAAACCAAATTGGAGGACAATATTATTTTACTCCAAAGAGTTATTGATTACATAGTACCTCCATGTAGTGGAGAAAAAGGTGATTTTTTTTAAAAAATTGCCTACTATTAAAGAGGCAATAATTTTCTGAAACATCTTTATTATTGATGACTTCTCAGGGAAAACGAATTTTGTCTGTCGATCTGTTGACCTTTCAATATCAGCTATAAACATCATAATTTGAGAACGATTTAAGCCAGGATTTAGGATAGTAACTTGAAATTTGATGTGCTTGTTATAACGAGATCTGGAGCTGATTAAATTTTGAGCTTAAAAAATTAAGAGGTTGGAAACTAAATGAGGATAATCCTGGGGGTAATACAAATAATTTTTGTTTAAGATGTAATTTCAAATTATGAAAATATATATATAATTTCATGACCTAGCAGAGAAAATATTGAAATAAGGCGTAGGAGAAAGTGAATCAGAAAGTTGGTTTCTAAAAAACTAAAAAATCATAACGTAGTATAAAACAAAGTCGCTTCCCGCTGTCTGTCCCTATCTATCTACTACCTATGAATGCTTAGATCTTTAAAACTACGCAACGGATTTTGATGCGGTTTTTTTAATAGATAGAGTGATTCAAGAGGAAGGTTTATATGTATAATACATGCATAATATAGTAGAGATACACTGATAATTTTAGAGGTTTCTAATGTGATGTCGTAAATAAACACATTTTTTTTGCGCTTACATTGCAAACGCTGGCTGAATCCTACGAGATAGATCAAAATAATGTACTACAGTATTGTACACCTTAAAAAGGTCTACAAAATGTCTATCTCTTAGGGATAACCCACAATAACCATTTTTTATATTTCCGTGCGAAGCCGGGGCGGGTTGCTAGTTATAAATAAATCTGCATTTTGAAGAGGAGACTGATCGAGCATCAACAACTTAATATGACCCCGAGTGGAGAATGTGAGTTGTTCATCAAGAGGTGTCGAAAGTTTCCTATAATTAATTTAATCCTATAATTAATGCGAATTATCAACAATTGACATTCTACTCTCCCGTACCTATGTACTAAGTGTCGAAAACACTTTCGCGTGAGATAGACGTATAAAAGTTTTCGTTTTTATGGACGGTGAGAACGTGAAATGGAATGGGGGCGATCGGGGCAAGATGAATCGAAAAAAAAATCTGAAAAACAAAAAATAACTGTGGCGACCATCGATACGTCGCGGAATTTCCAGGGTAGGCAAATGACCCAGGCTAAAATAACGTATTTTAACCTGTCCTAGCAATTCAAATATTACAAGCAATTATCGTAAAGGCACGTAGAGCTGAGTAAACAGCCCAATTAAGACTCTCGCCGCAATGCAATAAACCAATCAAGCCATTGTCCTGATCGTTCCCCATCCTCTAAGGATCGACCATATCGGACCTACCCGTGGGAAACAAACGGGACTATAAGTCGATTTAAGTTTAGTTGCTATATGAAAAGACAGCTTAAGTCCGAGAGGCACTCCGCGCAAAGTGTCCAGTCTAACTCTCCGCCTGCCAACAGTTCCGCTCATTCCATTTTGTAATAAGTTAGTTAAATAAATACCGCGTTTGAAAACTGTGGGTTACTTTTGTCTGTCACGTACAGACCTGAAGCCCCACAATGACATTAATTTTTACATATTTGCTTTATTCGTCGCATCGCTTGGAATACCTAATCTTATAATTTATAAATACTCGTTTATCCTTGATAAATAATCGTTCTGTTTTGACACACCCGTTGTAATAATGATGTAGATATATTTTTTTCAAGCTCCATCCAAGGTTTAAACGTAAATGAAATTTAATTGTTTAGGTGGAATAATAACTAGAGTAACAGATTTTAAAATCACTTCCGTAGACCATACACTCGGCATTGCATATAACGGAACAGCTAATACTACATGCGGGCACAACAAGCAAAAACCCTCGTCCGTGATCCGACACGAGGCCGAACGATCACTCATGATAGATGATGGGCGAACTGAGCGACGCCGCTGGACGTGAATTAAGAATCTGATACTATTATAATAACCACTGTATATGACTGCATTATTCACAAATGCCCACCAGATGATTTTGTGTTGTTTGATTGAAGTAAAGGCCGCTTTACAGTTCGCAATTTTTCTTGCTGCAATTTATATTGCAGCCATTTTTATTGCGCAAGAGATTTCGGTGTTATTTTACAGTTTGCAATTTTCATTGCTAATTTTAGTTGTCAGCCACTGTTACCAAAATATAACTGATATACTCATCTGCTACAAAGGTTTAACCATTTTAAACAAACAAAATATACATTATTAACTCGATTCAGTAAGGGGAAATTCAGAAAACCACAAAATTCAGAAATTTTAGATATCACAAAACACAATACAAACGATGGCACAGCACATTGAACGTCGAGGTTATGTCAAACAGTTGGCAACATGGAACATTGCAGATAGCCGCAATAATTATAGCTCCGGGCTTGAAATTTTTATCTGCAAGAAATTGCACGAACAGACCATAAATACGCATGCGTGCAATAAAAATTGCTTCAATTTTTCTCGCTGGCAAGAAAAAATTGGGCGCATTCAGGGACGCTCAGCCGCTGACCGCTATGTGTTAGTAGTTAGCCTTTTCTGACTGTCAGCGGCTTAAACACTCCCTGAATTGTTTGTATGAGTTTCGCAAAGATCTAGAAAACGTAATATGTTCTGGCATAGATAATTTTCATGAATCATGGACATAATTCCCTGCCACATTATGTGCTTAAAGACACTTAAAGGACAAAGGTTCGTTTTCTTTTCCATAACTTTTCTTTAAAAACAAGCAATATTTTCTTTTCTATAACTTCTGTTTAAAAGTAGGTTAAAATCCAGTTCCTCACAGCACAGATAAAACGATAGAGAGAATCATGATAGAATTATTTTCCAGTCAGCATCTCAGCAATAATATTTTAGGCTTAGTAAATTGGTCAGCCGCTGAGATCAAAAAAGTGTCAGCCACGTCCATTCAGGGAAGTAGCTAAGTTAGCTACTCAGCCGCTGAGCGTCCCTGAATGCGCCCATTGCGAATTGTAAACAGGCTTTAAGAGGATTGATATTCCTTTATTTTTTTTGTAAATAGGTAACTACGTTTTTCGTGATTGAAATTATTTTTTAGATTCATGACGGTTGATATTTGCTTATGACTTTCTTATCCCGTTCTACCCTACAAGATAATTATTTTAGAAATCTGACGGTTCAGAGTATTGTGCGTCTCTAATTTATATTGTCTCTGCATCGTGTAAAACAATACAATTATCGCCTGAAAGAGTGAGACCTTATAATCGGTCGTGAATATTAAAATATGCAAAGATTATTGTTGTATTATTGTATTGTGATTGCGGTATCACCATTATATGGTAATACGGTCGCTCCCATGGTGTACACAATATAACGTTGATTTTTTCATTGGGCTAGGCACACCTTAATCCATTCATACTAGTGTGGTTTTTTATTTTTTTTACTTTTTATAAGGAAATATAATAAAAAACTACTTGCTCCTTCAAAAATCTTATTAGCAGAACTAGGTTTTGTTAATATTTTTTTAGTTAATAGAATTCTCAATAAATGGTTACACGTCAAATTTGAAACATACTGGGTGTCGTCTCTCTATTTAGATAGACATTATGTTGGACAGTTGGAAGTTAGAAGAACGTGGAAGTTATGTTTAAAATGGTGTGTTTAACCATTTCATTTTTGTGTACAGGGTTGCACAAAGAGGCAACACTTTTTTCAACTTTACTTTTTCAAATGGAACGCTGTTTATTTTCCCATTTTGAGAATCTCCTTTAATTTCTAAACATTTTATTAACCGTGCCTATACTTATTGTTAACGGTTCATGTCATACCAACAGTTTAATATCGATTCATAGTCAGTTATTTCCATCGAGGTTTCCATATTCTCAAATTAATAAGACAAGTCTTGATTTAAAATCAAAATAATGATTTTTATCTTCTGGGCAGGTTGACTTCTGAAAATCTTTTGTAATAATATTATGGGGTTTTCTGCTTTACTAAGTTTCGTATTTTGCACTTATACAAAAATGCTACCTACAAGTTTTGGAAATACCTGATAGACTATTAACAAGAAGTAAAATATTATGGCATGCTTTATAAAATTTATTTAGAAATTAAAGGAGAATCTAAAAATTGAGAACATATACAGGGTGGTCCATTTGAAAAATTAAAGTTGCATAACCTGTTATTTTTTTAGGCGTCCTATACACAAATTAAATAGGTGAACACTCCTTTTTAAACAGAATAACTCCGATGTAATGCTTCTCTAATTAGAGTTGGGACACCCGGTATATCTTAATGTATTTAAAAATTACCTCACTAGTACCAAAGATAGTTTTATTCACGAGTTTATTACCCCCATTTGTTTTTCAATTCCCCTCAGACCTCGCTAAAGTGACATGTAATCTATACATTTTCAAGTTGGTCTGTTTGTTAATGTTCTGAATGTTTCGTGTACAAACAAAAGCTTATCATGTACCTAGACACTCGACTAAAGAGAAAGACAGATAGATTTTTTTTCCAAACTTAAAATCTGTCAGGACATTTATATATACTTCGTTAAAATGATTTACGACATTAGAAATTCTGACTTGTTTAAGACGCCAGTGACGTGTATTTCAGGTAGGTTTATTATAACAGACAATTTTTTTAGATTGTCTGGCTAAATGAGCATTATTTACAGCAAATTATATTACAAATATGAAGAGTTTTGTATGCAGGCTAATTTTAATCTCCTATATTGATTTGAATGAAAAAAATTATTTCACAATTTTCGAATTTATAAAAGATATATGCACGCCCATGGAATCATAAAGTTGCACCGCTTTTTTTGTTCCCCAGGCGTATTTATCATTTTCAATTAAAAATAGAAGGACTATACATTCATGTCCATTTTTCCATAGCTTTGATCCAAGCTTCGACTAATCTTTACGTCTTACAAAATGCAAAAATGAAGGAATCATTCACAACAAACTACAACACAAGTTTCATTTACTGTAATTGGATTTTTCTGTGTAATCCTATCTGGTCATACACCCTACTCACTACCTGAAATCCTATAACATAACAAATACCTACATAGTACATATACATAATTTCAATTCAGTACATATCTTACACGCTAAACCAGAGAATGTTATTATTAAATTATTGTTCGATAACGTCACAAACTACAGGTATTAGAGGATACCTACATACATATGTATAATTTATTTCACCGCCAAGGTTATTCACGATTGACGGATAGCTCATTGATATACGAATATACTCGTCTATACGTCACTGTTACCGATACATACATACATGGATGTTTTATATTGCGGTATCTGATTCTTTGATTTCATGCACCGGGTCTAAAACACCTGTCGCAAAGGGGGACTGACCCTAGTTCAGCGCTTCGTCTCTCACTTTTGTGCTTCCGTATATTATTTTACAAATCGTATTTATTTCACAAATTGAAATGTATTTAAATAAAGTTACATACAACACGCCTCCGCATTAGGATATGTTTTCTTCGTTCGTTAACAAGCATCCGATATATTGCATTCCAATTACACTATTTTTATTATTTCAGTCAGTTTTCGTTCTCCCGCGACGTAAATAAAAATGAATTCGGTGGAAAGTTTATTAGCATACCTACCCATTCGGTAATCGATCTTTGTCAGACGAAGCTGAAACGAAAAGGCTTGGAAGGCCTATTCCAGACTTAAATATTGTGCAGTTAGTATTTTAATAGAAAATTCAATCGAGACATTTATGAAATGCATATTTTATAGAGCCTTAAAATTTCAAACTTTCAGATTTGATCTTGAAAAATGAACATTTTCAGTTGCGCCATGTTTTTCATAAGTAGGGTTGGCTGATCGTGCCGCAATATAGTGGCGCAGGCGGACCATTCGATTCAGTAGCTTCGCCAGACCGTATATTCGAGGTGTCTATGTCGTCGGCGTCAGTATTACCTTAATAAAAAATGTTACACGTGCAAACGATAAAAAAACTACCATTTGCTGACAAACTGAATAAAATTCATCGATGATTTCGAAGATTTATTTATTTAGAGGAAAACGCAATTGTAGCCATCACATAAATAGTGTGAAACATTAAAATTAAAAAGTAGGGTATGCCTTTGAGAACTCAGTTTATGTTCGATTTACTTTTAAGGCTAAGTGCCTGGTTATAATACACTCCATTACAAGACTTTAATTTAAACATTAAAAGGAAATTTTCCTTTCTGGAGTAATTTCCCTACAAATCCGTCTACGAAAATCTGAAACTTGTTAACGAGATTTTTTTAAGATGTATGTAGATATGCTTAAATTTCTAATATGTATAAGTTTCTTATAATTAAATTTAGTTTTGTTTAAATATTATTGGAAAAAGTTTTATCATACCTTTCTTTTTTTGTGGAACAAGTTCATTTGTAAATAACATAACCTAAAATTACTTATGTGAAATCACCTTAGAATGAAAAGAAAACTCAGTCAGAAATACATAATAATATTAATAATAACTTTTAATAGTTTATATTCCCACGTTCCACGTTTATTTCTTGAATGTGACCATTCCGCCGTCCTTCAATTCTTTTTTTTAAAAATTTCCAAAAATTTCGGTGATTTCGAAAGGTAATTTACCGGTAGAATTTAATTTTACGTAATATACTCACCTCTAGTTTTAATTACAGTTAATTAGTATTAATTGCGATTAATTGAAATAAATTACTGCTAATTGCAATTAGCAATTGTTTATTTAGCAATTAATTAATTGAAATTTGTAATTGGAATTTGGTTGAAATAATATGATTTTTTTTGCCACAGTGATCACTACATTTATCCTAATAATTTATTCAGAATGAGACTAAAATAACTTGGAATTTGTTTTATATCAGAATCGCAAAAATATTTGTTTTTTTTTTATACTCTTCTGAAGTGAAACGTCAAGACCAAACAGTTCTTGTAATGCATTAGTATGTATTATAAAAGTATGTATTATATCTTTATACGTTACACGAAGTGTAGTATGCTTAGAAATAATACTATTTGAAGAAGGTTGTTTTATATATTTCCCTATATATATTCTAGGTAAAGAGGAACCGGTGAGAATATTTCCAAATTCCGAAAATGTGGATGTGGTTATGGAAAAGATTTAAAAAAATCGTGCTCTGATTCTAATTTCGCAAACGCAAGTGCTAAGTATGTTCTGATATGATGCGATTGAGTTCTACTTTTGTATTGTATAATAATTAGTTAGACAAGAGCTCTATTTTGACATAAATATTACCTACATAGTTTCAAAAAAATTGAATTATATAGTACGATTTTTGACATTTTTCAAATTATGTTCATATTTTCGAAACTCGAGAATTCTCACTTACCCTTTTCTAATCTTAAAATATCCTTTTTAGGCCGAATTATTACCTAATATAGGACAAAATTTAAGATCCTATGGATATCCTAGGATGTACTTTTAAATATTAGTACCTACTTAATAAGGATAAACAATGAATTTCGAATCGTCATCCATAGGACTTCCTGGAATATTTCAGGCTGTAGCTTGTCACTCATTTTACTGGTACCTAATAAAACCACACTATGGATGTCTACTCGCAATACTTAGGACGTCCCAAAATATATCGAGATATCCTACTACAGCCTTATATAAGCCCTCGTATAACCTTTAGGGACATCCATTGTATTATTTTCTTCTGATACCAAGTTGTGACATTGGTATGACGAAAAGAGTGCCTAAAGGTATACATTTGGGATATTATTATATTTGTCTATACACAAACCCAAATACTAAATGGTACTTGCCATTGTACATACCCTGGACAACCTTGTGTTATGTGGGAATTAATAGCTTTTATTCACGCTTGATTTTTATTTTGCGCAGATCAGATAATGCAGTACGTGAGGAGCCTGGAGCAGCGCGTGAAGCAGCTCGAGGACGACAAACGCGCCCTCTCGCACAAGCTGAACCAGATCGCGTCGACGACGGGCGACCCCAGCCTGGCGGCGCAGGCCCAGGACGGGCGGCGGCGGCGGCGCCTCCGTCGGCTCGCTGAGCGGGCGGCCGGAGGCCGTCGTCAGGGCCCTCCAGGTTCTCGAAGTTCGAGAGCAGCTCGAGAGGGAGGGCCGCGCGCCGGCCCCCGACAGGCCCGGCGAGACGCTGTCCGAGACCAACTCCCAGGACATGGACGACGGGGAGAAGGCGCTGGTGCGGGAGATGTGCAACGTAAGATCATTTCATTCATGTATTCAGAACCTACGCCTAGCTATACAGGTACTGCCTACGTTGACTTAGGGATAACAAGTATTGAGGGCTAAAATATTCGGCGTGGAAGGCGTATAACCACAACCACCTAGATTTCAATTCCTCCCAAACTACATAATCTAAAATAAAAACACTGCTCATCAAAATTAACGTATAGCAATTTGAGTGAGAGGCTTGCGGCTTTTAAATTTTGGTAGCCTATATAGTTGTGGGGTGCCACAACAACCAACTTTCACCCCTTGACAACTCAAGCACCCCTCCAGGTCACTCCTACACCGATATCTCGTTCTGTCTCAAATTCATGTCATGACAAAACATGCTTTTGCTCGTAAAATGTAAAATTAGTGCATAGAACAACCTACTCTAGAACAGCAACTCCCTGTATTAAAGACAAAACGTATTGCGCCATCTATCGTTGACATCGGTACTAATATCAATGGCGGCAAATTCAAATGCACTCCATCCTACATCCTCATTAAAAAGCTCGTTTTTCATACCGAAGATTTAATATAATCTAATTTATTCTCGTTTAATAAACAAGTAGTTATCGTCGAGAATATATGAGATATCACCAATTCTTAGGTTTACATAAAAGACAGAAAAGATGACATGAATATTTTAAGGTTTTCGAGATAAATTGAAGATACATAAAATATGTAAAAAAATTTATTAGACAAAGATAATAATAAATAGAACGTACATACTCCCTAAAAATATTGACAATACATTTTCCCTCTTGTTTGGCGATACAAAATCCTCTGCACAATATCTGCTGACTTTAAAGTGTTTGACACACACAAGTAGTCTTTTAGACTACTTGTGTATGGACCTAGACTTAACTTAGTAATTTAAATTGTTTGAAAACTTGAATTTCCTGAGCATGTTACCCACGATTTATACAATTTTGTTTATGAGTGACACCTACAAAATTTGGTTGCAAGGGCTTAGGACATCCCACAACAACAAGTTCTAATGGTTTAGACGAAGAAGTCATAATTGTAACAAATAAACGTTTAAATGCAAGAAACACACATATTAAACACACCATCAAGAAAACTAAAACACCGAAACGAAAATAAGATACAGATTTATACACAAGAATGAATACATTAGTGATGGGGCAATTTGACTTAAATAATAATCGGATTATTGAAATAATCGCAACATCCGAATGTTGATAATTCAAATTATTAGAATAATCTACTTGCAAATACAGGAAGCTTCCATTCCATCAATTTTTCCAATGTACATCTTAAAAAAATCGCCATCACTGCGTTTTCTTTCATTTAATCTGATTTTTTAAACCACTCATAACCAGATAATTTTATAATTTAAAACGTCTGATTATGCGCACCACTAAAATAAATCAAGCAATCATAAATGGAAAATAAAGTTCTGTTATAAAGACTGAGAGGCCTGGTCAAATATATACGCCAGCTCTCGTTGACATCGGTACTAATTTAAACGTGTTTCGTTTTGGCCCATTTAAGTTGAATACCCCTGAATTAGCGGAAACGTGTTGTTTGGGTGGTGGTCTACCTTGCAGGTGCTAGCCCAGTCGAGAGTTCACGCGCCCAGTTGACAGAGAACACTTGTAGCGCGCACCGAGCACCTCTTGCGAATTTCACGTTTGTCGATTCACACGGTCGGTGTAGGTGGCCTTGAGGGGTGCTAAAATGTAAAGGGTGAAAGCGAGTTGTGGCACCCCACACCAATTTATTTGGCAGCATTAGGATCAATGGATTCGCCCAAGAGAGGTCAAACCAACAAAGCCCTGCGTAAATGCAAAGGAGTAGCTTACGGGGTCTGGAAATGGGACATCGACCAAATATACAGAACTTATTGAGGAGGTCTTAATGTGTGTCGAGATGGAGTTTTTACCCGACAGCGTCCTTCTTAGTCCATCCCATTAGTCTTTGAATTTCCGTCAAAATATTGTGAATTCATATTTCGACATAGCGTTAGTTTTTGGGATGTAGATAGAACATGACATGATGGAAGCTAGATAGAATATTGGCTGCCTAAATTTAAAAACCGCATGTCTCTAACGCTTATCTAAAAAGTGTTATGCTAATTTTGGTGAGCAGTTCATTTTAATAATAAGAAATCTTATATATTTAAAAACGGGAGAACAAGAGCTATCGATCTATTGAAAAATCTCCTCAGCTGTGTAAGTTTGAAAATATAACAGTGCGTATACTATATACTTTCTTTTGGTTTTAACTTTTGCATAGTGTATCAAGTGTATGTATTTAACAAACGGGTGCATATGTACTTACTCATTTTATGCGATTTTCTAGGTAGTCTGGAGGAAGCTAGAGGAGGGACCTTCCCCTACGAGACGATAACTTCTTGGCGGTCAAGCTCCTTGCCCCGTTCCGAATGTACAATTCTCTTGCCGTGATAAGAAACAGTCCTCGTTATATAAATCTGTATATTTTTATTTCGACACAAAGTATTATTGTTTTCATCAACTATTTATTTCCATAAATATTATATCCTTTTGTCTAGAATTAAGCTTTATTTTGTTATATTTGTACAGTATTGAGAATATATTTTATATGAATATAATTGTTTAGATTTTTTCGAAACACTACCCCTTGTTATTTTTCAACATGTTTGTCTTGCGTTCTTTTAACAGGGAAAAAAGGTCTTATTATGTATATAGTATCCCAATTTCTTTCTTGAAAAAAGGCCTGATCCTGTTACACCCGGTATTATTTTGAAACTCGATGTTTTCTGCCGATGTTTTTATACATCGATAGTAGGTACCGATGTTGAACATCGATGTTTTTAAAAATTGCCCATCCCGACAGGATAGTGTGGTTATTTGTTCAGGGCCAACAATGAACAGCCCCATAACACAAAAAAACTGTTGTATACTCTCCCTATTTTTTTTACTAAGCTCTAAATAATGATACGAACAGAACAAATGGTGGAGCATAGTCGAGACATTTAAAAATTTTGCTTTCTATTATGAGCAACTACAATTGGAGAGATTTTAGTTACTACTCAAACTCTAATATTCTTAAAAGACATCAGATCACAGAATGCATTGGGTCTGACTTCATCAAGATTTAAAATAGACTAGAGCGTCATGCGCAACAATATAAGTAATTAAAAAAAAAGTTGGTCCGATGTGGGCTTGAATCCGAGACTCGTGGATTGTCATGCATGTACATTGCCACTATACTTTGTGCAAAAACTATTAAATGAGTGCAATGATACCACCAATAAATTATACTGAAATAAAAACAATAATGGAATGTTTCATTGAATTTTAAATTTTGCGCTTGATATTCGTTATGTAGTTGGTAGGGGTGATTTCACCAGTGGCCGGACAGTTTTGATATTGGCGAACTTCAGAATTTCTTAAAAATTAAATGCGTCAGCTTAAAGAATACCTAATGTTACCTTTGAATAAGTTCATAAATTCAATATTTCTAATAAATAATCTATATTAAGAGAAATTGTATTCATTATTGTATGATTTATTATGTCTTAAATTTAATAATAATGCATTTTCACTAGTACTCGGACAATGGAAGCTAATCGTCATCCACCTTTTGCCAGTATTCGGACAGCCTCAGATAGGGTCAATTTTCACAGGTCCGTACCAGCAAATATTAGTATTTATATGATAACCTATCCATTTTGCTGAACTGGTGCCACATTTTGAATTTTTAAATTAATCTTGAAAAACATGATAAAGAATTTTATTTAAAAAATATATGTCATCCTTTACAATTTTCTCAACAGTATTCAACAATTCCGCGTTTTTTAAAGGGAAACCGCATTTGGCCAATGAAGTTAACCAATTTACAATTTTTTTTCAGCTTTTGTAGATAAGACTGGATCTGGACCCATCCGTTGTAAAGGTTCAGGAATTCTGTCCGTAATACGGTCCAGTACAGTAGACCTGGGTACACCATATTTTCGGCATATTTCTCGTAATTTTGATCCTTCTTTTATTTCCTGTAAGGCTTTTCTTAACACGTCTTCAGAATATTTCCGAAAAATCTTTTCGGTTTTATTCTTATTCATTTTCAAGTGAAAAAAAAATACGAAAAACTCATTAGGCAGACTCAGAATTTGCGAAAAAAAATTTGTGTCCGAGAACTGGAAACTACCAAATCTTTCAATAACGCCCGAAATCGGACACCAATTTGACTCGCCAACTGAGGCATAAAATATTATAATAGTTTTCCGATTACTGGCTTTCAGTTAGAATTTGATATTAACTTGATTATAATGACAAAGAGACATATGGCAGTCATACAACGATTAAAAAAGTACAAACCAATGTAAGTTCAAATGGCCAGTATTCGGACGGATGTCCGAACACTAGAAAATTGAATATTTTATTTAGCTAGTCCTGGGACACTAAATTTTACCATTCAAATACGAAAAAAAATTAGATTTTAATGGAGTTTATAACAACTATAAACCTATTACAATATACAAAGGACAAAATTTCAGGAACTAATTGATTTTACATGCATTTTACTTACTTACTTTGGTCACACACATCCAAACTTCTCCGAAACCAAACGTAATCAACCTCTTCTAACGAATTTTTGATCTCAATTGACAGTTAACGAAAAAGGCGGGAAATATCGAATATGTTTTGTTTTTGTCTTATATATGACAAAGAGTATTGCCGCAAAGCCCGGTTAGGACGAGATTGAGTGTTTAAGATATTTTCATTTTAAATCAGATCGTCCGACTACCGGAGGTGTCCGGCTTACTGGCGAAGTCACCCCTACTGAACTCGTCGTGTTGTATTACTTGACCTTTGTTGACAGTTTGAAATTATCTGAACTTTACACTGGTTGAAAAACAATGTTATAGTAATCAGACTTTCATTTGAGAAATGCCGAAACACTTAAACAGCTGCTGCCAAATTAGTAGCATCTTTGTACGTTATTTGGAAAAAGAACGAGACAATAATGGTCCATTGCTACCCTCAACAGCTGTTAGAAATGTAATTTAAATATAAAATCAAAATATTAATTAAAACTAGTCCAATACATTGTTTCAGCGTGTAGCAGCAATCCTAATCTTGAATGTTTCTACGGTTAATTCTATTTCACAAAAAGCAAAAAACCATGAACTTTTAAAATCACTTAGAAAGCGTATTCTTACCAAAAGGGTTACAAATACTGTAGCACTACTACAAATGCTATTCGTAACATTTATAATAATTGATATTTACATATGTATATACAAAAAAACTAGATTGCACTATTTGTAACTGAATGGTGTTCATGAGAAAATCTTTTAATTCTTTGTTTTTTTAAAAATCACAAAACTTCCGTGTGCCTCTTTTTTATTAATTTTTCCTTACTATTACTACCAATTTTTTCCTGCTTTTTTTGTACTGTTTGGTGCATTTTTATGCACCAACCAATGTCTTTTAAAATATATGTAATTTGTAAAATTATTTTCCTTTTTAATGTTGAAAAAATAAGTTATTTAGCAATAGACAAAGATAAAGAATCCATTCATCTGCTAGTCGATTTTTTTTCACAGAGGTCTTATCCAAAGAAGAAATTAAATACTTTGAGCGTCTTGTGTGACAAAAATAAATAAATAACGTTTTTAACAAAACAGTCATTTAAAAAATAATTCACCTAAAATAAAGTAAGAACATGGTAATAGAAATAAACAAATTTTTATTCACACACATGGATGAGACTTGCTAACTAACTTACAAGATGGATTTTGTTCAAATTCGCCGAAAAAGGCGGAGTGGGGACCAACCAATAAGATTATAACAATTATAACCCCTAAGAATTCGTCTATGTTCTGTCTTTGTTTCCATTTCTTCTCACTCTGTTCCTATCTGCTAGGGGCTTGCTCTTGAAATCTACTGATATTACAATGAGCATTCCGCATATGTCATTTATGCTTGTAATCACTCTCTTTGTAAAAGAATAACATATGATTTGTAAAAAAAATTAGCGGTCCCACCAGATATATCAAAATCTAAGTTTTATTTTGTTTTCACCCCGAAACAAAACAATTATTTTACAGATACATACAAGTCAGGACATTTAAATAATATTGTACATAAAGAAATATTCAGGCATATATTATATTATCTTAATGTTATTAACAATTCTTATCCGAGACCAGGCAAAAATGCTCTGAAATATTTTTGGAAAATGTTTATTTGAGATTAAGTCTTAAAATGATACAATATAGTCCTGATGGAAAAATTTGGACCGACTATAAAATTATATATTCAAATGGTTCTCACACTGGATGCAGGAACGTGGGAATGTCATATCAGGTCGAAACGCAATAATGATAGTCACTATCAATAATCCCGACCCAGAAAAATGTAAATACGAGCTCTCACAGTAATAACAGGTTCATTCCTGCGCATATATGCGTCTGTATCTTCGTGTGTCTGAATAATCCGCACGTTTCTGCATCTAGTGTGCGACCGGGCTTACATATAAATCTTTCTCATGTAGGTTGCAATTTTTTATAAAAAATTTTGATGTGCATATAAACTGGGAAAGGATATATCTAATCATAATAATTACGTACCCAGTATGTATGTACAGCAGACATCAGCCAGTTGTGAAAAAAGACAAATGTTACGCTTCTCATTCTAACGACTAGCGCAGGTGGCGAGAGGGCCGGTCTTATCCCTGTCTACCTTTGATGCGCATGCATCTTATGTCGTCTCACTTCTGTTTGTCCTTTTCATAACTGGACTTTGTCTGGTGTACACACAGGGTATACTCCAGTTCAAATACACATCGGTTTTCACATAATATTCTTAACTGAAAAATAAAAAATGCTTAAAAACGACAAACATTTAACATTCTTCTTATTTCGAGATCCATAGATAAAATATAGACATAATTGCCAGAAAATGACGAATTTCATTTTCGTTATTATCCCAAATTAATGAGCGATTTTTGTAAAAAAAACTTCAGTGCACTTACTAATTGGTATTAATAATCTGTAGTACCACAAATTAATATAATTTCAAAATAAATTTTCAAAGTTGAAATAACACAGGCCCACAAAAAAGTCTTGTAGTTAAAAGTTGAGTTTTACGGTATGTTTTTGGTGTGTTAAAAACGAATCCGAGGTAATTCACCCATCACCCTAAGATTTTGACATAACCTCAAAATCACACTTTACAAATACTTTAATAAGGCCCACAAAAAAAAAGAATCAAAATCCAGAAGGTAGACTACTTATATTATATATTTAGGTGTGCTAAAATAATATCTTATAATAAAAATTAGTTTAAGTTGTCCACATTTCCTCCAGCACCCCCATTAACCCCCCAGGGGGTTGAAAATTCATTTCTTATAAAAATTCAAAATTAATAAATATTCCTAGGTATTTCGGTGCACTAAAATTGTTAATATCTATAAAAACTGATTTCAACCACCTAATCGCCCCCAAACCCACCCCAGTACCTTATTACCCCTCCCAAAGGGTAAAAAATTCGTTTCTTCTAAAAATTCAAAATCAATACATATCCTCAGGTATTTTAATGAATTAAAACTAATGTCGATAAAAACTGATTTCAATCTGGGTACTTTTTTTTGGCGAGTCCCCCTCACCTCTCACAATCTGGGTGCTTTATTTTTGTGAGTCGTGCTCTTTTTAACGTATTTGTAGTGTGATTTTGAGGTTATGTCAAAATCATGTGATGGACGAATTCTGACCTCGGATTCGTTTTTAACACACCAAAAAACATATCGTATGGTACCTGAACTTTTAACTACAAGACTTTTTTGTGGGCCTCTGTAATTCTAAAAATGTTTTAAATAAAATCTACGCATATCTATGCAAGTCTAATATTTTTTGGAATAATTAAAATATCGACATTTGGAATAATTAAAATTAAAATATCGACAAAAATCATTCACGTTGTAGACAAAAAATTGACAAATACTGTCAATTATTTTACTATATCATTATTTAGTTGTTTGCTAATTTTTGCAAAAATATCTATATGTCAGTATAATCCAGATTTTAAAATCTGATCAAAACGAGCTTGTGACCTGGAATTTAAATAAAAAATAAATACGGAGGCAAAGAGTTTTCACCACAAATTTTATTTATAAATCGGGAAATAGATTTCTAACAACTTTTACATTATATCAGTAAAATATAATACAGTTCACTATAAATACAAGTGAAGAATTGGAAATGTACGTACTATGCCAAAAAATGAATACTTTGCGTCATTCCTGACGGCATACAACACCGTTACTATAAAAATATGAAAATTTTAAATACCTAACCTTATTAACTGCTTTGAAATTAAGAACATTATGCAAACCACGAATAAAAACACTCTTTGGGCTCTGACAATGCATATATTGAGCCAATTTCACCATTTTTTTGTTGTTGTTAAAATTAATAGCGGTGGCGTCTTCTATCGCCCCCGCTGCGTCTCGGTCTGTAGTCTTCGTAGCGGCTGCTACGTCCTGATCTATAAGATCTTCTGCCGCCTTCCCTGTCTCTGTAGTACTCACGGTCTCTATCCCTGTAGCCTCTAGACCGACCGTAACTAAAAATATGTACCCAACAATCAACCCAGCATAACTCAACCAAGAACATTTCCGCTATAAGCTATTATTGTCCACGCCAAGTCAACGATTCATATGGGTTTCAACCGCCATCATACAAATCCATACAATATTGTTTTACCAAACCATATAAATAAACAACCATGTGCCTGACAAACCACAAAACAACAATTAGATAATACAAGTGAACAAATCGTTGGGTAGCACTTTGTAAACAATGAACACATCTAATAAACTCATCGTGGCAAGTTTAACCGGATCGAATTGCAGACATTCTCAAGTCAAAACCACTACTCCCCCTTTTTTTTTAACAATATACAAAAAAAAAACATGTTAATAAAATGCAACCATTTTAGGTTGACGCTTCTATTCAATTAAACTATAATGAAACTAATATGAAGTAGTAAAGACTTCCAAAGAAATAAAATACTTGACAGTCAATTAACTAATTAAGTCCTCAAATTAAACAATTTATTCTATGCATGCTATTTTTAGTCATCAACCATTTAAAATTGTTCTGAAATAAAATTTAATCCCGTTTTTATGGTGTTTACTTTAAAACATGCCGCAAAGCATTTCAAGTATTCGACAGTAAAAAAACAGTATTAAATAAAAGTTAATAGTATTAACCTTGCCCACCCTATATAGAAACATAAAACCAAAATATTGAAAATAAAGGCTCGATATCATATTTATAATACTGGGTTAACTGACTATAACAGATAAATCGTTTGTGGGGAAATTTTTCTTAAAACGGAGGTAATGAGACATCATCCGTTTGCACAACAAATCAGCATAGTTTGTGGCCCCTCTCGACCTCCTTATCGAGTTAAATGTTAATTATGTACGTTATCACTTATTATACATACGAGAAATAAACATTGACAGGCGCCAAAGACAACAAAACCCATCTATCTATAGTTGTAGATTGGTATTGTTGATAAAAGATAAACGACAGAGTACAGCGGACATGGAGGACAGGGGCCTGTTCCTGCTGCAATCTATGAGGAAGAGCATGCTGAGCATCCCGCTTCAAGCCTCAGGTGAGTTTGACATTTACTCCTTTACTTCTTATTTTAGTTTTTCAAATGGGAACATAATTTTTTAAAATGGAATGTCGGCATGTTGCTTCGAAAATATTGGCATTATGATTTGGATTCGATAAAATGTCCTTGTTACGGCTTTACGGAAGACAATAGTAGATTATTAATATCTGATGTATTCAGATATTTAATATTATCAGTTTATTTATCAATTATCGATGATTTTGGTACCTAATCGTTTTATTGGGGACATTAAAATTACATTTAAATAATCAAAAGTATTAAACAAATTATAAAATAACCTCTGTGGATAACTTAACTTTAAATAAAAATAAACATGTTTTTTTTTTCTGATGCATGTTAAACTATTTGGTTGAGTCTCGATTTTAAATGGTTTTAAAACTAATGCAAAATTTTGAAAATAAATATAAAAAATGTAAATAGAACTTTAAAAAATCTATTCTCATTTAATTTAATTGTTAAATCTCAAACGTATCACATCTCAAATAATTTAGTAACTAATACCATACGAAAATTTGATCTGTTTTTAAGATCTTTTATAAATGAAATTGTTTTTAATATATTATTGTAAATACTACTTTCACAGATATCACAGTTCTCTTATCTGGTTTAAAACTGCTGTATAATATTTACTCTAGCTCTACAATTAGGACGCACACTTTAAAAAGTACTATTTACCATTTCCAACTGATAGCAAGCCACACAGGAATTGTAGATTATTGATTAGGCTGATGGTTTATATCATAAGTGACCTCCACAACCCCAGAATTCATTAAAAATTCATATTTTTATGACTCGGCAAATTTAGGTGCAAAAATATTGATTATTCATCGGGTAGCCATTGAAATGGCAAGTTTTCGTTAAATACCTATTTTACGTAAGCCTAAAAAATTAAAATGGAAAGCAAAATAAGTAAAGAATGCGCAAGTATATTGATTTTAACTCAGAATGTCCAACAAAACGATCCTCAGTTCTTAACTTTCTAGCTGCTAAAAATGAGATTTCAATTAAGAAGCAAATTAAAAAAATTGTATATATTACCGGTCTCTATCCCTCTTGTCACTGCCCCCATTGATCTCCGGGCAGTCACGGTAAAAGTGACCAGAATATCCGCATTGATAACACCGCATATTGGTGTTGTAAAATCTCCTGCCGGAGCCCCTGGTCCTGGGCCTGGCATACGTTACTCGAATGCGGCAGCCATTAACCTCACTGAAACCAACCCATTGCTTATCGTCTCAAACCAAAATCCACCCACCTTACATTCCGTCGGTGGCTTTCCAAGGCTGCGGCGGCCGCCTTTTTATCCTTGAACACGGCAAAGCCGAAGCACGGTGTGCTATTCGTCATCCAGACCTCTTTCAGGGCCCCGTAAGGAGAGAAGACCTTCTCCAGGTCGGACCTCCTTATTTCGTCGCCTATGTCGGCGATGTGAAGTCTATAGCCATCAACATCGCTGCTGTGGCTTCTAGAGCGAGACCTGGACAAATTAAAAGGGCTGTGGAAATTGTGGAAAGGCGTTTACCGTGAATAATCACCTGGACAGGCTCGACCGACTCCGGCTCCGGCTCTTTCTGTCTTCGGCGCTGCTATTCGAGGCGCTCCGGCTATGGCTCCTTCTAGTGGCCGAAGCGGGCGATTCTCGGTCGGTATCGCGCATTTTCCTGCAAAATAGAACGTAAACAACGGGCAATTGTTTTCATTTCGCGAAACTTACGGAATTTGGGAACTGATGATTGCGGTAGAACGCCACTGGGCGACTAGTCGGATCTACTTGCTCCACCCCGCAGTTTTGCTGCGTAAATACGACACGAGACCCTAATCGAATTACTCTAAGCACCGGAAAAGGCTTCCGGATACGTTCTATCGATTAAATAAGTCTTTACACGTGAATGAATTACTTTGTCGCAGTCACATTACTGATGACGCTGCTTATTTTTAATATCTAAATAAAACCATTTGCAATCTTAACCCGTATAAACTAACGCACGACGCGCAATGACGGAATTGCTGATAAACGGATGTAGAATTGACAGTGGCTAAGTTCACATAACGTTAAGCAGTAGTCTCATTCGATTTATGTAGTAGTAAGTCACATGGGTTAATGTGAACTGGTTGTCATTGAAAGGATTATGACGTCCTATAAGACAATTTTATTTTGTAATAAGAAACAAGAAAGTAAATTATTTGCCTGATAAAATAATAACTAATCTGTTGGAATAGTTGCTTTATACAATCATAATTTACATCAAATTCTACATGTATTTATACATACAGATTGAACCCGGTGATCTTAATAGTGGGTAAACCAGTTGTCATGTGACTCGGAGCAAGAATTTTTAATAGAAGAGAAAAAATATAAAAGTAATGGAAGCTGTTGAAAGACGTCACACAAGTCACTAATTAATAAGATTAACGTAAATCATAATGTCTAAGAAAGCAATATATTCTGTCTTTGTTTGCATGTCTTCTCACTCCTACTCCCTATTTTACTATTTGTTAAGATAATAAGTTCTATCTGTATATCTACATTTACACGATAAATAGAAAAATGTTATGTTTCGAGATCATTTACGTGTATTTTTATTGATTTCTGGTGAGTTTGATTGACATTAGTGGCAGTGGCGGCTCGTGGGTGTGTGGCATGCGTGGGCACAGGGTGTGTCAGTAGGATTACTTATTAGCTACCAATGGCGCCACAGGCGAAAATTTTTAAAATTTTCAAGGTCATGCGTTTTACTGACTTCAGAATTTCAATTAAAAATTCTTTTATACAAAAATATAGACTGACAAGAATAATTTTTGGGATTTGGTAGCTTTTTTAAATAATTATTAGGCACGAATATTGAGGGCTTAAATATATTAAAATAATGGGTGGCAACATGTGAAAAAAATTTGATATAGGTATCTTACCGTTATTTGTAGAGGAAATCAGCTCGCCTGTCCTTATTGTTCACAAAAATGTTAATCGCCTTTTCATTAACGTCCCGGATTTGTTTCACAAAATTTAATACAATTAATTATTTGGTTTAAAATTTAAAAAAGCACTATCAAGCTGTTGCCTTATGTCTACCTTTCCCAACACACTAAAATCTAAGACGTTATGTAAATGTTTTTCATTGTAGCTAGCATGTTTCTTAGCTCGTTTATTTAAATGTTTTAAACCCCACTTGTCACTCACCCCTTCTTGAGTCCATGCACTTTGGTTGCCACCCATCACTAAACAAATAAAACAAAACAGTTTGTTTCTTTTAGGACACGTAGACATTACTATAAAAATTTCGTGAATAATTTCGCGATTTTCCTACGTCTGTTTTGGAAATAATCAAATCGGGTATCGGCCTTCCTAACCGTTTAATTTCCGTTCGGATCTCGTATGTAATATCTGTATTAGTCAATAAAAAGTCCACTGAATTCATTTTGAAACAATCAACAAAAAAAGAAAATAAACAATCACTAAAAAAAGTCACTCAACAAGTGTGACCCGTTCAGCTGATTGACGAACGATTTAACGACGTCTGTCTGCTGCAATGGTCTGCAAATATTACGAGTCACCGAAAAAGCCCGATTAAAAACGAGGGCTGGGATACTGTGTGCCCTCGGCCACGCGCGCGAAATGCGACTACGGTGGCTCGATGCGAATTCAGACTACGGTGGCTCGGTGCTCGATCGATAGTCTGTCATATATATGTGATAAAAATCATTATTTGTGTTATAAAAGGAATAATAAGTAGAATATGAAGAGTTTGTCGTATACAATTAATTGATATTATTGTAACAGTAATTTATGGTAAATTAACACAAAAGAAATATTTTCTATTGAAATTTGGGCTGGGAACGTGCCCTTGTGCCCTTTATCACCAGCCGCCACTGATTAGTCGTCAAATTGTTTATAAATGTTCTCATAGCTGCAAATTTACTTGCTTGTAACTAATGAAATTGCACAACTTCGTTACATGATCCCAGAAATATTTGTCAAAAACCTATTATATTTTTTGTGTATATTTTATTTTATATTATATTTTTATACATATACATTTTATTTATTTGGTACATACTTTGACCGTAAATGTCACATGTAAAAATTAATGTATAAACAATTACAAATGTTATCACGTAAAGCTATTATTCATAATTTATTATCCACAATTTGATGCTTGAAGAGATAGTTAAAATATATTATTTTAGAAATGCATCGATCACTTTCCCATCATATCAATGATTCGCAAATGATACCTAGGTGCCAAATGTTTTTCGTAACTTTAGGTACATCACGTTATATGTCAATTGTACCAACATCACCTGACCTGTCACGCTACTGTCAAACAAAATCCCCCAAGTGTTAAAATTTTATTTTCTCTTCTGTGTGCGTTGTAAATAATGTGCATATTTTCAAATAATTATTAAATTCTGTAAAAATGGGTAATGCAGGTAGCAGCGGTGTGGCAAGAGACAGGCAAAAGTCTAGTGCGACGGTCCCATTGTCTCCGTCTAAGGAGGGTCAGGCGTTTATTTTCGATAAAAAAGCTGAAAATAAGCTCCAGCTACAGGGTTCCCAAGAGGACGAGGAGCCCTACTTCACCAAGCCTCGTGTAACGTATGAACAACCTAGACCGAGGGCCAATACAGGTATTTCTTGTTTTTTTTTGTAAACAAAATTGTTTTGAGTTAATTGAAAAATAAATCAACGAATTTTATTCTTTTAGTTTCGGAGGGCAGTCAGGTGCCTAACACGAGAGAGGTGAAGACCCCGACAGTGTTTCGTTGGGAAGGGGGCGGTAAAGAAGTGTGCATAAGCGGAACGTTTTCAAACTGGGAGACGATCCCTATGGTAAAAAGCCACGGGGATTTCGTGACCATTATAGACTTACCTGAAGGTGAACACCAATACAAATTTTACGTTGACGGAGAATGGAAAAATGACCCTGCAAATAAAGTGGTGGAAAGCGAAAGGGGGCAAAAATCTAATGTGATTTCTGTGAAACGATCCGATTTTGAGGTAAATACCGAAACAAACCACATTGTAATAAAAATAATAAACGATAATCCTTGACAGTAGCAATTTTTGAGTTTTAAGTTTACTTTGAAAGGTTAGGTTTAAAGTTACTTGAACAAGCATGAAAGTAAATATAGAGCTGTACTCTTTATATTACAGTTAAAGAAATGATTTGCAGATCATTTATTTGAAATAAGTTATTAAATTCTAACAATTTTATTTTACTTTTTATGCCATATAAATGTCATAGGGACAGATTATAATGGATGCTATTTTTTTTAATTGTTGAAAGGAAATTTTTGTTTTTCTATATTTAGGTATTTCAAGCTTTAGCAAAAGACAGCGAAAATGCTAAAGACGATTCACAAAAAGAGTTTGGTCAAGAAGTTCCCATAAATAAACCATGGGAGAAAACTGCCGGCCCTCCTATTTTACCACCACATCTTTTACAAGTCATACTAAATAAGGACACCCCTTTGTCGGTAAGAAAAAAATCGTTCAGCTTTGCAATAAGCGATATAAGGTACAGAGTTTATTTTTTAGTGTGAGCCTACGCTGTTGCCTGAACCGAACCATGTGATGTTGAACCACTTGTACGCGCTATCGATAAAAGATGGTGTTATGGTTTTGAGCGCGACGCACAGATATCGCAAGAAATACGTTACAACGCTTCTGTATAAGCCGATATAACGTTAAATTATTTTGTACATTTGAATTGTATTTTTACTAAGCTAGTGACATAATAATTTATTTAAATTATAAATTCATCGAGAAGTATTAATTTAGTGCCGGTAAATTTAAAGGTCGACGTCTTCTTTTGGGACAAACTAAGGTGGTCTGCATTTTAATTGGTTTTATTTTTTTGTTTTTTCTCGAGTGGAATGTGAAGAGACTAGGGTTTTATTAAGTGTTGCATATTCGTCTAAGGTTAACAATTTTTATAATCTTCAATTATTTTCTCTGTCCTTCATATAAAAATGTTTATATAATGCAAAGCCTATGAAATTATTATTAAAAATTGTGATTATATACAAATTGTATACCATAATAAAGTTATTTAAAGAGTTTATTGTTCATAATCTCCCCAGATTATTTAAAATTATTTGTACACACTCGTTAGAAAGCACTAATGTATTCAAGAACCCTATTTCGTGAGTAGTAACTCAAAAGGGTGTTAGAAACAAGATGACAGATGTTGAGATCATTTTTATATTTTTGTATTTTCAGTTAACAAATTCTAGAACTATTTACATCAAACACAACCTAAACAGCACCAGAATATTCTTTTAATGTCCCCCAAACAAATCTACATACAATGTTCCTCATGGATATACTTATAATATTCCTTTATCTTCTTTGCCCAAATATTCTAAGAATATTCTCAAGAGCAAAAAAATGTACAAATATTGACCTAATTTCTTCTGCCAAATATATCACATATCTTTAATTTGCTGATTGGAACTGTAATTTGACTGTGAAAATCATTATTTTAGCAAATAGGAAATATATCATTGTTATGGATTTGATGAATACTGAATACCGAGGAACTTGTATATGCAGTCTGATCTGGTGAACAATTTTTACCTCAAATAAAATTATTTAATCATCAGTCATCACTCAAAAAAAACGTATTTCTTCATTTAGAATATCCCAGGTATATTCCTGTACTAATTATACACAACATAGCATATTAACAGTACATTAGCAAATATTCTGAGTATACATACTGAGATATTTCAGGATGAAGGTTATTAGGTGTGTATCCTATGAATATTAATTTTGAAACATATATTTGCAGATTATTATTACAATATCTGGTCCTGTCTGGAGTCTGGGAACTGAAATTCAAATCAGTGTGATTGGAACAAAATTTGATTATTAAACTTTTCCTATTTCTCTTCTAAACAAATATATAAAAACAATAAGTTACTTTATTTATTAAAAAAATACCTTCCCACAAAAAATGCTACAACCTAGAATCATGTAAAAATTACGTCGTGTTTGGACTTTAAATGGGTGGTCAGAGAGACTTTCTGAGGGAAGGCCATGCTGCAGTATTCGCAGATGTAGGGCCTTTCGTTTGTGTGCTGCCTCGTGTGAATTTTAAGCGCGTACGGACTCGTAAAGCCTTTCTTGCAGTAGTTGCATATGTAAGGACGCTCCCCAGTGTGGCTCTGCATGTGTCTCTTCAGGTCTCGTACGCACTTCCCGCAGAGAGTGCACATTACTTTACGCGCTTGGATCTAAAACAAACGATACGTGACGCACCCAACACCACTCTCAAGTACTATCGAATTGCTACGCTCAAAAATGAAATGTATCTTGCCTGTATGAGTCTTTAAGTGCCTGTGGTGCTCTGACTTGACCCTCGACGTCTTTCCGCAATATTCGCAAGTGAATACTAGCCCTTTGTGTATGAGTGAGTGTCCTCTCAGAGATTCGGGATTTTTAAATACCTTTTTACATATCTTGCATGTCACCGGTTCCTCGGAATGCATCTGAACATGCCTGTTTAAATTGTCAGCCCTCACGACTAATCCACAAATATTACAAATTCCTGGAGCCGTATGACAGGTTCTTTTGTGGTTGTAGAGTTTCACACGTGATGGAAAAGTTAAGTTGCACTCGTCGCACTTTATTTGACTTAATTTCGCTATTGCTTTTTTTATGTTTTCCACCTGTAATCCGTTTGGGACGGTCTTATCGTCCGTGCTGTTCTCAGCTTGTATATTATCGATAGCGTCAATATGTCTTCTGCAATTTTCAAATTGTCGTCGTCTCGATCATCATCTTCTAGATCTAATTCTTCTTTCACTTCATAATCTTCTTCATCGGGTTCTTTAACTTTAGAGCGTGGCTTGGAAATATAATTCGTTTTCTTTAGTGTGTCATATCGCTGTTGTAAATCCCTGTCATTGCTCGTGATCACTTTTTGAAAACAGAAGAATTTATTTACGTTGTCGATGCATTCTTCGCATATCGAGGAAGGGTAATATTCGTTGAAAACTAACTGAAATTTTATGTTTACACATACAAGTCGAAAAAAACACATGTAAACAAGATTACCTGTATAGAAGAAATGCATTCAATTTTGTGTAATATACTGTCGTCAACGCGCAGAGGTAATAGTTTATTGGGGGTCCTTAGACATGTTCGACAAACATTATCCATCATATTTAAAGGTTGACAAACACACTTATTTATTTACTGGGAGATTATAACATAACCTAATTCCTTGGTGTTCTATCAAAAAAAGAATTCATGTTTATGCAGGAAATGAGGAAACATTTGTCATATTCTTTCGATGTGATTCATGTATGTAATCTGAATATAATCGTCTCGTATGGTCTTATCGTAGACATTTTATTAGAGATATCTATGCTTTTAGTCAACTAAAGTGCATTACACTATGCAATAGATGTCGCTAAATGCTATTATAAAAACTGGGTTCGCACAGAGTGTGTTCGTTTTACTTGTGATTTCAGTAAATTTTGGCAGTGTCTCTAAAATGTTTCAGTTTAGGTCGACCTGTTGCTTGAGGAAAACTTGATCAACTATTTATCCGAAGAAGAAAGAATATAGTTTTAAAACTCATTTTGTACAGTCGATTATTTTTTCTTCTAACTTAACCTAAAAACGATCACACATGGTTTTCAACATTTACATTATGTACTTAATAGTACTAACAGGGTAACAGGTATAATACGCTCTGTCGTCCATTGCTGTCGATAATTACCTTAATATACCTTCAACCTGTTTTACTACAATTCGAAGTAATGAACTGATCAGCGGAAGATGGGTTACGTTTATAGTTCTGAACGTTTCGATTTCCTGTGCGCTACCTTTTAACCCAGTGCCTGAAATTCCTTCAGAACTGTGTGTTTTAGCATAAAACAAAATTTACAAATATATGTACATCTCGCTATACACTTGAAACACTTGAAACAGCCCCTTTTTCTGTTTCGCCCCCCCCCCCCCCCCCCCCCCCCCCCCCCCCCCCCCCAAAAACAAAAAGGAGAATGTTCGAAAACATAGAATTACCACAAAAGTTTTGAAAAAGCTGAAAAGTGAAAAATAATTCAAAATTTAAAAAATCCTTTTTTTATAAAAGTTTACATAGGTATACATTTTTACAGGTGTCCTTTGAACTGTGGTATCTGTTTTGTGTTTCATTGTACTTCGACGCGTAAAAGATGACAAACATGTGAAAAAAACGATAAAAAATGTACTTGTATACTTGCTGTGTGAAGAAAGGTAAGAAAATTTTAAATTTAGTATTACTCTCCATGGAGTGTTTTTTTTTTATTACTTTCCATATCACTTAGAATATATGCATAAGCATTTAGAATAGACTAGAGGGAGCGCATCCCATTTGCCCTATGCGTGAAAAATAGTAAACAGTTAGACTATATCCAAAAATTCGTCAAAATCAAACTCTGGCAATGAACCGAGAGAGATGGAAATAGCAGTCCATGGCCAAGCTTCAAGGTCATTATAGTCCACAGGACTATTGACAAGTGACTGTCAACGTAATTTGTAAAATAAACAATGGCTGTCATTTGTGACAGTCTTGACAACTAAATAAGGTTATAAATTTTCAAATGTCAAATTACTGTGTATTCTCGGCCAACTGTGATATTTCTTTTTTGGCTGTTTCCACTATATATCAGTATTACTAATATAGTCGGCCTTAAAAGACAACCAAAATCAAGACTTAATTTGATCCTGAAACAATTTCAGGGTTGGAAAGTCCAAGGCTCATAGCCTCGAGGTCATATAAGTCACACAGGACATAAACTCTCGAGTAAAGGGACCCGTGTTCAATCGTCATTTAA
Source organism: Aromia moschata (assembly GCA_029963805.1). Classification (NCBI taxonomy): domain Eukaryota; kingdom Metazoa; phylum Arthropoda; class Insecta; order Coleoptera; family Cerambycidae; genus Aromia; species Aromia moschata. The sequence goes on from JAPWTK010000112.1 coordinate 43,854, forward strand.
TACCTAATAATAAACAATGTTTTTATGAACAATTTGAAACTTTTGAAATAAGTCTAAAATTTTCAAATGTCCAAATTATAATGTGAAGTGTCACTCCTGGGATATTTTCCTTATTTGCTACGGAATGCACTTAAGTGCCACTATACATGCAGTATTCCTAGAAGTAATAGTGTTTGGCTTTAAAGAGACCATCGTTGGGCCATTACAATAAAGGGTTCCAATGCCAACACATGAAACCGAATATACAAACGGTTTACGGACAAGAACATGAAAGACCACGAAATTTAAATGATTTACCGGCTAGAATAGAATAAAGTCTTAAGTAAAGGGCCCTGAAGAGAAATATTATAATAGTGTCAGGACTGATATGTCTTTTAGATACTTTTTTGAAGCGTAATTGGGTGTCATTTTTGAACCAGTTATGCAATAATTTTTTTAGTCGGACACCGGGCTGATCAAATTATTATGTTTATGTGTGAACTCGAATTATTATATCGTTACTTGGTCTACGGAAAATAATTGCACTTAAGTCATTCCTGTGTACACTTATTTTAAGTGTATGGGATAATTGTAAAAGTCAGAATTACGCAAGAATTTCGTTTCATACCGCTAAGTCGATGTACACATCCATAGCTGCGAAAAAGTACTGAGTTGGAGTTGCATTCAAATTCAGCGATAGGCCTGTAGGTAATATCCCACTCCAAATTTAAACTACGCGCATGTCTCTACGTTTCTAATACGTGCACAAGCGTGAAACAATGTAGGCATCTAACTGTCTTTGTCTGTCCTTACTGGTGTCTTTTAACTTATTCTCTTCTACACATGTATCGCCAATATGTAAAGGTGCAATTTCCTAGGTGCTGTATATCTATATATAAAAAAATTGTTCCGTTCACCGTTACACCAATATGGCCGCTTAATATTAGGTGTGTCAATGTGACGATATGCGCATTCCCTCTAGTTTATTCTCAATATCGGTGCATTGCACATAGGTATTTTCTTATTTCGTTATTAAGCAGTGGCGTAGGCGTTACTATTTTTCGTCTTGTAGATAGGTAGTTTTAAAGATGTAAAATTTGGAATGATTTGTAAAAGTATTTTTTTCAGACAAGTTGTGTGATGTTTGTTTTGGTAGGTACCTTTCATTCGGTTTTATCCCACTTATAGGCAATCAAATTAAATATGGACAAACATATTTTAATTAATTTTTTTTTTTTTGGAAAATGGATGTAGCCGATGTTGACATAGATGTGATTTTTTTTTAATTGTCGAAATAACTGCCTATTGAAATTAAAATTACCTTTAACGAAACATTAATTTCAAAGAAAATTCAAGATCCTATCGTAGAAAATTGTCTTTTTCGTTTCAAGAAAGGAAGTATGTGGACAATAAAAACTCGTTAAAAATTTTAGTTAGTTTTATTCATTAAATATTTACTTCTACTTTAAATGACTTTAGTGTAAAAATATGTACAAGTCTTTAAGAAACGTAGGCAACAAAATTACATCAATTAATTTACAAATTAAATTACAAAAAAATATGGCAAGAAAATTACAAAAACATCCTTGATACAAGGCGTAAACGGGGGGGGGGGGAATTCATTTATGACGAGTCTTCGAGCGCACGCACACTTCGATAAGGCACACTGACACACGCGTCGCAGTCGTCGCACTTACATATACACGTGTCTGGCGCGCTCGCTACACGTACTCCTCGGACGGTTTCGGCGCGTTCGTCAACCTCAACGACGACGGCACCCGACCGTTCACCGAGTCGGGCAGCTCGGCGATGTCCTTGAACACGCCCGCCAGACTCTCGAAGTTCGGTCCCCAATTGAGCAAATAGTCCCAGCCCAGGGCGGTGGTGGGCGGCGAGCCCGTGCCCGGCCGATACATGGGCCCGCCCAGCTCGTCGTCCGACGCCACCAGCGTGCTCATCGAGCCCCTGTACGACGAGTCGAAGCCGTCGTAGGACGGCGGCGCCATGTTGCCCTTGCCGCCGCCGCCGGAGGTCGAATCGTTTCGTCGCGACGACTCGGACTCGCTCGGCTTGTACTTGTCCCCGGCGATGCTGGCGTTGTCGTACTCGATCTCCGAGCAGGTGAAGCTGTCGTTGCCGCTCTCGTCGGTGGTGGTGCTGCTGTGGTGCGTCTCGGGCACGGGCGAGTGCCGCATGTGGTTCAGGTGGTTGGCGCCGCCCCCCGCGGGGCGCCTCGCTCGAGCTCGACACCGCGTCCAGCGTGGACACCAGGCTGGAGGTCCGGGGGCGGGAATTCAGTCTTTCGATCTCCTCGGCCGTGAGGCCCATTCCGGGGGAGGCCGAGGTAACGGGCGGGAGCGCTGCGGCCTTCCTGCTGCTCGAACTCTGGCCGCTCAGCTGCGACATCACGGGGCTGTTGAGGCTGCGCTCGCTGTTGCTGTGGAGGACGTCCTTCCCGACGCCCCCCGAGCTCGAAGTGGTGGCCAGGAGGTGCAGAGTCTTGTCGCTGATGTCGTGCAGCGTCAGAATCCTCGGTTGCTGGGCGCTCATCTCGCTGCTGGGGCTGAGCCGGGCCAACGGAGTGCTTTGGTGGGTTCGCGCGCTCGGGCTGGTCACCGGCGGCGCCCTGGGAGGATACCCCGTGGGGTGGTGTGGCGAGTGTCGGTGCTGGGCTTGAGCCTGTGCCGCGGAGTGCTTGTGGTGGTAACCGGCGACCGGCGGTGGAGTGGCCTTGTACTTTCTCACGCCTCCGCCTCACGGTAACCCTTGTAGTGGTAGACTATGTCGATGTCGGACGGCGCTATCGAGCTGGCGTTCTCCAGGTCGTAGTGCTCGGGTATCTCAGAATTCAAGTCGTTCGGTCCGTGGTCGTGGTTGTGGTTGTTGGTGGGCGGCAGCGGGGGATGATGCTCCTCCCGCATAGGCGGGCTCTTGCTCACCACTTCCCTCTCGATGATGTCCGGTCTCTGCGGCCTCGGCATATCTCCTTGGATGATCTCCCTCTCCTTGTACTTTTTCGATAGCAGTTCCGGTCCTACTAAAGGATGACCACCGATGCCCCTTATGACATCCCCGTCGGAGTGGTATGCCATGGAGTCGGCGGAGTGCATCCCCTTCCCAATACGTTATCATTCACCGTATTCATGCCGTTGCTCCCCATCATGGTGGCTCCTCCGTTCTGCTTGCTGTGGATGCCCGAGGAACTATTCGGCGCCCCTCCCTTTTCCTTGTACTGTTTACGCAGCCTAAAAACTACGAACGAAACTAATATGGCAACGAGTAACACGACGAAGAACACTATCACGAGCGTTATGCCGATGCTGAGCGGGTCGGGCGTGGCCGCCGTGCCGATCCCGATCGGGCCCTTGCAGTCTTTGGACACTTTGCCGCGGAGGAGCACTTCGTGGAAGATGCTGCCTGAACCGTTGAACGGCTGGATTTCGTTGTTTATGGTGAAGTTAGCGAAACAGCCCTCGAAATGCTCCGGTAGGGAGTCCTTTGCGTAATACATACTGCGCACAGCACCACCGATTGACAGGTAAGTCAGGTAGGGATCCAGAAAATCGTGAACCCCGGCAGAGTCGAGCTCGTCCCCGAGTTTTTGCGCATCCAGGAGGATCTTCAGGCCGCGGCTGTGCGCGTGCAAAGTGAGGTTGTGCCAATTGCCGTCGGTTACGGAGGCGTGTGTGTCGGTCATGTTCACGACGTTGGACATTTTGCTAGTGTAGACGATCTGCCCGTTCACCAGTTCTAAGGAAGTGTAGTGTTTATTGCTCGTGGCGTAGATGATGATGCCGTTTTGTTGCACCGTTCTGAACAGGAGACTGAGGCTCTTGGCGGGCGAGTCGTTGATTGGAGTATTATGCACTGGACTCGTGGATCTCGTTCTCCTATGCTGCTTCCAGAGCGTGGTGCCTTCGTAGAGCGTCTCCAATAACTGCATTCTCTTGTGTTTCTTGGAGATAACAAATTCGACGTAGCCTCCGTCACTAACGCTTATAGGTTGTAGGGCGTTGACGCAGTTCGGGGCGATCAGATTTTCACCGCAGTTGCAGCTGAGCGTGTTCCAACGATCAATGCACGCGCCGAAGCCTAGACAAGGATCACTCGCTGGTTCGGAACAGCTTCCTCTTCGGACGCATTTGTTGTCGACGCCCTCCGATTCGACAGGGTGGCTGAGGTTGAGCTGGCGGCCGTTGACGGATACGCTGTGGACGCAGCCGACGAAGTCGTCAGAGTGGACCTGTCCGGGACGTTCGAGCACCGGGTCGGCACTGTGAAGGCCTCCCACGAGGAGAGGCTGGCTGTTGAAGTTCAAGGTCCTGAAACGAGAGGAAATGTTAGTTATTCAGTTAATCAATACTGAAGCAGTAAACCATTTTTTGTACTGCTTCACTTACTAGGTGAAGCTTATTAACTTACCCACTGGGGCCTATGTCGTCCGCGTAGCAGGAGTTATCTCCAGGTCGGCAATCTTCGCAGGCATCCCCTTGTTCCGTGCAAGAACCAACGCTCAAAGACACGACCCTTCCATTCCTGGTAGCCGTGATTTTGTGCCAGTTCCCGTCCGCTAAATTGTTCGTCTTCCCTCCTACGCTGACGGAAGTTATGGCCGTCCTAGCACCGCCGAAAGAGAACACTGCTCGTCCGCGTACCAATTCTACCGCCACAAAGTCGCTTCTGCCTCCCGTCTGCAGCCCGTAATTGTATATGAGCAGTGCGTCCGGCTTGGTAGTCGTGAAGATGAACGAGATGTCGTTTGTAGCAGCGTCCAGAGAGGGGAAGGTCATGTAGGAGAGTTCGTTGAAGCCGTAGGTGGATTTCTCGCAATGCCTGCCGTACCTGCCGTCGGTGCAGCTGCATTTATAGCCCGGTTTCAGGCTGACGCACAGGCCGCCGTACAGACACGGGTTCGGTCGACAAGACTCGGCGAGAGCCTCGCACTGGTTACCCCTATAACCCGACCTGCACAGGCAGAAGAACGAAGATCCGTCCGGACTCTCGCGACAGGATCCTCCGTTTTGGCAAGGGCTTTCGGAGCACGCGTCGCCCCTCTCCAGTTCGCAGTGTCGGCCGTCTTTGTTCGAGGGGCAGATGCACTGGAAGTTGAAGCCGTGCCGTCTGCATTGTCCTCCAGATTGGCAGGGGTTGGGCAGGCAAGGATCTTGACGCTTGTTGCACGTGGGGCCGGTAAAACCGTCGGCGCACTGGCAGTTGTACTCGTGGCTGACCAGGGGGAGGTAAAAATAATGTTCTGACTGTCGGTTATTCTGGTCTCCCCTTTTCACCGAGATTGCTTCGGTGCAGATGCCGCCATTCTCGCAGGTGTTTTCGTTGCAAGGAGTGTAGCCAATTTTCACTTCGGGATTTTGGAATAGATTAATAAGGGCTTCGCGTTTCTTCTGTATTTTCTCCAAGGTGTAGAATTTACTTCTGTAACCGACGCCACTCTTTATCGCCATCGTTATTTCCAGACTGTCCTCGCTCTCGTACAGGCTATACACTGTTAGGATTTCGTCGGCGCTCAAGACGCTCTTGAGCACGTCTAGAAGTCCTCGGTAATGTTGCGCCAGAAAATATTCAGCCGATGTATTGCCCACGCGAACAGTAACGGAGTTTTCTACGGTGGAGTTGTTGAAGGATACAAATTCCACGGTTACAGTGGATACGACGTCGGAATGTTCACCGTCGTTTCCTGATATCGATAAGGAGTATCCTTGTCCGGGCGTTATTCTGGAAGTGTGCAAGTTGCAACCCGATGGAATTGACAACACACCTGCGATCATTGGCTGTTGCAGGATCTTGCATTTGTAGTCGCCGGTCAAGTCGGGATCGTTCGGATGAACATCTGCGATTTTTCCCACGGGGGAAGTCCCCATTGAAGGCGTAAACTCTGACATGGACAGACCTTGAAGTGGACGGACTGTCGTTCTCGTCCAGCACTGTGATTTTTACGTTATGCTGTGACTTCATTCTTGGGGTGCCGCTGTCCTCGACTTCGATTATGATGTTTAGTTCGGGAGTTAGCTCTCTGTCTATCACTTTGGTCGTCACCACAACTCCAGTGTGTTTGTCGATCCTCACGTAGTCCCTGTGCTTGCCGCCGATCAGTTTATATGTAAACGGCGCTCCGTTTGGTGGCAGATCGGGATCTTTGGCAGATAGGGTCATCACTTTGGTATTCGGGGGTTCGTTTTCCAAAACTCGTCCCACGACCTGCGGCGGATCGAACACAGGGCCGTTGTCGTTGATATCGCTGACTCGGATCTTGACCACGGTGGTGCCTGTCTGCGGAGGCACGCCCGTGTCAATGGCGCCGACGACCAGCGAGTAGAGCGGTATGTTTTCTCTGTCTAAAGCTCTGGCCGTTTGTATTTCGCCCGTTTGCGGATCTATTTTGAACGCTTGGTCCACGTTGCCTCCTATTATCGAGTAGCTGAACTGATTGTTCTGCGATCGGACGTCTTTGTCCACAGCTTTGACGGCTACTACTTTGGTGCCTACAGTGGCTCCTTCGGATATCTCTGCTTCGTACAAGTCTTGCAGGAACTCCGGGGGATCATTTCCGTCTTGCACCGTGACTATCACCTGTGCTTCGTCCGTGTCATTACCGCGGATTCCTCCGGCGTTCTTTGCCATGACCGTCAGCACTATCCTGCTCTGGGTTTCTCGGTCCAGGTTTCTAGAGACGCTTATGATTCCAGTTTCGGTGTTTATACTGAATCCCTTGTCGTTGCTGGAACCTATAAAGAGGTAATATACTTTTCCGTCTTCACCGGAATCCTGATCAGTCGACTGAATAGTTCCGATCTTAGTTCCGACCTCGGTGGATTCTGATACGTCGAAGTGAAAGACTGGTTGGATGAACCTGGGATAAAATTCGTTGACGCCTGTTATATGGACTCGCACCTCGGTTGTACCGAGCATCGGAGAGTCTGGATTGGCGGCTACTATGTTCAAGATGTACAGGAATTTTTCTTCGTAATCGAAACTGATCTTCGAAGTAATGCGGCCTGTTTTCTGATCGATATCGAAAACTTCCTTGTCAGGTCCATCCGAAATCGAGTACTGTATGATGGCGTTCTTAGGAGAGTCAATATCTGTGGCGGTGACTTGGAAAACGAAGCTGTTAGGAGGTAGATTTTCCGACAAGTAAGCGTCGTAGTTGGACTGATTGAATGTGGGCGCGTTGTCGTTGATGTCGGTCAAAGTGATCGTCAGCATCGCGGTGGTCCTTCGCGGTTTGAAGCCTAAATCTTCCGCGGTGATATTCAAATGGTACTCCTGGATAGTGTCGTAGTCTAATGGCTGCAGGATAGTGACGGCTCCGGACACTGGGTCGACCGCAAATTCTTTCCGTTCGTTTCCAGCCGAAATTTGGTAGCGTATCATGCCGTTGGGGCCTTGGTCTCCGTCGGACGCGCTCACGGTTAGAATGGTAGATCCGAGCGGTTCGTTCTCCGGCACGATTACCTGGTAACTTAGCGCAGTGAACACCGGATTGAATTTGTTCTCTCCGGTAACAATGAGAGTAACGGTGATCTCGTCTTGCTGTGGGGGTATACCTTTGTCCGTGGCAAGCACCCTTAGGTTGTACACCGTACCAACACCGTAGACATTTTCCTTTACGGATATCCATCCGTTGGCTTTGTCGATGGAGAAGTGACTAGACCCATTTCCTCCAACTATCGAGTACTCTATTTCCGCGTTGACACCAACGTCTAATTCATCTTTGGCTACTACTTTTAGTAGGCGTTGCTTTATCATCGCATCTTCTGGCACCGGCGACAAATATTCCTTTTGTTCGAAGCTGGGAGCATTGTTGTTGGCGTCTACCACATTTACAGTCACCAAGCATTCAGAGGACATGGGCGGTTTTCCGTTGTCCGTGGCCAGGATGGTTAATGAATACATGTTTTCAGGAGATGATTCTAGTTGGCTGTATTTGTACCTGAGGCTGCGTTTGCTGAATATTTCGCCGGAGGCAGGATCTACCGTGAACAAGTCGGAAGGCTGTTGTAAGGAGTAGCTGATGACAGAGTTGGGACCCTGCTTGTCTCTATCGGTGGCGGTCACTTGACCGACGAAGACCACATCGCGCTGCAGCTCTGGGAAGTTGAAGCTGTAGTAGGAGTGCTCGAATTCGGGCGCGTTGTCGTTCTGATCCTGTATGGTGATGGTCAGCGGTGTCTCTGATCTCCACGCGCCGTCCACCGCAGCCACTTTTAGGATGTATTCGTCCTGTTGCTCGCGGTCCAGGTGCCCCACTACGGTCACGTTACCGCTGACCTGGTCGATCTTAAATTTTTCCCCGGGATTCTCGGTGAAGCTATAGGTTGCGTTGGCGTTCTCGCCAATGTCCTGATCGGAACTAGTGACGCGTATCACGAAGGAGCCGATCTCTGCGTTCTCAGTTACGTTGACGCTGAACAGTCTAGTGAATCTCGGCGGGTTGTCGTTTTTATCCAGAACCGTCACTAGAACCGTAGCAGTGCCAGAGAGTTGCGGTACACCCTGATCGACAGCTTCGACGGTCAATTCGTAGCTGGCGATATCCTCGCGATCCAGTCTAGTGTTAGTGTAGATTTCCCCCGTCTCGGCGTCGATTTCAAACGCTTCCTCGAAGTCGTCTAGGAGCTTGTAGGTCACCTGGCCGTTTTCTCCGGAATCCGCGTCGGTAGCCGAAACTTTGATGACCAGTATCGGAGGGGCTTCTTCTTCTAGGATCGACGCGTTGTAGAGCGGGCTACTCATGACCGGTGGGTTATCATTGGCATCAGTCACGTTGATCGCCAATTGGAGGACGCTTCTTAGTGGGGGGTTGTCCGAATCTTGAGCTTCGATCCACACCTCGTACTGCGGAGATGTTTCGTAATCCAGACCTTTGCCAGCCACTTGCACTTCGCCGGTGTTCCTGTCTATCTTTAAGGCTTCTCCGACATTTCCTCCCGCTACGGCGTATTTCACTTCTCCGACTACGCCCTTCTTCGGGGAGTTCGCCTTGAATCTGGCGATTACTTTGCCTTCCTCCACGTTCTCGGCCAAGATAAATTTAGTCCTCGTGGGCGTTGCGAATCGTGGAAACAAGTGGTCAGGCTTGAGAAAGACCTTCAGTTCGGTGCTGGCCTTTCTCGGTATCTTTCCGCCGTCCTTGGCTTCTATTTCCAGGTCGAAGACTGTGGTGGAGGACTTATGCAAGTCATAGCTCGCCTTGATGACTCCGGTCTCTGGGTTGATGGTGAAATTCCTCGCGTGATCTCCAGTCAGTTGATAAGTGATCTTGCTGTTGAGGCCGACGTCTTCGTCCGTTGCTCTGGCGCCGAACACGAACTGGTTGGACTTCGTCTTGTCGGATATGTAGACTTCGTACTTGCTGGAGAAGAAAGTCGGAGAATTATCGTTCTCGTCGGCCACGGTTATAGTCAAATTGACGGCGGTAGCTCTCGGTTCAGTTGCGGAGCAATCCTGCGCCATCAGAGTGAGAAAGTACGAGTCGAGATCTTCTCGATCTAGAGCCACAGCCGTGGTGATCATTCCCGTGTCCTGGTCCACTTTGAATCTATCCACTTTCTCCCCTAGGAGGCTGTATCTGATTTTCGCGTTGAGACCGATGTCCTTGTCGGTTGCTATCGGCGTTAGAATCCACGTTCCTATGGGGGAGTTCTCTGGAACTGTGGCGTGATACGTCTGGCGTTTGAACTCGGGACTGTGGTCGTTCACGTCTTGGACAACCACCCTGACCGTTCCGGTACCAGTGAGGGGTGGGGAACCTGAAAATAATGAAAATAGTCAGAAAAATAACGTAAACAGGTGATAAAACTATTGCTATCCGGCTGTATTTGTCTGGTTCTTGCATTGTTTCTCATTGAAGAAATTAGGTGGTTGGGAAATGAAAAAATCACAAATTAGGGGTCAAACATGAGTGCAGGGTGTCCCAAAAAGCACTGTCAAGCCGAAAGGGTAGACTCTTGATTAGACATGTGATATGAAAATTGGTCTTGGTTCTCAAGATATAGTCACTTTTGTAGAATTGACGAAAAATCGCTTCCAAAAGTCAATATTTTTGTGCCACTGCTTCAAAGGAAGTCGATTGTTAACTTTGTTTGTTTTATTGGGCTGAATAACCCTTTATTTGACTAAATTATGACAATAGCAGTCACTGAACAACGTTTACTTTTCATCCTTTATCAAATACTTCTCGGAATCTACAACCGTCATCAAACGTTGGCGCTAAAGTAGATTCCAAAATGGCGATAAAAGTAGTTTTAATTGTTAAAAATATATATTGTCATCAACCACAGCGAGTCACCAGTTTAGAGTTTGAAACTCGATGTATTACGACGAATACAATTAAATATTTTGGGTAAAAAATGCTTAGAAGTTGTGAATATTACTAACAAGGAAGGTACTCGGACCCGAACTCCGAATGAATTCGACTACTGAATTCTCTACTCTACTGAATTCGAGATATTTAAAAAAATGTGTTTTTGGGGGTAAACTTTTGGGGGTTATTTTCACCCCCTTAGAATGTTTTTCGGCACATAAAAAAATATGTGTCTCTTATTTTTTCATGTTCTACAACATATATAAAAATCATTGAAATAGGAGAGTTCGGGTCCCAGTACCTTCCTTGTAAGTTAACTAACTAGCAAAAGGGAGCAGGTAGCTGTGCTCCCGCATATTAGACAGAGCCATAGTATGTCACACACAGAGACATACCATTATGACCCGACCGATCTCATTCCTTGGTCAGTTCGTTCTACTATTCCGTTTGGGTTGCGCGCTGTTCCCGTATTCGTGTATTTGCGAAACAGTTATTATAAATATATGAACACGGATATAATGCGCAATCCAAACGGAGTAGTAAAACGTACTGACCAAGGAATGAGATCGGTCGGCTCATAATGGTCCTCAACCTCTACCTCGCTCTAATATGCGCATCATTTTTTGTGTCACACGTTCATTTCGGATCTGGTCTGTAACCCTCTTTCATCTTGACGTTGTTTTTTGGAACACCCCTTTAATTTAAAGATAAGACCTAAGAAGAATGTGAATAGAGAATATCTTTGTCTCAGCTGTGATATGCATTACACCAAAGAAAAATGTTCCAATCCGTTCAATGGCCTTTCTATAATGTACGGCGTGCGTGCCTCAGATAGTTTTTAATCTATTATTGCTTGCAGTCAAGACTGTCGTACTCAATTAATATTCTTTGGACGCGCAGAAAACCGCGCTAATAAATAAATGAACGAAAATAGTCGTTGTGGAAGTGTTTAAAATGCCAGACTTGTTGACTCTCGGAAGATCCCACGGCCTCTGGTGAGTACAAAGGGGCGCGAAAGATAAGTATCGCCGCGCCGAAGAATACCGATGGGCCTATGCGCAGAAGTGAATCAAATAATAATAATTATTAATAACCTTTATTAGAACGGCGTAATGGGTTCTATCCTGTTTTGCCTTGATTGTGAGTCACCGCAGTGCCGGCGCTAGTATTTTTGTCGCAGCACACATACGCAAAAATCAAACGTTTAGCTTGATACGAATGTTGAAGTTTCAAAACTGATTTTATTGATTACTGTTTACTTTTGTACACTTACGTCACTTACATAAAATATTGGTAAATTTGGTAAATAAGTGCGGGAAGAGTGAATGTATGTAGATTTTTATCTCTTACGTTGAACGAAATATTGACTAGTCGGCATCAAAAAAGACAGACACAATACAGAGTTAAGCGACTGAGGGTTTTCGTTAATAAACTTTTCGAAATTTACTTTACTGTCTGTCCAATTTGAAAACAATTTTGAAATAAAACTTTTTTGAGGTTACATTTAATCATTTCATAGTCGTCTGGCATTTCATAAACGTACTTATCCAAGATATGGGTACTTCCAAAGTCTTTCAGTAGTACACTGAAAGAGTCTTTTTTAAGTGTAAAAATACCTATTTAAAAAAAATTGACGGTGTAAAAATTCTGGAGTGGGTACTGGAACCTTCGGCGTAGAAACACAAAACTGGACGTTTTCCACGAAACACCGAACTACTACACTTTTCTCGACGCGCGTTTCGCCAACCAAGTTGGCATCTTCAGGAGAAGATTAAAACTATAGGAAAAGATTAAAACAGTTTTAATCTTCTCCTGAAGATGCCAACTTGGTTGGCGAAACGCGCGTCGAGAAAAGTGTAGTAGTTCGGTGTTTCGTGGAAAACGTCCAGTTTGGTGTAAAAATTGCGAAAAAATTTCCAAAAAATGTCTACCTCCCTAGAAGATCTTATCAAGATATATGTAACTCGCAGGACTCGGCATTATAAAACTCTGTGATAATGAAAGTATAAACCGTGTTTTTTAAGCGCCTTGTAAATTATGTACGCGTTATTTCTTGTCCTTGTACACGTACGCCACTGACCGATCAGCAGTAGTACGATATCCCGGTGCAGGAGGGCAGGATATTCTAACGTAGTTTAATACGTGAGACGGCGCAAACATTCCGAACCCTGGTTATATAGAGACATCCAAAAAAACGACACCAACTCTGGCTATGAACGAGAGAGATGGAAATAGCGGTCATGTCTAAGCTTTTCGGGTATGTCAAACTTTTGACAAGTGACTAACAATTTGTAAAATAAAAAATGGCTGTCATATAATGTGACAGTCTTGATAAGTAACTAAGGTTATAAATTCGGTTAAGAAGAGAAATACATCTTTTTTTTCTCGGCCAAGTTTGATGATGTTTTTTTTGGATGTCTATATTATTGAAAGTGGTTCATGATGATAGCTAATTTTTTAGTATAACATTGCTTAGACATATAGTCTACGTATTATTAAAAAAAACTAAAGCGATACTAAGTGATACTTTTTTATAGGGCCTAATTTAAGTCATGCCTCTATAAAACTATGAACAGAGCTCTAAACGTAATCTTATATGATCATAAACATTTTAAGAGTGAAACTTTTTTAAAATTATTTTCAAATGAAGATTATTAATTGTGGCTCTAGCTCCATATGTAAATGTTCTCAAAAATCAGCTTAGAGAATAAAGAACAACGTCGAGACTTGTTGTTTTATTTCACACAATTACGAGGATAGTCCCAGTTTCGCGATAGTCCCAGAACGCTTTCAGTGAGTTTGTAAGCATGGAAAAAATTGGTCATCGTTATGTGATTCAATACTTTCATTTAAAAGGCCTCAGGCCAACCAAAATTAAAGTGGAGCTAGATTCTACTCTGGGGGAGTCTGCTCCTTCGTTTAATATTGAAAATATTGGGTGGCAGAGTTTAAACGAGGCCCGTACGGGCCGCCCAAACGAACAAATCAGTGGTCGACCAAATGAGGTGAATACGCCAGAAATTGGTGAAGAAAATCCACAAAATGGTATTGGAAGACCGTCGACTGAAAGTGCGCGAGCTAGCAGACATGGTAGGTTTTTGAAAAAGTGCTGTACATCGCATATTGATTGATCATTTGGACATGAGAAAGCTATGCGGAAGATGGGTGCCGCGATTACTCACATTGGAACAAAAACAGCGTCGCGAGGATCTTACAATCGAGTGTTTCGCAAAGTTTCAAAACAATAAAGCCGAGTTTTAGAGTCGATTTACAACCATGGATGAAACATGGGTCCATCATTTTACACTTGAGATAAAGGAACAGTCAAAACAGTTGGCTGAAAGGGGAGAATCGGCTCCAAAGAAGGCGAAGACAGTTCCATCTGCAGGCAAGGTAATGGCGTCAGTTTTTTGTGATGTGTGGGATAATTTTCATTCATTATCCTCAAAAAAAAAAACAATCAACGACGAGTATTATGCGAACTTATTGCAGAGTTTGAGTGATGGAATAAAAAAAACGGCCGCATTTGGGGAAGAAGAAATTTTGGTTTCAACAAGACAATGCACCAGTTCACACATCCATTTTCGCGATGGCCAAAATCAATGAGTTAAAGTTCGAACTGCTTCCTCACGCACCCTATCCGTCAGATTTAGCCCCTTCGGATTATTTTCTTTTTCCAAACTTGAAAAATTGGCTCGGTGGTAAAATATTTGCCAACAATGAAGAGGTGGAGTCTGCAGTTGATGGCTATTTCGTGGAGCTCGATGAGGAGTGTATCAAGCTAAAAGGAGATTATGTAGAGAAATAAAGATAGTTTTGCCCATGGCCTAGGGCCGGTCCTGGTCACCGGCTAGAACCTGGAGGTCTAAAATCCCTTCGGGCATCAATTTGTACAAACTTTTACTTGGTGACTCAACGGGCGCAGAAAAAACATTCCTAAAAGTGGCACAGAATTATGTTTTGGTGGCCGTGACCCTCGTGCGTTTGCGATATTGAAACCCGATATTACGAAGTTATTACAAAAAAATGTGCAGAATCATTCACTAGATTTACTGTAGGGAAGTAATGATCGCCTCCGTTTTTTTTTTTAATAAACAAGTTCGTAAAATTCAGTGTCTCGTTAAAATAAACTAGTAGATAATTACTAAACTCGGGACTAGTTCGTAGAATGTTCGTTAGAAAAATTAACGAACAGATTCGCCAGACTGTGGTTCCACATAGCGTGATTTAAAATAAGTTGTAACAGGCGCTTATCAGGCTAATTAGGCTAATATCTCAGTTGGGTCTAAATGAAGATGAAATAATTACTTAGAACAAAAAAAAAAAAAACGGTACACGTCGAGTATGTACGGTGTGTTTGAGTCATAATCCTCACCTCATTACTCAACCAGTTTTAGAAATATTTGCAATTTTCAAAAACCGCGTAAAAGTAAATGTTCTGGAAATTCTCATAAAAAAAATAACCACAAAAACCACATAATTAGGATACCTCGAACTGATACTGTTTAAAACCGTTTCAATATTATCGAATCTCTTATGACGTCTAAAGCTAAATCGATGATTAATGTCAGACATGCTTATTCTTATGACATGATAATTAGAAGGGAAATTATAAATAGTAGGATGTATTAAAAATCGAAAGTAATAAACACAGAGACTGTGCTGAATGCGTTACGTAGATTTAAAAATATTGAGTGAGCCTTATGACTCATCCAATATCGAGTGAATTTTAAGACTTACTCAGCACCGAGTGAGTCTTACGACTTACTCATATTTTTATAAATCAGTAACGTATATGCTTACTGGGCGAAAGTCCCAGGGTTTAGACAATCGCGGAAGTTCATTGACGATCCTGGGACAAATCAGTAGACCTTATAAAACTGTGAAAAACCAACTGATTGTGAGACGGATAGTAGGACTGTTCACAGGAACCTGCCCACTCATGCGACATCTCACCACAATTGGGGTGAAAAATTATCCCGATTGCAGGTGTGGAGAGGAGGAAGACACCCCCCTTTCACATATTATGCGAATGCTGAGCAATGGCAGCTGTTAGGCATTCGAACTTCATGGCTCCAAAAATAGAACTAGTGGCGGTTCGTGATATTTCAGTTAACCATATCTTGAAAATGACGCATGGGACCCACGTCACTTTTTAGGTGATGAATATACACCTCTTACAGAAAGGATTTATAGTGAAAAAACCGTCAGCAAAGTTTGCGAAAAAATTTTCAAAAAAACTGCAGAACACCCTGGGATCTCAGTAACGCTCTGTGGAATATTTGCAGTATATTTTTTTCCATAATCTAGAAACAAATATAAGTAGAGGTGTTTCGATTTGTTACAAAATATTTTTTTTTTCAAAAAGTTATGGCTATTTTAATTTTAATTTTATAGGAACATTTTGTTTCCCAAACTTAAAATGGCCATAACAAATCGAAAAAACTCTCCTGATATTTGTTGTTTAGGCGCTTCAGCTCGATTTATCTTCGTCTTCAGCTTTCTGAATGTTGTGGGTAAGAGGCACTGCGATGTCCATGATGATCCATCTTCGTTGTTCCTTGTTGATCAGCACAATATCGTCATGGTCGATTGAAGTCCATTGTTCAATCGGTGATCCCACTACATCAGTGCTACTTCTGATTCCAGCACAGCTTCCGCGGTTTTAGTGAGTTGGCGGAGCCAACTGTCATTTCTTGTTGGACCACCTTCACAATTGATTGTGCCTGCCGAGATACGCGGACTCTGCTAGCGCAGAACATCAAACTCCCATTATCATTATTATCACTATTATTATTTCACTTTGTTTTGATATAAGCTAAGGGGTATATTGAACGTGCTGTTTGTATGCGTGGTCCATATATTTTTGAAGGCATGCTCTATACTCATTTCCTAATTTCGCAGTATATTATTTATAATATCGTAATGAGTGGTTTGGGATCAGACTGGTACCAAGAGATTTATCTGTCGCATAACAATAAATAACCAAAATTTTGTATTTGTAACGGTAATTTTTTTTAATTTTCTGGAATTTTCATAATTCGCCGCCAAGGGGCTGCACCAGGACCGCATGATCTGGCCAGCTGTCGCTGTAATGAGAATAAATAAGTCCTGGCTCCTAGCTGAGTGACAGTTACTGGGCAGATCTCCATCGCATCGTGTGGACTGTCGGGCAATTTGGCTAATCTTTACCGAAATTATTTTAAAAAAATGCCGATCGATATGCATACGTAATGCGTTTACCAGAGGAAACAGAAACAGAGAGAGGAGAGAGAGAGAGAGAAAGATGCAGTGCCAGTGGCTGCTCGTGTCGAATAAAATTAGGGGAGCGAACAACTTTACTAAAGAATAACGTAATTTTGAGAATGGTTTTGTTTCCTATAATTTCTGTTATCAGACCCATAACAGGAAGAGACTTTTGGTTAAAAAATTTTCTTTCAATGGTCAATGTTTTTTGTCAAAAATTTTTGCATTCTCACGTTTTTCCATATCCTAAAAATTTTTGTATTTTTAAATGGGTCATTTTCTTTGAGAATGGTTTTGTTTCCTATTAATTTCGGTTATCAGATCCACAATCTATGTGAAGTGAAGTCTGTGAAGGAAGGGAAGGAAACTGTTGCTAATGGTTATAACATTTTTCAACTATCAAAAAATGGTTAAAAATGTTTTTATGTCAAAAATCTTTTAACATACTTCACGTGTTTCCATAGCTAACTAGATCTAAGGACTAAATATAATTTTTGTATTTTTGAATGGGACATTTTCTAGTTTTTCTGTGTTGTTCTGAGCCATTCAAAAAAAAAAAGACGTCAAATCTATGAACAGAGAGAGAGAAAGCGAAACATTGTTGTTGTTAAACTTTTGACGTGTCTGTCACAATTGTAATATAGATAATGGTGTCATATAATGTGACAACCTTGATAATTAAAGGTTATAAACTTAAGATTAAGAATGGAAATACGTCTTTTTTCCCGGCCAACTTTGGTGACTTTTTTATATCGCCTTATTTTCCTTGAAACATAACGGTTGGTTTGGTTATAACTATACATTTTCTATTCATCCAGAAAGATATTAACGGGGAGGTACGATGTTGAAAATCACCAAGATCTGTTTCCTAGGAAATGAAGAGTGTTATTAAGATTGAGATTCCGCATTTATCTCATTTTCCTAAAAAAGTGTACTTACAGTAAGTAGACCTTCAACTTATAGTAGATATAAAAAATTGCAAAAAAACGCCACAAAGCCATTTTAAAAAGAGGTGAAATCTAATAAACAGGACCGTATAACAAATTTACTATATCGTTAACCGGAAGATGGCCAAAACATTGACACTGTACTGTATAAAACACAAATCAAATGTCATCAGTAAATATGTCACTGTATTATGTTACACAACACTAAACACAATAAATCACAAACACAATATACCACTCCCATCTCACTCCTCAATTCACCTCTTCATTATGATAGTCTGGACTGCTCTCGATTTAGGCCGAGAAGTATTCAAATTACAAGCGCAAATTCTGTAAAAACAAAGTGTTAAACGAGGTAAAATGACCGGACGTTGCGATTGTTGTGTAATTCAAACTGTTCGCAGCAGGTGTTCGATTTTTTTGCGCTTCTTTTACTGTTCCTTACCGCACGCAAGTAGGGTAAACCGCAGAAGGGAGATGCAGACATAACTGTGCATGCATAAGACATTCCAGTTATTGCATTACATGTATAAGTAAAGTAAATGTGATAATTGCATTCCTTCAGTTGGAATTATGCATGTTGCCCCACTTGTCCCCAACTTAGTTCCCCTGTGGCAAATAATAGGTTTGCTTTGATGGTTTTTTTATGCTAATAAATGTGTAAATTCAACTATATTTACAGGGTATAAGTACAATTATTTGTAAGTTAGCCCCTTTCGAGGTGCGCCGATGCTACGCCGCTGTCCTCGATCCAGATCCGCTCAGAGCGATCCCGGTCCGCTCGAGAGAGAAGATGGCGTCGTGGACGACATCAGCAGGTTCGGGCGATCATCTCTGGCCCCGCCCACCGCCATCCGTCTTAATTCGAACCGAGAATTAAACTGCATTAAATTCTGACGTTGATGCCACATCGAAACAAGACCAAAACCCGAATAAAAGTCCCAATAAAAGCAATTATTCATATTTTATAAACGCTGCAGCTACATGACTGGCCCGAAAAATTCGTATCTGTTTTGCAGAGGCGTACGCGTGACAATATAAAAGGGGGGAAAGAAAAAAAATAGATGCTCCGAAAAACATATTTTTGGAGTTCCAACACATTTTAAATTAGACACACAAAATATGTATGTCATTCTTACAATTATTATTGGTGTATATTGTTTTGAATTTTCTCAAAATTACAGAAATGATACGCAGTATATGAGTCCCATTGACATTTATTAATTATCTGTGAAATACAGAGTTTTTTTTTATTTATGTTAACACTATTTCAGGGTTTTGACTTCCACAAAGAATTTTCTGACAATTTGTGAAATGAACTTGTTTACAATCCACAACATTTTAATTGGTTGCTTTTTTGTTTGATTTTGTATTGAAGTGTCATAAAAATGTTTAGTCTATTCAATAAAAAAATATTTTTGAACCTGTTTAATCACTTGGCGAAAGAGTTCGATTTGTAATAAGTTGTTCAAAATGGTTAAACAATTATTAGGAAATTGTTGGCAATGCAAATGTAAATAGTGAAAAGTACAAATCAAAATATTACTGTATTCAAGACAATAATGCGATTTTGAATTTTATATACCCTTATTATATATTTTAAAAATCTGAAATTGAATACAAACGTAGTTGGATCTGCATAATATTAAACACATGTTCAAGGCTAATAAAAAAAAAACAACAAAAACAGGATGTTGACATTTGAAAGTAAGTAAAGTGTTTTTTTTTTATATTTTTTTATATCGATAATCTTCAGTGTAGATTAATTGTAGCTGTGAGTCAAAATAATTATAATACAAATAAATTTACTGTGGTTAACGTTTTAGTAGTAATAGTCCAATAATGACTTAAAAAAGTGAGAAAACATCATGAAGACAATAATTTCGATGTTATATCTGAAAATGGACTTTTCAAATTTAACTCTGACCCCTCGGACTAGACCCCGCGGTACGCCGCTTGCCACTCACTTCTCATTTTTATCGTCGGACACTCGCTTCATTCGTATGTCATATGAAGAGCAGTTAAACATTCCGGGACTGTTTTTTTGTTGTTGTCTTGGACCACTACAGGAACAATTGAACTCTTCAAACAAATTGACTGACGTATTTTGATTTATTCCCGAGGCCGCAGTGAATTTGTCTTTGTTTGTTAAGGAGTTAATCTTCGAAGCCACAGAGGAACGCGCTCATTAGTTCAAGAACAATTTGGCCTGGTGACTGGCACATGCGTTGGTCCTTTCGTACTGATCGGTCTGGGAAAACTATTATTACAATTGAGGATAAAATCAAACAAAAGGCTTCTCTGACAGAAGGGAGAACACGTGAGAGATGTAGTCGCAGCTGGCCGAGTTCAAGAGGTGTACCTTCTTTTTCCCGTTTTTTTTTTGGGTGGTTAAAAATAACCAAAATGTAGTGACATATACAAGGTGACTGAGGTACTGATTATATTTGAACAAGGTGACAGATTATACATGAAAATCATTTAACTACAAAAATTAATGAGGATAATTCGTCATTAGAAATAACAGGAATTCGACCATATTAGGTCTCATCAGCGTGATACTAGGATAATCCTAGAAGTACCGGACCTGACGTATAGATGGAGGTTGTTGTTTGGCGTTGTTGTTTGGTATGAAGTTTGACGACGTTACATTGTTTAGTATTTGTTTGGCAGCCATCAATAGTGAACGCTTTCAGTGAGTTTGTAAGCATGGAAAAATTGGTCATCGTTATGTGATTCAATACTTTCATTTAAAAGGCTTCAGTCCTACCAATATTAAAGTGGATTCTACTCTGGGGGAGTCTGCGCCTTCGTTTATAACAGTGAAATTTATTGGGTGGCAGAGTTTAAACGAGGCCGTACGAGCTGCCAAGACGAACATCGCAGTGGTCGACCAAATGAGGTGACCACGCCAGAAATGGTGAAGAAAATCCACAAAATGGTATTGGAAGACCGTCGACTGAAAGTACGCGAGATAGCAGACAGGGTAGGTATTTCAAGATGTGCTCTACATCGCATATCGATTGATCATTTGGACATGAGAAAGCTATGCGCAAGATGGGTGCGGCGATTACTCACATTGGAACAAAAAACAGCGTCGTGAGGATGTTTCAATCGAGTGTTTGGCAAAGTTTCACAACAATAAAAACCAAGTTTTTGCGTCGATTTATAACAATGGAGGAAATATGGGTCCATCACTTTACACCTGAGATGAAGGAACAGTCAAAACAATGGACTGAAAGGGGGGAATCGGCTCCAAAGTAGGCGAAGACAGTTCCATCTGCAGGCAAGGTCATGGCGTCAGTTTTTTGAGATGTGCGTGGGATAATTTTCATTCTTCAAAAATTTTCATTCTTGCAGCGTTTGAGCGAAGAAATCAAGAAAAGACGGTCGCATTTGGCGAAGAAGAAAGTTTTGTCTCATCAAGACAATTCACCACTTCACACATCCGTTATCGCGATGGCACAGTAAGAGTTCAATGAGTTAAAGTTCGAACTGCTTCCTCACGCACCCTATTCGCCCTTTGGATTATTTTCTGTTTGCAAACTTGAAAATCAATTAAGTCAACGCAATATCAAAACGACTGTTAACGCCATATACAACGTTTTGGAAAATTTTACTGGGAATACTAAAAATAAACTGCAATATCTGTTTGATTTGAAGGAGGCAGATTTGGCAGTCAGCTACTATTTTTCTTTGGGAATATTGGGTTGGCTCTAATTAAAATTTAACCTGAATGGTAATCCCATATTTTATGGAGAGATGAGGCTCATTTTTCTCTGTGGAGTCAATCATATGGTCATCAGAAAAATCACATGCAATCTAATTCAGAATGGTTTTGTGGGTTGGGTTGGTGCTTTTACATTACCAAAATGGAGGTGACGTTAAACAGTTACGGTAACCAGTGCTAGACATAAAACATAGTATTATTTAACGAATTCATTTTCTATTGAACTTTTGTTGTTGGCTTGATTAGTTGAATTTGTATAATATTAGAGGGGGCAGATCACAGCCATTTAAACTCTAGATCAGTATTTGCATCAAGTAACGTTTGAATGGCCATGTTCTTTATAATTTTATTATCAGAATCCTACGTCACCACTGACTATACCAAATAGTGTGGAATGCATGAAATGCGGCGTGTGACGAATACTTGAATTGGATTACCTACTCGCGTGATTTATTTCGTTATTTGTTGGTTGGAGGGCAACATCTTTAGAATGCATTATTCAGACAGGAAGCGGACGCTCGGTTCTCGTCCAAGACGTCGACTCGTAGGCCTTTAGCACGCTACTCGGCCGCAGTAAAAGAAAACGGTACCTGTCCGGCTACACCTACCGCGCCCGCCATGGACATGACGTAGAACTCTGAACGAGGATATCGGTCCATCTGGAGAGTTCTAACTAACGAGCAATAAAGGTTCCATTACCGTATTTGTATCCGCCATAGGGACGATCTGACCTCCGACGACCTCCAAGATGAAATTCGAAATTGCCTAGTCGAGTACACCGTCAGTCATCAAAGTGGACGTCACCGAGATACATGTGTACAGGGTGTCCACTTTTCAGCACTTTTGCGGGATAACTCAGTTGTCTTTAAAGTATAGAAAACTCCTTTCATGCTTTTTTGTAAACGAAAGATGAACACATAATTTTCATAGCCTTTTAGTTTTTGGGATATAGGGTGATTGGGATTTTGGGTGAAAGGTTCCAATATCGTATTTGTATCCGCCATAGAGATGATCTGACCTCCGACGACCTCTAAGATGAAATTCGAAATTGCCTAGTCGAGTACACCGTCAGTCATCAAAGTGAACGTCGCTGAGATACATGTGTACAGGGTGTCCACTTTTCAGCACTTTTGCGGGATAACTCAGTTATCTTTAAATATAGAAAACTTCTTTCATGCTTTTTTGTGAAACGAAAGATGAACTAAACATAATTTTCATAGCCTTTTTAGTTTTTGGGATACAGGGTGATTGGGATTTTGGGTGAAAGGTTCCAATATCGTATTTGTATCCGCCATAGAGATGATCTGACCTCCGACGACCTCCAAGATGAAATTCGAAATTGCCTAGTCGAGTACACCGTCAGTCATCAAAGTGGACGTCGTTGAGATACATGTGTTCAGGGTGTCCACTTTTCAGCACTTTTGCGGGATAACTCAGTTGTCTTTAAAGTATAGAAAACTCCTTTCATGCTTTTTTGTATAACGAAAGATGAACTAAACATAATTTTCATAGCCTTTTTAGTTTTTGGGATACAGGGTGATTGGGATTTTGGGTGAAAGGTTCCAATATCGTATTTGTATCCGCCATAGAGACGATCTGTCCTCCGACGACCTCCAAGATGAAATTCGAAATTGCCTAGTCGAGTACACAGTCAGTCATCAAAGTGAACGTCGCTGAGATACATGTGTACAGGGTGTCCACTTTTCAGCACTTTTGCGGGATAACTCAGTTGTCTTTAAAGTTAGAAAACTTCTTTCATGCTTTTTTGTGAAACGAAAGATGAACTAAACATAATTTTCATAGCCTTTTTAGTTTTTGGGATACAGGGTGATTGGGATTTTGGGTGAAAGGTTCCAATATCGTATTTGTATCCGCCATAGAGACGATCTGACCTCCGACGACCTCTAAGATGAAATTCGAAATTGCCTAGTCGAGTACACCGTCAGTCATCAAAGTGGACGTCGCTGAGATACATGTGTTCAGGGTGTCCACTTTTCAGCACTTTTGCGGGATAACTCAGTTGTCTTTAAATTTAGAAAACTTCTTTCATGCTTTTTTGTGAAACGAAAGATGAACTAAACATAATTTTCATAGCCTTTTTAGTTTTTGGGATACAGGGTGATTGGGATTTTGGGTGAAAGGTTCCAATATCGTATTTGTATCCGCCATAGAGACGATCTGACCTCCGACGATCTCCAAGATGAAATTCGAAATTGCCTAGTCGAGTACACCGTCAGTCATCAAAGTGGACGTCGCTGAGATACATGTGTTCAGGGTGTCCACTTTTCAGCACTTTTGCGGGATAACTCAGTTGTCTTTAAAGTTAGAAAACTTCTTTCATGCTTTTTTGTGAAACGAAAGATGAACTAAACATAATTTTCATAGCCTTTTTAGTTTTTGGGATATAGGGTGATTGGGATTTTGGGTGAAAGGTTCCATTATCGTATTTGTATCCGCCATAGAGACGATCTGACCTCCGACGACCTCCAAGATGAAATTCGAAATTGCCTAGTCGAGTACACCGTCAGTCATCAAAGTGGACGTCGCTGAGATACATGTGTACAGGGTGTCCACTTTTCAGCACTTTTGCGGGATAACTCAGTTGTCTTTAAAGTTAGAAAACTTCTTTCATGCTTTTTTGTGAAACGAAAGATGAACTAAACATAATTTTCATAGCCTTTTTAGTTTTTGGGATATAGGGTGATTGGGATTTTTGGGTGAAAGGTTCAATTATCGTATTTGTATCCGCCATAGAGACGATCTGACCTCCGACGATCTCTAAGATGAAATTCGAAATTGCCTAGTCGAGTACACCGTCAGTCATCAAAGTGGACGTCGCTGAGATACATGTGTACAGGGTGTCCACTTTTCAGCACTTTTGCGGGATAACTCAGTTGTCTTTAAAGTTAGAAAACTTCTTTCATGCTTTTTTGTGAAACGAAAGATGAACTAAACATAATTTTCATAGCCTTTTTAGTTTTTGGGATACAGGGTGATTGGGATTTTGGGTGAAAGGTTCCAATATCGTATTTGTATCCGCCATAGAGACGATCTGACCTCCGACGATCTCCAAGATGAAATTCGAAATTGCCTAGTCGAGTACACCGTCAGTCATCAAAGTGGACGTCGCTGAGATACATGTGTACAGGGTGTCCACTTTTCAGCACTTTTGCGGGATAACTCAGTTGTCTTTAAAGTTAGAAAACTCCTTTCATGCTTTTTTGTGAAACGAAAGATGAACTAAACATAATTTTCATAGCCTTTTTTAGTTTTTGGGATATAGGGTGATTGGGATTTTGGGTGAAAGGTTACATTATCGTATTTGTATCCGCCATAGAGACGATCTGACCTCCGACGATCTCCAAGATGAAATTCGAAATTGCCTAGTCGAGTACACCGTCAGTCATCAAAGTGGACGTCGCTGAGATACATGTGTACAGGGTGTCCACTTTTCAGCACTTTTGCGGGATAACTCAGTTGTCTTTAAAGTTAGAAAACTTCTTTCATGCTTTTTTGTGAAACGAAAGATGAACTAAACATAATTTTCATAGCCTTTTTAGTTTTTGGGATATAGGGTGATTGGGATTTTGGGTGAAAGGTTATATTATCGTATTTGTATCCGCCATAGAGACGATCTGATCTCCGACGATCTCTAAGATGAAATTCGAAATTGCCTAGTCGAGTACACCGTCAGTCATCAAAGTGGACGTCGCTGAGATACATGTGTTCAGGGTGTCCACTTTTCAGCACTTTTGCGGGATAACTCAGTTGTCTTTAAAGTTAGAAAACTCCTTTCATGCTTTTTTGTGAAACGAAAGATGAACTAAACAAAATTTTCATAGCTCTTTTTAGTTTTTGGGATACAAGATGATTGGGATTTTGGGTGAAAGGTTCCAATATTGTATCTGTATCCGCCATAGGGACGATCTGACCTCCGACGACCTCTAAGATGAAATTCGAAATTGCCTAGTCGAGTACACCGTCAGTCATCAAAGTGGACGTAGCCGAGATACATGTGTACAGGGTGTCCACTTTTCAGTACTTTTGCGGGATAACTCAGTTGTCTTTAAAGTTAGAAAACTCCTTTCATGCTTTTTTGTGAAACGAAAGATGAACTAAACAAAATTTTCATAGCCCTTTTAGTTTTTGGGATACAAGATGATTGGGATTTTGGGTGAAAGGTTCCATTATCGTATTTGTATTCCCCATAGGGACGATCTGACCTCCGACGACCTCCAAGATGAAATTCGAAATTGCCTAGTCGAGTACACCGTCAGTCATCAACCTGGACGTCAGGCACTTTTCGGCACTTTTGCGGAATAACTCAGTTGCCTTTAGATAGAAGATAGAAAACTCCTTTCATGGTTTAAAAATGAACTAAACATAATTTCCATAGCCCTTTTAGTTTATGGGATACAGGGTGAAATTGAAAATTTGCATATTTGTTGAAGAAGTGACAAAACTTGATAATGAACACCCACAAACCCCTATTCGGCATTTACGCCAGCAAGTAAATGTATCCTATGGATCCTGCAATACATTCCTGAAATGTTACCTCCATATGCACGCTTATCGTCTAAGCTCAGTCCAAGAATTGTTACCAAATGACCAGTCTCAGAAAATGAGAATGTGGAGCCCTGAAAAACTGCTTTTCTTTATACAGAAGTCTCTGTATCCTCAGAGACTAGGCTTGTGGGCTGCCATATCGAAAAGAAGGTTAATTTTACCGATTTTTAAGGGACTCTCAAATCGGTGCGATGTAATTAAATTTATAAAAAAATATAACGCACTAGACGATGAAGAGATGCATGGCTACTTACAGAACGTACCACCAACTGATAATTTAAATTTTGATCGATTATTTTTGTAAATCGGTGAACTACGTGCGGATTGTACAGTGGGTGCGTTTATGCCATTTGTTTCAATTGAATACTGATCATACCATAAAAGCGACTCCAAAACGCCAAAAAATAAGATCTCCGACAGCGAAAGCCTGCATCAGAATCGTTAATAGTACACGGAGCGTTCTAGTATTTCAATAAAAGTTATGTACTCTTAAAAACAATACACGAATATATTAAAGCTAGCGAACAAATAAGATTAGCCATATAAGTAGGTAATTTAATTACCCACATATCTATAAGGCTTGTATCAATCGCGTGGCAAAAACGTGGTACAATTAAAGAGGTCGCATTTATTTTACACTACCTAATTGTTTTAAATTATCTAGTTTTTGTGGGATAATTGAGATTGTTCTCAAATTTGTATACTGGCAGTGGCGGCTCGTGTTAAAAAAATGTGGGGGGTTGCGAATGAAGAATAGGGTTGGGTTGCCTGCGAGAAATATGGTGAATTTGAAAATTTTTTTATTTTTCGAGGTCGAATTTACTAGTTAGAAATGTCAAGGCTCTTAAAAAATATTGTTTTTTATTTATTTATCTAATAATTTTTTTATCTAATTTATTAATTTTCTCTTTATTACCATATGTTGCTCATAATAGGTTATATAAAGCGTGCGTTAACATTATTAAATCTCAAAGGGGAACTGTATATATGTATGTGTAACGAGAAAATGAGCGAAACTTGGAATGAGATTCGATATGCTTTATTATATGAATCTCGTTTAGACCATAATACAATTGAGGAGCTTGCTGCAAGAACGATGCAGCTCCATTTTCAACGCGTGACGAGGTTAGATGCTTATAATTTCGATACAAATATTAGACGTTATTTAACGCAAATTCGACGCAGCTTAGCATATGTCAGTATGTATACTCCATGCACTGAGATGTGTGGAATTTGCGTTAAATAACGCCTAATATTTTTATCGAAATTATAAGCAGCTAACCTCGCCACACGTTGAAAATGGAGCTGCATTGTTCTTGCAGCAGGGTTCTCAATTGAAGTACATCGAAATCTAGTCGTCGCGTATGGCAACAACGACACGAGTTTAGCAACATGCAAAATATGGTTCACATGCTTCCGATTTGGCCACTGACGATAAACCACGATTTGGTAGGTCACCTCAACTGGATATCACCTGAACTGGATATCGAGCGCTTGCGTACGATTGTCGACGCAAACCCGTATAAGCCGTAGTACGTAGACTCGTAACTCCAAAAGTTGGGCAAGTTTGTTAAACGAAGTCGATAGCCAGCATCGGAGTACCGTTTGCACACAACTTCTTTCTCGCAGTCGTCGTTTTACTGGACGAACAATCTTGTTACCGGGGATGCAAAATGGGTGCTTTATGTAAATCACAGCCTTAAGCGCCAGTGGGTAGGTGCAGATGCTTCGGTGCAATCGGAACCTAAACCCGACGTCCACTCGAGAAATATGTCAGTTCGGTGGAGCTTCCGCGGCGTGTATCACTGGAACTCTTGGAAGACAATACTACCGTCACCACCGGCTGTCTAGTGTGCTCAACTCCGCAAATTGGCCGTCCAGCTCTATCTTTTGACACGCCTTGAATACTTGCAGTTAGGTTTTGAAGTTCCACCCCATCATTCACTATCGTATTCACCAGACCTTTCCTCCACTGACTATCATTCGTTCTGTATCCTCAGCAAACTTTTAATAAATAAATTATTTGATCGTCATCATCTACAAATAGTCATACACAACTCATTCGCGTCACAACCACGTGAGTTCTGAGAACGTGGTGTACTACAGTCTGCCTCCTCGTTGGCGATAAGTTTAGAGTCGGATGGCGCTTGCATTCTAAATTAAATATCTCGCGTTTATAAAATAAATAATCATTTGAACATATCATCAAGGCTCAATACTTTTCCATCAATCGGATACAACTAAATGACGGGAAGCAACAAATATAATATAGATATGTTGTCACAAATGAACTACGTTCTACTTTTATCATGATTGAAATAAAAATGACGTTCTTTCGTTGCACAAATGACATTGGAGGTTGTGCAAAACCTTTGGTACCTACTTAAGAGAAAAAAAACTGTACATCCCAAGTGTCACAATTCCGTTTAGTGCCCGGCCATGAAACGCCGTCGATAAATCAGAAATGACCGATCGCAATAAGCAGTAAAAACTAACGGCCAAACGGCGAATATGAGCCAGATTCCACGGAGCAGCGTTCCAATTTGTCACTATTAGACCCAGCGGGCGTTCTATCGCTAGGAAGCCACGTCTCGAGCCAGATATCTGGCCAAATCGAAACCTCAATCGGCCATATCTATAAACCAACAACGTTCGCGACAAGACATATCGTGCACCTCGAGTATTGTTATACTTGCCTGGAGTTATTATAGATTTGACCCCGGTTCAAGTACTCAGTTGGATTTTTCCCGTACCCCGGCAAACTGATTGCTATCTGACTTATTTATCGTCCGCTCACAATGTTTTATTGTTCCATATTATGCGAGGTTTATTGCATAAGGTTCTATACATTATATATACAAATGCTCTCTCTTACTGAAGGGTTCAAAAGAGAAAGCTGAGTAGACTGACAGCACTGATACAAGAATAACGTTGGCACGATAAAAAGCCGGACAATTAGAGCTGAAATACCCACGAGAAATTCGGATTTATTGCTCTCGAAAAGAAAGAAGTAAACATATTAGTTTCCGTGTTTACAATCTTACTTTAAAACTATGAAGAATGACATATTTTACAAACTACTTTTACAATAACCGTGGACCACCGATGGGGAACATTTTGGAATTTTTCAGGTCGTTGATAATTTTAGTGCATACTTTTCGGGAATTTGATTATGGAAGGAGGTTTCGATTAAAAACTATGAATGGTTCAAACAGAAACCCTGGAAGACAAGATAAAATTCAAAAGAAGGAAATGGAACTGCAAGCTACGAGAAATTCGGAATTCTTACCCTGGGAAATAAAAAAAAATAGAGGTCAGTTTTGACGAGCCGCAACAGAGTCGACCCAATGAAAAGCTTTATAATCGAAAGGTTACTTTAGAAATGGTAAAGGAAAAAGGAGGAATGGGGGACCTAAAGCACCTGCACAAATTGATTGAGAAATGAAGAATTGTTGATGGACACACAAACCCCTATCTGAGTTTAAGCTAACAAGTAAATGTATCTCACGCTTGCCGCTTCGTTAGTCATAAGATTTCTAAAACAGATATTTTGAGTGGAGGAGGTATTTTCATAGAAGAATGCTTTTTGTTTGAAGCTTACCTCTCTGGTTATGTTGATTCTCAACAAACGAGAATGTGAAGCTCTGAAAATCCATATTTCTTTATATAGAACCCCTCTGTATTCTCAGAAAGTTGACAGTGTGGGCAGCTAAATCGAAAAGAAGGTTAATTGGACCGATTTTTTACGAACGACCTATGCATTAGATGATGAAGAGATGATTTAGAAGACCTATGGTCTAGAATTACATGTAAATTTTATTTGCATGAATCACAAACACGAGATTAACTGCCCCCACAAGTGCTCACCAATGTTTTCGATTCCGTGAAACGAAAAATGAGAACAAATAGATTATTAGAAGCAAAAATGTCACTCATTTAGTTTAAATTTATAATTTTTATATTATTTATTGCATATTAAAAAAAAAAACGTCGTTTTCCACGAAACACCGAACTACTATACTTTTCTCGACGCGCGTTTCGCCAACCAAATTTTAGCCTACACACATGCACTATTTATACTAAATTCGTTGCCACGGTTCATTAAACCGTAACTGTCTTTGTTTATCAGAGCAAATAGTGGATTGGTGGGTATCGGACCAGTGTCCTTATTCATACTACTGTTACACTTAATGATTTCTAAACTTTCAAAAGCATCCAACTGTCTACTGTTTGTTGCATTTCTAATTAATTTTGAATTATTTATGTCTATCCTATGGTTGTTATTAAAAGCGTGTTGGGCAACACAATTTTTCGTTCTGCCATATTTTAAATGAGCCATGTGTTCTTTAAATCTAGTCAAAATCGATCTTTTTGTTTGCCCAATATACTTTTAATCACAATCTTTACAACTTATTTCGTATATTCCTGACTTTTCGTTATTGTCGATTTTGTCTTACTGGGTTACCCAAAAGCGTCTGTAGTTTATTTTCAGAATTATAAACCAAATTGATATTAATATTTTTAAAAATTTTATCTTGTCCGCGGGTGAATTTAGGTTCAAATGGTAACGAAGCAAATTTAGAATTGTCAGTATCTCTACGAAAAGTCGTGGAATTGTACAGGGTTCTCTTAAATGTATGCTTCCTTATTAACTTATCTATTAAATGGATTGAGTAACCGTTCTTCTTAGCTATATTCTTCATAAATTGTTTCTCATGTTCAAACCTCTCTTTACCGAGGGGGAAATTTAGCAAACGGTGAATTAGAAAATTAAAACTAGCCATTTTATATGGAAAAGGGTGGTGTGAATCATTGGGAATATATCTAAGAGTCGCGGTTTCTTTCCTATATACATCAAACTCTAACTTATTTTCACTATTTCTAATAACTAATATGTCTAAAAAATTCGAGTATTTCCCTAGAGTCTGGTTCAGGTATGTGGACGATATCTTCGCGGTATTTGATACAAAGGCAATTAGTTTAGGTAATTTTGTTGCTAAATTAAATAACCGTTTCCCTACCACAAAATTTACATATGAAATGGAACACAATGAACAACTACCATTTTTAGATGTATTAGTTATTAGAAATAGTGAAAATAAGTTAGAGTTTGATGTACATATATGAGAAAGAAACCGCGACTCTTAGATATATTCCCAACGATTCACACCACCCTTTTGAACATAAAATGTCAAGTTTTAATTTTCTAATTCACCGTTTGTTAAATGTTCCCCTCGGTAAAGAGAGGTTTGAACATGAGAAACAATTAATTAAGAATATAGCTAAGAATAACGGTTACTCAGTCCATTTAATAGATAAGATAATAAGGAAGCATAAATTTAATAGAATTCTGTACAATTCCACGACTTTTCGTAGAGATACTGACAATTCTAAATTTGCTTCGTTACCATTTGAACCTAAATTCACCCGCGGATTAGATAAAATTTTTAAAAATATTAATATCAATTTGGTTTATAATTCTAAAAATAAACTACAGACGCTTTTGGGTAACCCCAAAGACAAAATCGACAATAACGAAAAGTCAGGAATATACGAAATAAGTTGTAAAGATTGTGATCAATAGTATATTGGGCAAGCAAAAAGATCTATTTTGACTAGATTTAAAGAACACATGGCTTATTTGAAATATGGCAGAACAGAAAATTTTTGCGTTGCCCAACACGCTTTTGATAACAACCATAGGATAGACATAAATAATTTAAAATTAATTAGAAATGTAACAAAGAGTAGACAGTTGGATGCTTTAAAAAAATTAAATGTCGATCCCACCAGTCCATATTTGTCTGATAAAAAAGAATTTACGTTTACGGAGAAAGTTATCAAGGGAGGCTAAAATTTAGTTTTAATCTCCCCCTAAGATGCCAACTAGGTTGGTGAAGGAGGCGGCGGGGAAGATATTGTAGTTTTTCGGAAAATTTTTTTAGAAGGCCCTCCGAAACAACAGTAATATAATTTGAATAATAGAAAGGCTTAGAACTGCTGAAAGTTCTAAGAGTAGTAATTCAAGACATGCGGCTTCGATTCTACGGCATATTTTGAGACGTTGTTGTATCTTACGATACCTTTCAGGATTTTAAACATGAATAAGAAAGGAAGAAGTTTAGGTAAAAGAATATCATCGCTATCGTGACAAATCCACTCCCGAACAACTTATCTAGGAAGTGACTTCCTGCCCCCGGCCGAGATGCCAGCGTGCCGACGAGTTTCTGTGTCATATCTCGTGCCGAGCCTAACGTAAGGCTAAAACTCGACGCGTGTGATGGATAAATGGGCTTGTATTTAACTTGCGCTGGATATTATGTACCTGTAATAAGGTCCCGTTATTTCTAACGCACGCAAATGTGCCATCTCGCGAAGAAATACGTCCGCAGACACGTTTCGTTTTAGGTGTGACGCGACCTCCTCCACGAAAGGCCGCGCAACAGGTGGAAATGCAAACAGATGTTCTTCTACTCGAATTTCGTCTTGCTGCAATACTTGATGGCATTGTAAAATCTAGATTTTTAAAAATTGAGATATAGTAAAATCTACATTCAGGTGAGTTGATATTTGGTCCTTAGCGTATGAATTTTCTCCAAGCGGAACTTACAAGGGGGTTATCAAACATGTTCCAAATCAATTTCTGTCGGGCCTTTATATGTTGGAGGGGAGTACCTCCTTAGTATGTGATTCAAAGGAATTTACACGATGGGCCTTAGTTCCCGGGTAAAATATTGTCAAAATTTGAGCGCAACATATGATTTGTATTTTATATTTCTTAACACATTGCTAGCCTAATGGGTAATAATTCAGCATATACGGTCTTTAGCAGATGAACACTCTTCTGCTGCTGGCTCGGGTTCACGCCCGAGACTTGTGACTTTTTTTAAAAATGCATTAAATAATTATTTTGCCACTAAAAATTTCACTTTAAATAATTAAAATAAAATGTTAATTAAAGTAAAATTAAAAAAAAACGCGTTACTCAATTTTAGTAGATATATAATTAGTTGAAAGGTAAAACTCATTGAACAAATATTAAAAAACCTGTGATTTTCTAAAAACAAGAGACGAAAATGTTATTTCAAGTAGCTCAAAAGATGTAATACTTTTTAATTAGCCTATGACCCATGTTACTGCACTTTTTCAGGTTATTTTCCATTGTATGAAACTCGTAAATTGTTCATTTTTTCTTTTTTTATATTATTTTTTTGTATGCTACGTGAAGGGTAATACAAAAATATCAAAACTTTTTCAGGTAAAAAAAGTTTAAACGTAATGAATATTACCATTTATGAGATGGATCTTGAGGGTTCATTGTGACCCTAGTCATCTTATTCTTTGGTCAGTACGTTTCAATACTCCGTTTGGGTTGTACCCTGTTTCCATATTCGTCTACTTGTACTACGGGCCTGGTTTTGTTACTCCACATTTTGTTAAAGTTAGTGACAGTCCAGAGTAACAAATCCAAGTCGATTGTACAAATACACGAACACGAAAATAGAGCGCAACCCAAGCGGAGTAGTGAAACGTATTGACCAAGGAATGAGAGGGGTCATAGTGGTCCCTCAAGCTATATATGTATATATCGTTCTAATGTGCGCGAGTATGTTAAAACGATTTTTTAATTTTTTAACAACCAGAGCTAAGTAGCTACTTTCATTATCATTTTGTAATCTGCAATAAATGCCCCAAATTTTAGGGCAGTTGTAGATTCCATGTAGTACATTTTTTAAAGGGTGAATAGTCAAAGTTGGACCATGATAATAACCAAAACCTCAAAAATGAGTTTCTGATTCTTCTTAGATTTTTATTTAGCTCAATATAACAAAACAAGCCTTCATTTTATGCTGAGGCATAAAAATATTGACTTAGGGAAGCGACTTTTCACCAATTTTATTAAACTGACTACGTCTCGAGAACCAAGGCAATTTCATACACTTTTTTTTTTGTTACATGACCAGTCCATGACCTGGTTTCTAACCCCTTATCGGCTTGACATTGCTTATTGGGATACCCTGATCTTCATACGATCTGGACTGTATGTTTCCTTACGTCAGTCCCTGCTTTAAAATTCAAAATATTTTTAAGGTCAATATCGCAACGGCTTAAATTGCAGTGGAGCTTTGCAACGCACGTTTAGAATATATTATACATTCCCAAATATCCAACTGTTTGTATGACAACACATAAATTGTCCAGGCATAAAAATAAACTAGAGACACTTATTTAAACTAGTTGTGGCATCCACAAAATTCTTTAGTTTACACTACTCGTTATACAGTGTCCTGCGAATTGATGATCTGCCGTGTCCGATAAGATCGGTGACAGCAAAGAATACAGGTAATTCCAGAGCACGAAATTGACCAAATTATGCAAGCCTGTCCTAGATCCGGTCACGTCTTCACAACACTTAACCTGCATCAGCCTCGTGATGCAGTGATAACGTTGCAGATATTAACTAGTCACAATGTAGGCCAGCGTATAAATTATTAAGCTGGTGTGTGGTAAAATAAACATACATATATAGAACTGAGGATGACCTAGAGTAAAACTTAAACAGAACGCAAAAGGATTTTACATTTTATGATTTCTATCTAGATTAAAATTTTTGTCAAAATTTAGACCAACTATATTCTGTTGGACTTGGTTTGGATGTTGGTCAAGGCATCATGATCGGACAAAATAAAACGTTAGATAGTTGTTTAATGCCTAAGCGACAAGGCAGTAGAAAGAACAATTTTATTACAAGCAGGTGTTTGTATAAGCTCCATTAGCTATGTAAAGAATCAACGAGTAATCTACGAAAGAAGGCATCTTAATAGAGACGTAGAAGCTATGTAGATGCAGTTAATGTGAAAATTAAGTTCGAGTACGTCCAGTAAAGTTAGTTACAATTTTAAGTAGAGCATTGATTATAGGATTACCATTATTATTACTATCATTAGTTGATCCGATAAAGCTGTGGAATTAGTTTAAGCAGTCGAATAAGCATGTAGTTATGTCGCACTAGCCCTTACAATTACCTAAGTATAATAAACCAGTGTCTTAGAGATATATGTTTGTTAACAGAGTTGAATGGCACAGGAAGGTGATAAGTAGAAAATAATGCCTTGCTGTTGTATCTGATAGGTGTAACTCTGCTAATAAACTCTTTAAAATCTTCGTTGTTAATACTAGATGTAACGAAACCTTCTAAAGGCACACATGGCATTTCAACAAGTGGAATCAGCGACATGACTACGGCAGAAACATCAAGTACTAGAGACAATCCTAGGATGTATAACTTTCCTGCATCGAACGATCGACTTTCACAGACGCAGGAGGCAGATTTTGCTACACTCAGACTTTACCAAGAGTTTCCATAAAAATATCCATTATTTCGTTATACCTTCTGTAGACACGGAACGGTTATTTTATCTGTACAAGTGGATATTCATCGACAGAAGGCGCTCGGCTTACATGGAACACGATATATTGGTAGGTATTATCAGTGGCGGTGCGTGATATTTCAGTTAGCCATATCTTGAAAACGACGCATGGGACCCACTTCACTTTTTAGGTGATGACTATACACCTCTTACAGAAAGGATTTATAGTGAAATCGTCAGCAAAGTTTGCGAAAACATTTTCAAAAACACTGGAGCACTCCTGGATTCTCAGTAACGCTCTGTGGGATATTTGCAGTATATTTTTTTCATAATCTAGAAACAAATATAAGGAGACGTTTTTCGATTTGTTGCAAAATATTTTTTTTTCAAAAAGTTATGGCCATTTTAATTTTAATTTTATAGGAACATTTTGTTTCCCAAAATTAAAATGGCCATAACTTTTTGAAACAAAAAATATTTTGTAACAAATCGAAAAACGTCTCCTTATATTTGTTTTTAGATTAGAATTATTGCAACCATTTTTTAAATTTTTCGCAAACTTTGCTGACGATCCCACTATAAATCCTTTTCTTAAGGTATAGTCATCACCTAAAAGCTTCATATAACAAATACACGACCGCAGGCCGTATTATAGTTCAACACCATTGATTGACTATTGATGAAGAATAAGTGTGAAGGTAACATATTTTTACCATCCTTTCTTTTATAAGTGAAGTTTTTAACAAGCATTCATAGGGTAAGACCCGTTATTAAATGTACATGGGTCACTTGTACGGAGTGCGACCTGTATGATCTCATTTCCGCGAGTCTATTCTAGTGTTTCGTGTTGTTATTTTTACTAAAGAAAAATGAGGAACCAGATATAACCGGCTTTTTTAGAGTAAAGGCCAGCTACTTTCCTTACTCTTATATTTAAAAGGATATTTTGTGTTTTACCAGGAGGAACCACTTTTCATTAAAAGGTTATTTACTTATGGTGACTTTAGGTTACTCACAAGACACAGACTAAACCTCTTAACTTTTTTTTCAGAGTAAGCACCTTAAATAGTTCTTTAGGTACACTGAAGTGATTTTTTAAAATAGTGGTAACTTGTTACTTGGTGTTTACTAAGTAGGATACTATAGTGGTGTTAACGTTTACATAGGTTACATAGTGGTATTGGATTAACTTTTAATCCTACCATAGATTTGAACTTATATCTTCTAGAAAATAGTTGTATGCGTGTTTACGATATTAACAGCACGTGCGAAGTTTTCTCCGACTGTGCAATATTGGTGTAGGGGAAAGTGTATTGATATACAAAATTTTTACATTTTTACGAATGTTAATAGGTTATTTATTGATTTAGGTATTAATAGGGAAAATAAGTTTAGTTTTACACTTTTTCTTGATATAAAACCTCTTAAAAAAAATGTGACAGTCTTATGACCCATATCACAAGATCGGACAAAGCGACATACCTACTCCAAGTCTGGTGACGTAAAAAAATACATAACTGAAATTTTATTTTGTAACTTATATTTTTTTTTTTTTTTTTTAAAAATTTTTTATGTAATAAAAATATTTTTATTGATATGTAGTTATATTTTTTTTTTTTGTTAATCACTAATTCTTCTTTATCCCTAAAATAGTTGTAATAGGTAGTTTTGTTTTTTTTTTTCTTTTTCATTAAAAAAATTGTTATTTTATTAATAAAATATTTTTAGTTTGATATGTAGTAAAACATATCTGTCATAACAAAAAAGGTGTAAGATTAATAGTTTCCCGTTGCCAAACTTTACATGGATTAAATTAATGTATGTCCTTGAAGTTTCACATACACTGGCTGGCTTTTCCTCATTCATCCCTCAACCACTAAGCTAGCTATGTTCTGTCCTTTAACATCCTTTGTTTTGTCAACGCTAAACCATATATGTTTAACGTGCAATTCCGAGGTGAAATGTTTTTATGTCATCACACAGTGGTGCTATGTAAAATCGTCTAACAGTTATTTCTGCAGGTAAACTACTTCGCTACGATGATCTAATGTGGCGAATGGAATTATACATGTTACCGTCATTTTGACAAAATGCAAGTTATTATACATAGTTATCTTTATCTGTCTCGCGCACTCACATCATCACTTACACGAGCTTTCTGTTTGTATGTAGCAACATGCTGAAAAACATCTGGTTTTACGTATCACGTCAATACACTGCCACAACGGTACAACGCAGTTCACTGCCATTAAAGGTCAGTTCCCCAAATTGTTTATTCAACGCTCCACCGTAACATGTGACGGACGCTGAGCCGACATTTTTACAAACTCATTCGACGTTTCATGCACACGAATGATGGATCGATCAGCGTAGGTTAACCAATACTAAAAAATACGTCATCAAAGTTTGCCGATCAAAACAAAACGTATTTCTATTCTTGATCTTAAATTTATAATCTTATTTAATTGTGACAGTTATTTGGCAAAAGTTTGCCAATAACAATGTTTCGTTTCGAGCTTCAATATTTCGAGCAAACAACCGCTATATGTATTTCTCTCACTCATAGCCAGATTTGATGTTTTTTATTTTGGATGGCTCGTTATAACAATATTCCAGTCCCGTTAAGACCGGCCCTGGAATCTATTATTTACCTACGGGCTCTAATAAATATAATACTTAAAAATGATCGCTGCTAATAAACTATTTTTAGATTTTTTTTGACGGGTGAAGTCACAGCGATAAAATTCCGTTGGTATATTAAAATTATTTCTTTCTCTTTCGGTAGCCATGGACGGGTCTTTATTTGGCGTTTCCACCAGGCTGGAATTTCTGACACGTTAAGGCCATTAGACGGTGTGTAAAAATGCTGTATTCTCGCCTGGCTGAATATTTATCCGCTTTTATTGAAATTTATTGGACATAAAATTTGTATAAAATAGGCGAATTTTATATAGCATAAATTAAGTGGTTTTATTGATAAAGGTGACGGCAATGCAGTGGGGCCACTTGTCGCGTCTGCGAAACGTAACATTTTAGAAGAATGGCGAATGTTTGAGCTGGTTATAAAATATATTTTAAAAAATGGTTCTATTTTTACTACAAGTTTGCCATAAGCATTTTTATTAATCATAATTTACGTAAATCTTAATTCTATCGATGCGAATCTTCACTTTTCAAATCAATTGTAAAGAGGCAGAGTAAAATTTACTGTTAGTAGATTAACTATCGACTCATTTAAGAAAATAAAAATACCCATTAAATGAAGAGTTTTAGTTACGTATACCTAAACATTTAATGACTGATTCAATTAAATAATGAATAAATTACACTTCTAGGCAATCAGAAAAGTAAAATGGATATTAATAATACCCGTACGTATACTGTTTATTAAATGAGTTGTAAAAATACATATAATGGTCAAACAAAAATATCAATTATTTCCAAAGTGAATGCTGTGTTGCAGAAACAGTGAGAAAATTGAGAACAATTGAGGAGCCTGCTGCAACAACGATGCAGCTTCATTTTCAACGCGTGATGAGGTTAGCTGCTTATAATTTCGATAAAAATATTAGGCGTTATTTAACGCAAATTCCATATCAGCGCATGGAGTATACATACTGACATATGCTGAGATGCGTCGAACTTGCGTTAAATATCGTCTAATATTTTTATCGAAATTATAAGCAGCTAACCTTGTCACGCGTTGAAAATGGATCTGCATTGTTTTTGCAGCAAGCTCCTCAATTGTTGGTCGAAATGAAGCTCCGTCAGCGCCTGGTGCAAGAAAGTTCTTAAGGAAAGTTCGTAAAACTGACATGCTTATGGATAACAGAAGTCATCCACGTGCTCGTCCGGTGCGCACAGCTGAAAGAATTGCTGCTGTTGCCCAAAGTGTCCGTCAAAACCCAAGAATATCAACTCGTTACAGAGCGCAACAACTTAATGTCAGTCACACTTCTCTGAGGAGAATATTGCATAAAGATCTCGGATTATTTGTTTACAAGTTGCAACTTACTCAAGAGGTAAAGGAAAATGACCAACCACTTCGTTATTACTTCTCCGTGTGGACTTTAAATGAGTTTGAAAATGACGCGGATGTCAATCGAAAAATCATTTTTTTCGGACGAAGCTCATTTTCATCTTGGACGACATGTTAATAAACAGAACTGTAGGATTTGGGGTTCCGAAAATCCACACGTAGTCATAGAGAAGCCAATGCATCCTGCAAGAGTGATGGTTTGATGTGAGTTTTGGAGTGGTGGCATCATTGGTCCTTACTTCTTTCAAAATGAAGATGGTAACAGTGTTACATTAAATGGAATGCGTTACAGAGACATGTTAACTGATTTTTTGTGGCCGCGCTTGGACATTTGGAAGAGCTTTGGTTCCAGCAGGATGGAGCAACGTGTCACACAAGCCGTGAAACAATCGATCTTTTGTACATTAAATTCGGTAACCGAGTTATCAGCCGTTTTGGAGACATGCACATTGGCCATCGCGCAGCTGCGATTTAACACCGTTGGACTATTTTTTATAGGAACATGTTAAGGACCATTGTTACTCCAACGAAAAGAAACCATCTGATGGCCCACCCTTTAGAACTGTTGATATTACATCAGAAACACCTGTAGATCTGTTTCCGTTACATCAGAAAATATGTGGTTCAGACTGGTTTACCTCGTTCTGAGAAATAAATGACTACAAGGATAAATGACTACTTTTGAAGTTTTTAAACTTTCAAATAAACAGTTTCTGTAGCATGACGGAAATTATGGATCATTTATCCACATACTTGTCCATGATCAGAACAAAATATGTGTTATAACTTCTAACCATCATATTAGTTAGTATTCGATTAGTTCATATGGTCTATTTATACCATTTTCTTCTGCTTGGCATCCCCTTTTCCATAGTTTATACTGTTTATAGCAGTTAGAGCTGGAAAAACCGTGGTTTTGACCGTTTTTTCTGATTTTTCTCTGATATTCGAGCATATACTCCTATTTTTTAATTCAGATTCGTTTTCAGGAGGTCAAAATACAAAAGAATACTGTGGTCACAACCCCGGCACGGACTACTTTTTTTTTTGTGAGCCTGTAAATAAATCGTCTAGTGACCAGTCTGCGAATTCGCGTCAACGCGATTAAACGACGATTTTCGAGCGATTGAACCTGGCCGAATCCAACCGATGTACGGCCCTCGTCGGGCGCTAATCAACAATCGAAGCCGAATTTATCTGGATGAGTTTGGTGGCTTTAATGCACTCAATAAACCATGATAAAGGAGGGTCGCGACACGTACGAGAGATGGGCTGCCGACGTCGGGCCGGAGCAAAGCTAATAGTCCAAGAGCTCGTGACGAAACACTGCAAGTGTTTTGTAAAAGCCTCTTTCAGGTTCGAATATACAGGGTATGTCAAAAAGGTTGGGACACAGAGCGCTCACGCATGCCAGGTGCTAAATCTGAAACGTTTAGGCGGAAGGGTTTCTGAAATATTATTTTTCTGAAGACCTTGAAGTACCTATTTACAGTAAGACGCTCCCGTTTAAGAAGCTTTCCGGCATAATACGGTCTTTTTCGTCGGTCCCTTGAATTTTCCTATGCTAATACAGTAAAATAGTACTCGGTAAGACGCTCTGTTTTGTTGAATAAGACGCTCTTTTTTTCGCCGCAGATAGACGGTGAATATAGGTTAGACAGTCAAAACTTCGACCTGATGAAGTTCAAAGGTTGATCAATGAATGGCAAACAAATAGCCTAAAAGGTGAAACGTTCACCGATAAGTGTTGTTTTCGCGTTGGGTATTTGTTTACATTTGTTTCGGAAGGCGACATTCGGATTTTCAGACGAGACAGATACCACTAGCACACCAACAGAAACTGAGGAACTTCTCCAAAATTTCCCCGATTATGCGACAGTGGATGACGTCCTTGTAACTAGCAACACTCGCACTATTGATGACATGATCGCCGACGCCACCACCGACTTTGTGGGGAGTGAGAGAGAAGAAAGTGACTCTCAAGAAGAGGACGATCATTCCCCAACGCCTAGAGTTTCTGCTGGCTTGCAAAACGTGGGCGAGCTCAAAAAAGTTATTTCCACCCTGGAAAATGCAGAGGACATGCTAATTTACATTAACAGAATTGACAACTTCCTCTCCACACACGCTACCAAGAACCTCAAACAAAGTACCCATGACATGTTTCTCTCTGGCCAGTAAGTAAGCAGTGTACATTAGGGTGGACCTTAATATTTTTTTTTTCGTTTTTTCTCAGCGGGCCGGGTGAAAATCAGTTCTGGGTACCTAAAAACTTGTGCGGAAACCAAAACTGCCGCGATCGGAACTTTTTTTCCCGTGCCGCAAAGCGCCGGAAGTTTCTTATGGGATTTACATGTTAAAAATCACTGAAAACGTTCGATACGCTCAAAAACTATGAAAATCATCAAATCTGATAGTCGCAAGGACATATTTCCATGTATTTTTTTCTCCTGAATCAGATGGAATCAGATTTCGTTTACTCATTTTTATACGTATAAATTCAATGTAAATAATCTTTTTTATAAATTTTATTCTTTCTGAAATGAAGTGAATATTAGAAGTGTGTATGGGATTCGTAAGAAACATTAATTTCATTGAAAATTAGTTCTCAAAATAATTTTTTATTATAGTTTCATAATTCATTTATGTTTGCTCATAAGAGAGGCTTTATCGCAAGTCGGGAATAAATTACGATAATTTTTCATCACTGGCATTAGATACTGTCGTTGTTGCTCATCTTTTGTCAATATATTTTTAAAATCAGACATTAATTTGACTCCTCTTTCCGCAATATCGTTGACTACTTTCAAATTTTCAACAATTTTCAAACCCTTAACATAATTTCTTTCCTTACTCCATTTTGACAGATCTTTTGATAAAAATGATTATCGATATTAAATCGTTTAAAAAATCGTAGTGAATCTTTGCACAAAAAGTCACTAATGTTCGATTGAACTAAATCTTTCACAGAGTTCTCATTCACGAGTATACGTTTTTTATATACGTATTTACTACTGTTTGCATTTAAAGCGTCTACCATTTTTCGTTTTTCTTCGATCGTCATTTTTTCGAAAATTCATTCTTCCGTTCTTTCGTTTGCTCAAGCTTGAATAACCCTTAAACTACTCGATTGTTGAGAAACAAGCACATAACATAGAGATTTGTATTACTACCCGATTATACCACGAGAGAACTCCGGTTCAGAGGCAGCTACAGACTTCAACCGGACGTCAAATTGTAGGTTTTTACCTCTACTTTTGAATCACGGTAGGCTTAATACTCCTCAGAGTTAGGTACAATCACCATAATAAATTATTTCGTCTCTTTTCAATTTTTTTTAGTTTAATTTGGTGTTTTTTCGCAATTTTTCGTTCATAATTT
Organism: Aromia moschata; assembly: GCA_029963805.1. Classification (NCBI taxonomy): domain Eukaryota; kingdom Metazoa; phylum Arthropoda; class Insecta; order Coleoptera; family Cerambycidae; genus Aromia; species Aromia moschata. Next base: position 86,437 of record JAPWTK010000112.1, read on the forward strand.
TTTTCACTCAACGAAAAAACGAAATCTGATGATTTTATCTGATTCAGGAGGAAAAAATACATGGAAATATATGCTTGCGACTATCAGATTTGATGATTTTCATAGTTTTTGAGCGTATCGAACGTTTTCAGTGATTTTTAACATGTATGTAAATCCCATAAGAAACTTCCGGTGCTTTGCGGCACGGGGAAAAAAGGTTCCGATCGCGGCAGTTTTCGTTTCTGCACAAGTTTTTAGGTACCCATAACAGATTTTCACCCAGCCCGCTGAGAAAAAACGAAAAACAAAAATATTAAGGTCCACCCTAGTGTACATACATACCTACATATTATTCATGTGAGTATTTATCACTGTTCCTGTACGAGTATTATGCATTTTAATAAATTTTACGTTCAAAAAATTCATTAAGCAAAAATAAGTGAAGACCTAGAGAGACTCTATCGGATGTTCTCTAAAGATAGGATTTAGTAGTTTCTTATTTTTAAACTTAGGTATTTAAAATGCGAGTATCGTAGAAAGTATTTTTAATTTTAAAATGAAAAATATAATTAAAAAATTATAAAAACCAAAAAATTTATTAAAAAGAAGTTTGTTTTAATACGTAGTTTGAAAAATGTTTTCAGAAAAAGCGTTTAAAGTTCTTTAAAAATTCTTTAAAGTTCTTCTTTAAATATTTTATAAAATGATTTTAGACGATGATACATAATACGTTTTTGACCTTTTAAACAGGCCAGCAGGCTAGCACGAATAATAAAACAGAGCACCTGGTGGGCTGGCAGCGAGCGCCGCGCGCCGGGCTGTAGTGTTCACTTTGGCGGTAGAGGAAATTAGGTTCCTATTCTCGTACCAACTTTAAACTTTGGAATTGAATAGTCAAAAGACCATACTTTCGCACTGTGATATTTTCCAAAAATAGTTTTTTTCAAATTTTACTGATTGCAGGTAACCCCTTAAATCATCATATTTGGGCCTGAACTACACCTGGACGTTCTGTATCCCAACCTCTTTAGGACGCCATGTGGTTTTAAACTCAGTCTAAATTAAGGGAGCAGAAAGATTTCCAAATTTTTTTGGTGATTTTTGAAACGCTATATCTCAGTGAAAGACAGTCGTATCTAGATTTAAAAAAAATATATATTGAAGCTTCATGTTTCTAGTTCTGAGATCGTTTTTCAAAAAAAAAAAAAATGGTGAATTATGATTATCACGCAATTCTAAGAAATAGTGCGATAAAAAAAAGTTGTAAAATTTTTATTTTCCTTTTTTTTGGTCTACAGACTTGGGATTTTTTTGTTAATTAAATCAATACATGGGCTGGATAGCTTATTCATTCAGCTATAATTTTCTTTTTTTATAATCTCTATACGTCAATTTGTTGCTGAGATATCTGACTTTTAATGAAAAAGGATCATTTTGTCTTTGATCATCGATATCTCAGCAACCAATGACCTCACAGCGAATGCAAGAGCAGTTTCAAAAACTGGATCAAAACCCTACAAGATCCGTAGTACGATTTTTTGAAAAAAAAATTGTTGTCGTTTTAAACACCATATTGAAATATGGGCCCTCTCAAGAGAGTTTTTTTGCCTCTAGCTCTCCGGCTATAATTCCCGACCGGCGATTATCTGGAAAAAATACGTCCGCTCCCGAGTACGTTTATATGTAAGAAATTTCTGAAAGATATCAGTCAAACGGAGCGCGCGTTCCCCGTATTGTGGAATCTAGAGTGCCGCGGGCATTCCTCGGGTGATAGATGAACGCAGCTTCGCATGGCGTTATCGGACAGAGACATGGTGAAGGCCAGGAATCGGTGCACTTCATTATGCTCCTTCCAGCAGAGCAACTCGAGCATCATCTGCATTATCGTTGCTCTAACTCTTGGTCCTGAAGTTTTTTAATGCTGACTTTTTTACTAACTTTTGGATGTTGAAATTTTCACAACGAACAATTAAGAATACAGCATATTTCATAACACAAGCCCACAAAAAAAAGTGTCTGGTTCTGGGATGGAGACTAACTTTTTCTTAGGTATTTTGTGTCGCTGAAATCGAATTCATCATAAAAAATAGGGGTTCCGCGGCTAATTTTGAAGATAACCCCAAAAAACTGTCGAAAACTACGTGTTTCGGTTGTAAAAGCTTGAGAAGACCGAAAAAAATGCCCACAAAAAAGTATCTGGTTCTGGGATGGAGACTAACTTTTTCTTATGTATTTTGTGCCGCTGAATTCCAGAATATTCCCAGATTTCCGCTCTCCGAGATACAACAATCTTCAGATTTGTCTTCATCTTGCTGTTGTTTCAAGTTATTTTCGTAGTCTGAATTCCAGAAAGTCAAATGCAAGAATGTTCATGTGATTACTAAAGAGTTTCCACTTACAATTAGTCTTGCTTTTAGACTGATTCAATCCACGTTATTCAAGCTCTTACCGTTAAAAACGCAATTTTTACATATTCTTGAGGATGATCTTTGAAATTCACTTGTTAAACCAAATTTTTCATATCAAATTCGGGTTTAAAAAATTAAGATACATAGGAATACGGTATTTTATATGTGACGCGAATCATATTCCCATTTATTTCAAGCTTTTATTACAAAAAACGTCGTTTTCAGCAGTTTTTTGAGGTTATCTCCAAAATCCGTTGGTCAAACCTCGTTTTTCATAGCAAATTCGGATTTAGCAGGCCAAAATACGTAGAATCAAAGTGTTTTTGATGTGAAGCAAATATTTTTTTTTTGTTCTTCTCAAGCTTTTACCATCGAAACACTTCGTTTTCGACAGTTTTTTGAGGTTATCTTCAAAATTAGCTGCGGAACCCTTATTTTTTATGATGAATTCGTATTCAGCGGCACATAATACAAAAGAATACGTTAGTCTCCATCCCAGAACCAGATACTTTATTTTTGTGGGCATTTTTTTGGTCTTCTCAAGCTTTTACAACCGAAACACGTCGTTTTCGACAGTTTTTTGAGGTTATCTTCAAAATTAGCTGCGGAACCCCTATATTGCTGATAGTTGACGAAACAACAGATTTTTGCGGTAATAAGGTCGTTAATGTTCTGAGACGAATTTTAGTTGTTTCAGATGTTTCACCCCCGATAGTGATAGCTAGCAAATGGGTTTTGCAAACAACAAACAACTGTTAGTGATACAAACAACTGTGCGAAATTCGTGAAAATAATGTGCGTGGTGTGTCGTCCTCTGTCCATGTGAACTATTTTAAATTTGCACCTTTAACTTTAGTAGATGTGGAAGGATCATTTTCCTTCTACAACCATAACAGGCCAAATCGTTCACGTTTAACGAGAAGAAATGCAGAAAGACCACTGGTTTTGGTACGCTCAAATAATGCAGACAGTCGGTATTTCTGAATGACAAGCGATAGGAATGTACATTATTAACACATTTTTACTCTTGTCTTTTTGGTCTCACACGTTCAGGCGCCTATTATTACTATTAGAATTGTCAAGTTCTGAATATGAGATTTTTTACGCCAGAAAAAGTTAGTTGTTCTGCCCTAGTATATCTGGTCAAAATTTTAAATGCGTTTTTCACGAAAATTAATTTTTTCAAAACATATGGTGAGCGTGATTTCTCAAAATTGACTGAATCAATTGCTTTCAGATTTTGCACACCTATCACCATAGTAGCCGGTCCTCGAATGAAGACCGGTCCTCGAAGAAAATTTTTCATTTTGATGAAACACTTTTTTGTACCACAAAAAGAAATGATACTTAGAAAAAACGCACTTTTTTCCAAATTTTACCAAACCCTTGGTTCAAGTACTGCATTTTGAGTTATACTGACAGAACCTTTTTTGTTCTCATTATTTTCTTCTGCAATACAAAACTGGCAAACTACGTACAATAATTTAATTCTTAACTGGTATGACGGTCTGAGAAATGTGGTAGATCTGCCTCGCGCTGAAACGTAATTGATTATATATGGACGTTCGTGTATTTTTCTAAAAATGGCCGTGTAATAAGCAAGCTGTAAGACGCTAGGACGTTTGTCCCGTGTAAAGTCATTTTCTTGTCAACGGTCCGTGTTTGATTTAATGTTAAATATTTATCAAAGACTCACTAGCTCCGTCTCGTGCAATCGTTAATGGCTATTACAGTTAGACGAGGAAAAGAAAAATTACGGTGTTACTCGATAACATTGGCAGATGCATTCTAACAGAAAAACAATTATAATCGTCATACGTCTAATGAAACAAAGGTACTTACTTTTCTCTCCCAAGATTTTACGAGAAAATTAAACGGTAAAAATTTAACTCTAATTGAAAGTGTTCTTGTTTCGTAACATTTGCATAAAATCTGCAATGTGCGAGTATTTCGATAAAATAGATCTTTCTTCAATTGAACAATGATATAAAATGTTTAGCTGATAGCAAATTTTACCCACTTTTTTACCCTTTACCTCGAAAACTATGATTTTTAAAATTCTGATGTCAACTTGATTATTTTAAATAGAACACTCTTATATTATTACACTTTTTGATTCTGCGGTGCATTCTAAAGGTATTTGATGTTTACTATCCTGTACCTACATGTATTCAATAGCGCTTGAAATATTGACAGTTTTCGATATCAAATAACAGTTGTCAATCTTAAGAAAATTGTGGATATTTCATAAATGATCATTCATTTTGTATTTTTATTTAAATGGGAATCTCTGAAGTATTTGGTTGTTCTCTGGCGGCTATAGCCAATTTAGCAATTTAAAGTTAACAAAACCATGCTGGAACCAACGAAAAAACATAATATGAGAATAAAATAAAAACGATTGAATTTAGACATGTGTAATCTAAAAGAAAGTTCCCCTTATTTTGAGAGATGAATACAGATCCGTCAGAAACTGAATTAAACTCACGTTATTAAATTAGTTTAACTAAATTAAAGTATATACTACGGATTTACCGAAACACGTTGCAAAATGAGAGAGAATTTATGAAATATCTGCAATTTTCTTAAAAATTTGCGGCCGAAAACTGTAAATATTTAAAAAAACTATTGAATACAGCTATAGGATATTATATACGAAATGCCCTTATATACGAAATGCCCTTAGAATTGCCAGTAGAATCCAAAAATGCAATAATATACAGGGTGTTTCATTTTAAATAAGTAAGTTGACATCTACTTCTGGTATAAGCAGAATTCCCAGATCTTTCAAAAATATTTTAGTTGAATAGAAAATACTGACTTTACTTTGTCGCCAGATTTGCAGTATTTTAAAATTTATATTTTTGAGACACCAGTATAGGTATATCGCAGTGAGACATCATGTACATTTTTAAACGACATCGCTTTAAATCTATAATAATTTAAAAATCGCTTTAAACCTCATAAACGAAGTCAACTCAGGTTTAAAATGATTCCAGATTCTCTAGTCAAATATGTGTCTCACGGCACAAATCTGGGCCCCAAGTAGTGATTTCAATCCAATTAATCCATACATATTAAAAACAATGAGGCTATCTTTTTGTCATACTAGTAATCTATTCGTATTTTCCTTTCGTTAAAAAAATGCATGACTCACCTGTGTCCATAGCGACTAGACTGAGAAAGTACTCCTCCTGGATCTCCCTGTCCAACGCCCTCAGCAACGAGATATCCCCCGTGGAGGCGTTAATCCTGAAGATGTCAGTGTCGCCCTCCTTGATGAAGTACCTCACCAGGTTGTTGAACGGGGGAGTATCGGCATCGTAAGCCTGCACCGTGATTACGTAGCCGCCGTTGGGAGGGATGATGTTCTCCATCACGTAGGCTAGGTAGGGGGAGTCCAGGAACGTCGGCGGGTTGTCGTTGATGTCGGATACGGAGATGGCGATTTCCGCCGTGTCCGACCTAACGGCGTCGCCGTTGATGTCTCCGGCGCAGTCCTCAGCGCGCACAGTTAACACGTACCTGGATTTCCTCTCGTAGTTGAGGTTCTTCGCCACCCGCACTACCCCCGTGTCCTCCGCTATGCTGAAGTCCCTGTTGGTGTCACCGGAACTGATCGAGTAGCGCACCTTTCCGTTCAGTCCGTCGTCTATGTCCGTGGCGGAAACCTGGAGGGAAATAGACTCGTTACTGCCCCGACCTGAACCCGGGCGAGAAAACTTGGTACTTACCTGCAGCACGCTGGCGCCGATAGAGGCGTTCTCCGCTATGGAAGCGCTGTACTGCTTGGGATCGAACACGGGACTGTTGTCGTTCTCGTCCAGGACTTTGACGAAGATCTTGGTCTGGGTGGACCTGGGCGGATCGCCTCTATCCTTGGCGGTGATCAGGAGGGTGTAGTTGTTCTTCATTTCCCTGTCTATCTTACCGGCGACCCTAAGGAGTCCGTCTACGGGGGCCAAGGGAGAAGATGCCGTTGATCATGGGATCATTAGACAGCGAGTATTCTATGTAGCCGTTTCTACCCTCGTCTTTGTCTAAAGCCTTGATGGCCATCACTACGGTGTTGATGGGGATGTTTTCCGAGACGGACGTTTCGTTGGGGGTTGTGAATTCGGGGGACATGTCGTTGACGTCCTTCAGTATTATTGTGACCTGGAAGGAGTTTGAGATTAGTTGGAACAGTTTTGCAAATGCTTAGGTGTAGTTCTAGGTGTACATATTTTGTCATATAGGAATAAAATATCACGTTAGATGAACGTACAAATATGCGTTTTTTTAAATATTTTTGTGCAAGTATTTACCAGGTAAAATCATTAGGTGAATGAAGCATATTCGAAAAAATTCCTAGACATGAAGAATTTCTAAAGTCGAACCAAAAACATAAAACTCTACCATCCTTACTATAGATTTCGTAAAAATCATGTTATGTATAGAGCAGTGGCGGTGCGTGATATTTCAGTTAGCCATATCTTGAAAACGACGCATGGGACCCACTTCACTGTTTAGGTGATGACTACACACCTGACAGAAAAGATTTATAGTGAAAAAATCGTCAGCAAAGTTTGCGAAAAAAAAATTTCAAAAACACTGGAGCACTCCCTGGGTTCTCAGTAACGCTCTGTGGGATATTTGCAGTTTATTTTTTTTTCATAATCTAGAAACAAATATAAGGAGACGTTTTTTCGATTTGTTGCAAAATATTTTTTTTTCAAAAAATTATGGCCATTTTAATTTTAATTTTATAGGAACATTTTGTTTCCCAAAATTAAAATGGCCATAGCTTTTTGAAACAAAAATATTTTGTAACAAATCGAAAAACGTCTCCTTATATTTGTTTCTAGATTATGAAAAAAAATATACTGCAAATATTCCACAGAGCGTTACTGAGAACCCAGGGAGTGCTCCAGTGTTTTTGAAAATTTTTTCGCAAAATTTGCTGACGGTTTTTTCACTATAAATCCTTTCTGTAAGAGGTGTATAGTCATCACCTAAAAAAGTGAAGTGGGTCCCATTCGTCGTTTTCAAGATATGGCTAACTGAAATATCACGCACCGCCACTGGTATAGAGTACTAGTTTTTTTTTATTTTTAAATAACAAATCAAGTTCTTGGATTCATATTGAAGGAAAATCTTCAAAGTATCTATTTGACTAACAACAATTCTGGAAAAAAATTTCCTAGACATGAAAAGTGCTTTTGAAATTAAACCAAAAACATAAAACTCTACCATTGTTATTATACTTATCGTAAAAGTCACTGTTCACCAAATTTTAATAAAACACAGCGAGTTATAGAAAGGTATCAATATATTAATTTTTTCAGTTATGTGTGGCATACAAAGCTTTATATTATATAATATTTTTGGCTCAAATTTAAATTTTTTTCATGTCTAGATTTTTTCCCGAAATAGCTCAGTTAGTCAGATATATACTTTGAAGATTTCCCTTTAATATCAAGAATATTATTATTAATATGATATTTAACTTAAAATGGACTTGGTATTTAATATCAAGTCCAAGAACTTGATATGAAAAGAAAATGATTTAATATTTTCGGAGTTATTTACGATTTTTTGAAAACATTGCCATTTCACTTTTTTAGCGATATCTTTTCGCAGAATCGACATATCATCTTTAACTTATTAGATACAGAACTTCATAAGCTGTGATTCTATCAAAAAACAAAAAATATATAAAGAAATACTTAGTACAAAAATTATAAGATAATTAAACAAAGGAGTATTATCGTTAGTTAAAAACCTAGGCGTATGATCTTTCGTTGCTGACTGTACCTATCTAGAGAATTTCTTTAGGTTGTGGAATTTTGAGGAGATTTGGAAACATTGCATTGGGAGTGTTGACCCCTCCCAAATACGAAGCCTCAACCCTCAATTCCTCCAAATCACGGAGACAATTTGTACCACGTCTACCAATGGCCATGAAAATAAATCATCCATTGTAACTCCCTTGTGAGACGCCTATGTTATCAATCAACATTCGTCAATACCACTTGCCTATTCATAAAATAAAAATATGAAAACATGCAGTCCATACTGAACGTTATGAAATTCAGAGATTTTCAGTGGTGCTGACCTGAAAGTAAAAGCCATGTTACTGAAGTTTTTCTCTGTATGTATGAGGGTAGAACTACTGATAAACACTAGTTGATACAATATTGGCCAAAACGTACAGAATTTGCATGTGGAGGCAATGGATAAGAACGGTGAAGGTTTTTTTGTACCTTAAGTTGATTTTCACAAAATTAAGTGAAGCAAAATTGAAAGAATGGATATTTATTGGATCACAAATACGTCAGTTAATGAAAGACCAAAACTTCGACCGAAAGCTAAATACCAAAAAAGTTAGAAGCCTGGATTTCACTGAAAGCTTTTAGGTAAATGGATTTTTAGGGAACCACAGGGCCAACGATGCGGATATTTTAGTCAACAATTTGTTATACGCCTACAAATGGAATGCAGAATGTCCATCCATGAAAGATTCATGTCCTTGATTCGCATTTTGACTGAAAGAATCACCTGAAACGATTGTTCACCCCATCTTTTAAGTTTAGAGTTTATTTAAAGTATTTTTAATATGAATAACATGTATTACAATTTGTATTTAATTAAACATTAACAATTTTGCACTTAGATTTGTTTCAGGTTTGAAATCATTTTTTCGCCCAATCAGTATTTCGACTGCAACACTTGTTGCAGTGTTTACTCCTTTTTAGAAGCAATCCGAGTAAGCCGTCTATAAAATTTTTGGAAGCGGTCGTGATTTACGACAGATTATAACTTTATTGAGGCGAATATAAAAAAAATTAGCCGCGTCCGAATTTTACGAGTGGTAATTTATGATAGGTTGGAATTTTTGGATGTGTCATAAAAACGCCGTAAAACTGGAGACCTCTAATGTTACTGAATCCATAAAAACGTCCAATTTTTCACGTGGCGTCCGTTTTTAGTGCCGTTTGATAAAAACGTTACGGATATGGGTATCAAGTTTCGTCAAGAATGGCGGATTAAAGTTTTAGGGATTTTATTCGATCTAGCTACTAAACTGGCAGATTTTTTGAGACTTATTTTAAAACAAACACGCTGAATATGATACTTGGTAGTCTAACGAATGCATTCTAAGAATCTGAATATCAACTGGACAAAAAAATGAGACAGAAAACCAATTTAAAAAACGCGAAGTGATGTTCAAGGTCGCAAAGGCTTTTGATCAGTGTAATTAGAGCCCTTTTGTGAATGTAATTGGGACTTGATATATGATGTAAAAACGTAACTAAATCACTTTATAAAAGTTCTCGATATTAACTGAACTGATATTAACGAAATACTAGTAAATGTACTTTACACGCCCATTTTATGTAATTTGGGCACTATCGACGTGATCCAAATTCCTTTGAGTGCGGAAGCCCATTTCAGAAGTACTTAGGGCTTTAGAATCAATTAACTTTCAAACTCGAACTCCCCTGATTTTAAAAGTAATTAGGATTTGAAAATCAAAAGCATTTAAGTAAGGGCTAGAGCTTAAGGCTTCAAGTTCTTTAACCGAGGGCTTTGCCCAGCTCTGTCACTGGGGTTAAAAAGTATATTTTTATTGTCATATTTAGATCGACTTTATGAATAAAAAAATTTGAATTGGAACTTGAACTTATTGAATGAAAATTTATGAAAATGGACGTCCGTTTTCATCATTGATAATTATTAAAGTATTACTTAATGGTAAAATAATTTTTACCGTGACTTAACTAACGTTATGTTTCAACAACAGTGCTTGCAGTAACTTATGATGTAGTTGATGATCTGATGATCGGCAAAACGTCAAGAATGAAAATTCATCATACAATATAGAAAATATATATTACAAAACTTTGAAATTGTCTTTTTAATCTTCTTGTCTTTTAGTCTTTTTAATTAATTTTAAATTAATAAGTTTTTTTTACATTCGCAGATAAGAAATTCACAAAGTGAGAACAGATTTTTGAGTACAAAAGGTGGGTTATTCCTTCGTTATGATAATGTACTACATAGAACATTTCTATTACTTATTTTAATTATTTGTGTTACATTGTAAGTGAACTAGGACACGAACGGCAAAGCGAAATTTAATAACATCGTATTATACAAAATAAATATTGGCTGAATGGCTGAGGTGTTAGATCGCCTGAAGTGCATGCGAGCTTTTTAATTATATATGCGCAACGTGACAGATTTGTCCTCAAAATGTCCGTCGGACGTGACTGTTTCTTGTTTAAGAGCTTCTCAGAGAGAAGCGCCACTTCCACTTTCAGATTTCAGATTCAGATTTAATAATTACGTTGAAGCAACAAAATAACCTAATCATGTAAATTGTGAATAAATGGAACATTCGCTCTATTAATCAAAAGATAATAAGACTAAAAAATGATGTTTATCAAGAAAGTTGATTGATTGATTTTGCGTATACAAAGAAAAGCAAACTTTGAATTAAGGGGTAACACCATTCTAAGATTTTGGCTTAAAATGTACTTTAGGATCATAAAAATCATATGCAATTGGTCTTATAACGAAAAATAAAAAAAATTAAAAGGTGATTCTCGATTTTGCCGCAGCACCTCTGAGCGCGCGTCGAGTGCGATGTGATTGTGTTCGTCGGATTTGTCGATTTTATACTGATTTTAACAGAGTAAAAGGTCTTTCGGGTTCCTCAGAAGTCCACCAGGGTGCGTAAATACCGTAAAATACATGTATGTGTAAATTATTTTAAACTTTAAACATCATTATCTCAAAATGACTTTTTTTCGAACTGGGAGGACACATTGCTCAAAGACCGTTTCATCGATCGATTTGAAATTTTAACAGTAGCTTATCAATTATATTCCCCATAAAAAAGTGCGTAGCCGTTTTTTGATAGAATGTAAATCTGTTTTTTTTATAGACAATTTACTGCTGATTTTTTAGGGCAAAAATTGATTTTTTTTTATTAGTGCACAGTTTCTACAAAAATAAATTTAAAAAAAATCCCTACGTACTTCTCTAGCTAATAAAAAATCCCTACGTAATAATGTGTAAATTAAGAAAATTTTTGTTTTTTTTGTTCCAGGTGTAAAACTTTTCGAGAAATTTGTCCGCCCGTGGATGGCTTTTTGATAAAGGTGTTTTTAAAGATACGCTGTATCGCCACTCTTTTTGTATGAAAATAGCCACAGAAAAAAAATTATAGTTCAATACATGTTTAATTAACCCTTCAAAAAAGAAATTATATTGCTCTTCTCATTCTCCCACAAGAGATTATCAAAATTGGGCATTTTTTTTCGACCGCTAGAGTGGTGTTACTCCTTAAGAATCACCGTTTCTTTGGGAGTTATTTCATTGGGTTTAAAAAACTTATAAAGTAAAAATCAAGTTGTTGTACACAAGAATCATATTTATTATATATAAAAACTGCAATACTTTCACAGAAATCTTTCTTGTAATGAATATTTTTGGATTAACAACCTCTGGAAATACAAGTACATAAAAATATTTCTTAGTGTAGAAAATACAATTTAACAGAATAGACAACCGGTTCCTTTATAGCAATCAATAAAAAAGCGCGATCGGGTCGTTGCTGACGCATGCCTTTTTCGTCTGCTACGTCGCGTCGCCACCACACAGTAACTGCTACTTTCAAGGTCGTGTCATAAGCAGACATTTTGAAAAATCATGACCACCAAGATCGCTTGATCTGAACCCACCGGGTGTTTGGCTGTGAGGTTATTTAAAAAAAAATCATATTTAGAATACGACGAGATTGTTAATACTTATATAAAAAAATTATTTGTTGTTTCGATACATATTTAATACATTCTGTCGAAAGAAGGTATTTTATTTCTTCGGATTAACAAAAGTTCTTTGTGTCAATGAATTATTTTTCTTTGTGTATAATTTTCGAGTGCAGTCGCCCCCATCGGTTAGCTACCGGAATACCTCTCTCTGCACCTTCAATAATCACAACGCAGCCCTGTGTAAATAAGGAGCGGAGTGCCACCAGCCATCATCATTAAGAACTCCTCTAAGTGTTTACACACTCAACGATGTGTTAACACGAGTGGATGTATTTGACGTTAACGTTTATAAGGCTCTATGTGCATATTTAGGTTTTCGTTCTTTTGTTTCCTATAGTCTCTTAGCTTTATACGATTTCAGCATTTTTTTACCCCTGGTAGAGGAAAAAAGACTTTTTCATAATAGATAATTTGAAGAGTGGGTGAATCATTAAATTATATTCTAAAAGAGAATTAGGTTTTTTTATTTAACAAACTACCTTATGCTATGTGACCTTTTTCTGAGCATGTAACCTACGCTTTAGAATTTACAAATATTTGCAGTTAGAATCTATATATACAATTAAGGATATTATGTGATTAAGATATTTTAAAATAATTAAATCTAGCTGTTTGTTAACATTTTTGTACCACAGAGTATTCAACGACACTTCAAATTTTCATAAACCGTTTGATTTCATTATATGCTGACGATACTAGAATAGTCCACAGAAATAATGAAATTAATAGATTGCTAGCAGATATGTCTAGAACACAATATGTCACTGATGATTGGTTCAAAGCTAATAAATTAACAGTAAACCAAGGGAAAACCTAATAGAAAATATAATATTCACTTTAAAAAAATTGACACCGATAAGAGCGTGGAACTAACAAACTGTATTAAATTCCTGGCAGTATATATAGATAGCAAATTGTCTTGGGAACGTCATGTCAATTTCGTCTGTAAAAAAGATTCCAAGAACCTGTTTTTATTAAGAAACTTGGCTACCCAAATCTCGCAGACATCTCTACTCACAGCTTACTATGGTTTAATCCATTGTTATATCATATGCTTTGTTTGTTTGGGGCCATTCACCACATTGCTCCTCTGTGTTTGCAATGCAGAGAAAAGCTGTTATTATTGACAACTTAGAATTATTGGCAACTTATGTTATAGAGATGACTGCAAAGAAATTTTCAAGTAACTAAAAATACTGACCTAAAACCCCCCCTGGACACACATCAGTGTTTGCTACATATTAAAATTAATTTACATCTATATAAGCCTCGGAATCTAATTCATGAACATCTGACCCGAAACAGAAATAACATTGATGTGGAATACCTACGCCTAACAAAAAGCCAGAAACTGATCAAATTATTATTCAGTAAAACTTTTGAATGCACTACCCAATGAGATCAGAAACTTAAATTTTGACCAGTACAAACAATTCTTTAAAAAAAAATCTAACAGAAAACCCTCTATACGAAATAAATGATTTCTTTCTTTTGGATTTTAGTACCCTAGGATGATTCTAAAACTTTCATTTTGACTAGTAGTGATATACGTTTTTGTATATATTTTTATTTTGTACTTTGTTATTTGTATTTTATTTTTGTATTTTTGTTACTTTTACTTATAAAATTGTATGACTTGACCTGTGTAAACACTACTAAGGGTATAACACCAATAAATTATTTATTTATTTATTTATATTTATTTATTTTTTTTCAGACACACGTTAGAAGAAAAATTATATTTACCTGCACCGTTGAAGACAGGCGTTTCTCAGGTGGTACTGCCTGATCGATAGCTGTCACCACTAGGTTGTATATTCCTCGAGTTTCTCGGTCTAGCTGCCTCCTAGTGCTTATGGTTCCGTTTTGGGCTATCTGGAAATCATCGTGTTCATCTCCGTATGTTATGGAGTAGGCGATTCTACCATTATCTCCTGCAACAAAAGCCCAAGTTATAAACAGTGCATTAATAACATAGACAAATGGCCCGAGAACAGATCCTTGTGGTAATACATTTGTGTTAATTTGAATTTATCCATCTCGTGCAGTAATTTTAGTGAGGGATAATGTATGTCGAGAAATGTTTTTTTTTTTACGATAATTTTAGCCGGGTCTGTGGAGCCTTAATAATTTAGTCGTCTCCCGTGTGGCAAATCATAAGCCGTGGCTTTGAACAATCTATACCAATACGTTTTGTCCCATAAAGTGAATCGATTCTCAACACTGGCCATAGTCGTAAAATACAACGCTGAGTTATGCGAATGAGAGATACAAAAAAATCGTGAAATGTTTCCAAATAAAACGAAAAGAAAAAGTCGTCTGTATTAGTACTTTTTTAACTTCGAAATTTGTTATAGTATACATATATACTCGTCGTAAAACACTGAAGTGGGAGTGATAGACGATTTAACATATTGGACGAGGTTTATTGCTTGCGATATTAGTTTTGGTTCTCGCTAAACATTTTTAGGTGTTTTAACATTGGATGTCATCATTGGATGTCATCATTGGGTGGTCTTGTTTGTACATTGGATGTCATCAAATATTAGCGCTATTATTGAAAAGTAGAAATTGAAACCGCTTTAAAATTTTTCACTGATGCTGTACTTCTGCTTAATTACGTATAAACAATATATATGAGAAACTGGTTTCAAATTCAAAATTTTTATTCCTATAAGTTTTACTTGTGAGTTGAGAACAACGAACAATTGCCATTATTAGACGTATTAGTTTATTAAACATAGTGAAGATAAATGAAAATAAGTCTGTTGTTTTACCTTATGAAATGATTATGACTACCCGCGGATTAGGCAAAATCTTTAAAAACCTTGACATGACTGGTAAACATCACAAAAAATAAATTACAAAAACATTTAGGCAAAAGAGAAAACAAACGAAAACTCTGGAATTTATGAAATAAGTTGTAAAGACTGTGAACAAAAGTATATTGGACAAACAAAAAGATCAATTTTAACTAGATTCAAAGAACGTATAGCTGTAGCCCAACACGTTTTTGGCAATAATAAGAAATGTAACAGATAGTAGACAGCTATATGCATTCGAAAGTATAGAAATTGTCTAATGTGACAGTAGCATGAATAGAAAATATATTCGATATCTAACAGTCCACTGTTCTGGTTAACCTTTAAAGTAGCGGCCAGCCAGTATACTAGCTCTAAAAAGCGAGCTTAATTGAACTCTTCGCCAGATGTTCTAGGAGGCTGAAATTTTACTCAAAGCCTTATAACCGATGACAATTTGGTTATTTTAAAACCTGGACATCAAGGTCGCCGATGACGGGTATACCTGGGGGTCATCTTCGAAAAGTTTGGCCAAATTTTATGGAAATAGTTTTCGAGGCTTAGGATCATGATTTACACCTGAACATGCAGCTCGTCGATAAAAGGTATACCTGGGAATCATCTCCGTGGACGGAATTTTACGAGGATGACTTTGACATTCGTAACTGAGATCTAGGACGATATACCTGGGGGGTTGGGGGACGGCTCTGGCATCGGTTTTCAACATCTGGGGTAGTTATTATGTCATTGTTTTATTCAACCCTACAGAATATCCCACCAACTGGATATAGTAAAATACTCGCCAGAAGATATTGACAACTGTAAAATCGGCAAACTGCATGCGTGGTGTTTTAGTTTTTTATTATTATTCTGTGTTTTCAAGTTATAAGTAACTGAGGGGTTCAAATTTGGTAGTTTTCTATTTTAACAAAATATTGAACAAAATACCTACAATGTTCCCTTCACCCAGTAGCCCCTACTTTTAAGGTCAAAAAAATGTCAGTTAATTGTAATATATCTTTCAAAAAGTTATACATTTAAAGATGAAAGAGCGAATGGTGTCTGCTCTGCACATCCAGTTGGAAATCCAACAACTTTCCCTGCACCGTCTCGAAAGGAAATCGCTTGGGACGGCTTGCAGCGAGAAAAATGCGCCTCAAATGTATTATTACGAGTGCGTCTAGGCGTTTTTATCGGCTCGCATAGATTACAGGGACGGACTCCCCGGGATTTGTCCTCTCCAAACTAACAGTTTCTCTAATTACATGCCATTAGAGCCGGTGCTGACCTCGAGTTCATCGCATCGCCACAATGACAGTCTTTTTCCACCTTTCGGTCTATTTGCGGACGCGCCTCTACTCTTAGACACGAGAAAATGCGCGCCGTTGGAAGGTTTCTCGTAGAATATTCCAAAGTTTAAATTAGACAAATTAGAAAAGAATGTACCGGGTGTCCGGAAAGGGGTGACTTTGTGACTGTTTTTGTAAATCATTTTTTTTAGTGCGTTTTAAAAATGAATGACATTAATTTTGAGCAACGGTGTGCTATCAGGTTTTGCTTCAGACTTGAACACAGCGCAACGGATACTTTTGCAAAACCTCAACCTAGGGAGGAGGGAGATTTTTTCAAGAGTCCAGGTTTTTTGGTGGTTTAAGGCATTCTCATAAGGAAGAGAGTCGATTGAAGACCTTCATCTTCAAGAATTGATGAAAATGTCGATAGGCTACGGGATCTTGTGCGTTCAGATTGTCGGTTGACGACAAGAATGGTGGGGGAAGAGGGGGAAGAACTAAATGGGAATGAGAAAATTCTGCGCAAAAGTGGTTTCAAAAAAACGTTTCGAAGGAGAGAAAGGTATCTTGACTTTTTGGAATCGATTGAAAATGATCCCCATTTTATGGAACGTGTCATTACTGGTGATGAGACTTGGGTGTTTGAGTACAACCCGGAAACCAAACGCCAAAGCATGGAATGGCACACCTCAAGCTCTCCAAGACCAAACGCAAGAAAGTCGAAGATCAAATGCATGCTGATTTGCTTTTTTGATAGCCAGGTCATGATAGCCAGAGTTGAGTCTTTGTGACTCTTTTTTCTCTTCCCGAGATGAAAAATCACCTCAAGGAACATTATTTTGAGACCATAGAAAACATTCAAACGACTGTAACCGACCAGCTGAAGGCTATTCCAGTGTATGAGTTACAGCACTGTTATGAGGAATGGAAGAACCGTCTCCAGCGCTGTGTGGCTTCCCAAGGAAGTTATTTTGAAGGAGACAATACTGAATTGTAATTCCAGTCGACTAAAAAAAAATACTTAATTTACACAGCTCATATATGATCATAAAGTGTGAATTTATTGCTTTTGTCACGATAATTCAGTATTAGTTACTTTACTGGATTTCCTGTATGTTACTGTATTACATATACGGCACATTTCGGCCAACTGTTACTGTTTTTTTTTATCTCTTATCATGCAGATTCATTTTCATTATGCATCATTTCATTTAATTATTTGTTTATCGGACTAAAAATCGTACTTGGTCGACCATCAAATGGCGATATCTCGCCTTTAGAGTCGAGACGAACCGTCGCTGTCAAACGAAGATATTAAAAATGACAAAGGAAATAATGTTCCATTTTTAACTTCGTGCCTCCCCCCCTCCCCCTACCTCACTGAACCCCATTAAGAGCGAGGACCGGTTCCCAGCCGCCTAATTTATTCTTATGGTGAGGCCGCTCGCCATTCGGTTTCATTTTAAACAAAAATTAGTCATGTAAATTTCGCGGATCGCCAAATTGTTTTATTATTTCGCGTTTTGCAGAATTTGTATTTGCGGCGAAAAAATAAAATAAAATAAAAAATTAATACACTCGACAAAATTGAGTCACTTTTTTTTCTGAATACAATTTTTGTTGCTAGAGGTGACAGTCTAAGAAATAAATTTATGACTGAAATGAATCAGAAATATATAAACACAGTGTGTTGCAGAATCTACACAAAATACATTTTTCCATTGGGGAAAATTAATTTTGTGTTCTCAGTGCCTTTAAATCACTCATAAATTGATGAAATAATTACAATTTGATCCTCGCATTTTCGCGTATTACAGGAAAAAATTTTTTTTTGGTGCCTGGGTTTTACTGATTTTAACTATATTTGGGAAGTATTTAGGTTCTTTTCTCTTAGTTCTTTTATTTTATTATATTGGTTTCTATGCAGTTTTTGGTTTCTAGGTTCTAAATTTTTTTAATTTAATAGGTGCAATTGTTTTATTGTCAGTCTGTAAATGAGTAATTCCGGTAAATTACAAAATAGTGGAAAATTCTCAGGTACCTGAACTGACCCTTTTATACCCCTAACTCAGGTAAGTCTCGTCAGTTTGTGCCTTCTTGTAAAGGTAGGGGTTTTTTGTTAAGAAAAGGTGTTGTGTTATTGAACAGTTAAAATGAGTTCAGGTCCAGTTCAAGAAGAAGTTGTGTCAATCAACCTGATGTGTTTTGTTATATATGCGGAGAACATGTTCCAACAAAACAGCGGCTATTACTGACTTTGTGAAGCAACATATTTGGCATACTTTGGAGTAAGCTTGGTGATCAGGACAAAACGTGGGCCCCGCATCTTGTATGTAAAACTTGCACAGAGCAATTACGGCAGTGGACTACCGGCAAAAGAAATGTTTGAAATTCGGCGTACCAATGGTTTGGAGAGAACCAAAAAACCACTTCGATGATTGCTATTTCTGTTTAGCAAATATAATGGATAATCGAAATAACCGCCAAAATGGACCATCCCAATTTAGACTCGCAATACGCCCTATCCCGCACTCAGATGAAATACCGATTCCAACATTTATGAGCTACCAGATATCTCTGATACGAACATTGTCCCTCTGATCGCTCTTCCGATGCTAATGAAACTAACAGTGACTATGAGGGGACGTCTTCAGTTCCTCAACGCTTCAATCAAAACGAATTAAATGATCTCACCAGGGATCTCAATTTATCGAAAAAAGCTGCTGAAGTACTGGCTTCTAGGTTAAACGAAAAATTTACTGGAACAAGGAACCAAAATTACCTTTTACCGTACAAGAGAAAAAAGATTGTACATTCTTTTCTCAAGAAGACAATCTTGTATTTTGTCACGAAATAGGGGACCATGAAAGAAATGGGACTCTGAATATATTCCAGATGATTGGGGCCTATTATTGACAGTTCAAAGAAGTTTAAAATGTGTCCTTCTACATAATGGGAATAAATATGGTTCAATACCGTTAGCTCACTCAACGAAACTGAAAAAGAATATAACACAATAGCTTTAGTCTTGCAGAAGTAAAGTATCACGAAATCAATGGTTGATATGTGTAGACTTAAAAATGGTGAACTTTCTTCTTGGGCAGCAAAGTGGTTACACAAAATATCCGTGTTTCTTGTGCCTTTGGGATAGTAGGGACAAAACACACCACTGGGTTAGAAAAGATTGGCCTCTGAGAGAAAACATGGACTTGGGAAAAGAATGTCATTAACGACGCTTTGGTTGAAAGAGAAAAAATCATTCTTCCTCCGTTACACATAAATTGGGCTTAATGAAGCAATTTGTAAAAGCTCTTGATAAGGATGGGCCTTGTTTTGAATATATAGGGGTAAAAATGCCTCAGTTGAGCACAGAAAAATCAAAGCAGGGATATTTGACGGCCCACAAATAAGACAATTAATTAAAGATCCTGCCTTCATAAATTCAATGAATGAAGTTGAACGAGAAGCTTGGATCATTTGTTGCAGTTGTAGAAAATTTTCTAGGCAAACATAAAGCTGAAAACTATGTTGAAATTGTTAACAAGATCTGAACAGCTTTAAATATTAGGGTGCAATATGAGTATAAAAGTACACTATCTAGACAGCCACTTGGACCGGTTTCCAGAAAATTTAGGAGACATGAGTGAGGAACAAGGTGAAAGATTTCACCAAGAATTAAAATTATGGAGGACGCTACCAAGGAAGATGGGACATCCCATGATGGCAGATTACTGCTGGAGTTTAAAGAGGGACTGTTTGAAAAAACATTCAAAATGTCGCGAAAAGAAGTTTTAGAAGTGTCGAGTGACTATATTTGATTTCTTTAATGTTTTTTTTTGTTTGTAAGTTTGACTAAGTTGTATTTGGTATAAATAAAATAAAAAATTCGAATCTACTTTTGTTTATTACACTTGAGATTTGAGTTAAAATCATAAAACTCATATTTCTCTAAAATTGTATATCTTAAAAACTGGAGCTGATAGGGAAAAATGAATACGATATTTGAATTCAGGACATCAAACTGATATAGAATCAGTTCAAAAACCCTCGGCACCAAAACAGCTGTTCCCCAGTGTTATTTATTGGCGAACTCATCGAATAAGATACACCTCTATAAATTCTTTAGGTTTTTGAAACAGATAGAAACGTCTATTTTTGTTTGTTCAAAAACGCTTGTAAGTAGATTCAAATATCTTATAAAAGTCAATAACACATTGTCTTGTTGTACATTGTCAGAATGTACGCAAAATAAATAATATATTCTCTCAATGCGAGACATTTAATTTATTTTCCGATTTGCAGAAGTATTTTAAAATTCGCATACATTAATGAAGTATCATTTGATCGTCTGCTTCTTGAATATTGATTACTGGCGAATACCTATGCGAAAGAACTGAATACACTCGTCAACAGAATTAAAACATAGTTCATTATTGGACAATTTTTCTCGGAAATTATTTATTTTTTGGTTCTTAAAAGTTTAGACGCTCAGAAGAAAGATTAAATATTCGGAGAGAGTTAGAAGTGAAGACAGTGACTTTTGTACGCATGATACATATATTTTTTTCATAGGAGGAAGCTAATTTATTTCGCGTTTTGTACATTTTATTAACTTCACATAAATTAATGAAGTACCTAAGTATTTGGTCGTTCGTTTTTGGCGTATCAATCATTAGCACATACCGATGCGAAAGAAATGAATACACTTGTCGACAAAATTAAGCTTCAATCGTGTAAAGGCTTTATTCATTTTTTCAAACAGATCTTTCTTTGTTTTTATTCAAAGTGAGGCAAATAAAACCAAGTTTTAGTATCTGAAGGAAATCAAGAAGAAATACGCTATATTTTTCAAAACGTACGGATGTTATAAGTAATTTAATTAATTTTGCACGTTGCAGAATTCGTTTAAAATGTTCATAAATCAGTGAAATACAATTTGATGAAAAAAAAAAAATGAATACAGTTACCAACAATGTTGGTGCAATTGAGTAAAAACTTTAGTGTTTTTTTTTATTACTATTATTTTTGTTCAATATAAAACATTCAGTTCTGTTCAGAACAAAACATCCAGAACAATGTATTATCATCTGAATGAAGTCAAAAATAAATATATGGAGTCTTTCAAAATGTACAAATCCAAGATTAAAATTCATTTATTTTGTTTTGCAGATTTTTTCTGAAATGGAAATAAATTGATGCAATAATCAAAAAAGGACGAAAACATTGAACAAATTGGCAAATTAACCTGCGAAGATCGTCGCTTAAGCATGCGAGTGCTTGCTGAAATAACAGGAATGAACATGCGCAAAGTTTGCGCAAAAGTGGTGCCAAAACTCCTCACTCCCGAGCAAAAGGAATCAAAAAAGAATGCGCTGATATTATAAACAACATTGACACGGATTCAGGCTTGTTAGACGCGGTAACTACTTGTGATGAAAGTGTGGAAGCGGTTAAAGCAAAAACGACGGAGATTCTGAACCAGCTGACAGAAGCTGACTTCCAGCACTGCTTTCAACAATGAAAAAGTCGTATGGAGCGGTATAGAGATCGTCAAGGGGAGTACATTGAAGGCGAAAAAGTTGCTACTGTAATTTGTAACGAATAAAAAGTGTTATGACAGCAGTTCGGTTATTTAATGGCCACACCTCGTATAACTATGGTAATTTGCCGTCTCTTTTACATTCAGGATTTTTGATGGAAAAATGATGGAAACTCGCCATCGCATGAGTTAGGGCCTCGTCAGATGCGGATTTCCTGGTAATGGCCCGTCGTATATGGCGATTTCATAAGCCGACTCTCGGACGCACCGGGTCTATAAACACAGTGGCGTCCGTCATATTTCAGCGCTGGCCTCCGCAATCGTTAGACGCGATTGCATAGAATGGACGCGTCGGATTTATTGCCGCGATCTCGGCGGACAGGTTCCTACTCGGATAAATTGATTTTACAGTTTTAATATTTTAACGAGGATACGATTATAGGCAAACATCTTGTTATGCCAAAAACGGGGGAGACGTTTTTATAACGGCGTCTCGGAATTTCGATTCATCGCGCGAGTCTCTCGCGTTCTGTGCGCCATTTAAAATGTTTCTGCTGTACAGCGGCTCGGTTTGGGTCGAATTTCCGCAAATAGTAGCGCTCCTACGGGACGGGCCAGTGTCACAGAGGCATAACAAGTATAGTTGGCCGAAATGTGCCGGTGGACATGGGCGTACGCATCTTATTATATTACATGTAACACAAGAATATAACTAATATTAAATACAACGAGATATCAAAAAAAAGTCATCAAAATTGGCTGGGCAAAACAAAAAAACATATTTCTATTCTTAATCTTAAATTATAACCTAAAAGTTCTCTAATCAATGGTTTATAACCTCATTGAATTGTCAAGGCTGTCACATTTTGTGACGGGTACTTTTACCGGGTATATAAAAAACAGAAGTAAAAAACTATTCTCTTTAAAAATCCCAAAAAGAAACTATATTTTCGAAAAAATAAGACACAATTTAAAGAAAATAACGACCGCCCATATTTATACACATTTGAGGTCTTATTTTAACTGAGTCTATAACGCGTTTGTCAGTTTTATTGACAATGCGTAGCTGAAGGTCTTCCATTTCGTCAAGGGGAGTTGAAAAATTCAATTTTTTAGATACGGCCAGAGAAAAAAATCACAGGGGGTAAAATCTCAAGATCTAGAGGGGAATATTGTCTGCGTGTTCAAACTAGTCATACGATCTTCGAAAAATTCGCCTATATAATTAATTATTTCTCTAGTAGTATGCGGACGAGCTCCATCTGGTTATAATTATAATATAACCCTTTATAATATAAGCCCTTTTGTAGGAGAGGATGACTATCATCCTGCCCTGACATTTATCTTGGTTTTTGAAAGATTTCAGCCCAGCAATTTTGAATATGGTTCTCGTAAAAGATACAATTTTAAGCGTGCGAACTATCCATTGATGTATGACATGATATTAACAACTGACTGGTCATTTCTTAAATCCTCTATTGATGTAAATGATGCATGTGACAAGTTCTACATAATTGTAAATAATATTCTTGAATCATGTGTATCACCATTAACTCAATAAATAAAACTCAATAAACGATATAACTCAAATATGTACTATGAACAATTTAAATCGTTAAGATCTTTAATTAAAAATCTTATTACCACCGCTTATACTACCTATATTGAGAATACTGAAAGGAACATTGTCAGTGACCCCTCTAAATTTTGGTCATTCGTACAATCAAAAAGAAGTACTTCAAGGATACCTGGTACAGTATTTTATAACGATCAAATATACGACACACCTAAATCCGTGGTTAATGGCTTTTCTAATTATTTTTCAGACGTGTACTTATTATCTGATCCATCCTATAAAGAACAATATGTGTTAATAAATAATATTCACGTACAAATTAATTCCATCTCGGAAAATGATATTATCCAGGCTTCAAAAAAACTTAAAAATAAAATGACTTCTGGCATTGACAATGTTCCTAGTTTTGTTGTCAAAGATTGTATTTCAGCATTTGCTATGCCTCTGTGTATTATTTTTAACCTAATATTGAAGACTAAGCAATATCCAAGTATATGGAAAACTACCAAAATATGTCCAGTTTTAAAAACGGGTGACCCTTCACTGATAACAAATTATAGACCAATAGCTATTCTCTGTAACTTTGGCAAACTTTTGGAAATCATTATTTATGATAATATTTACAGTTACAATATTAACCAGTGGTGCTCGGATAATCGTCTGAAACTTAATATATCCAAATGTAAGGTACTTTCTTTTCACAGAAAACATCCCGGTAATATATGACTATAATATTAATGGTAATATACTAGACAGGACAGACGAATTTAAGGACCTGGGAGTAATATTCGATACAAAATTTACGTTTGCAGGTCATATCACACATATTGTCTCCTCGGCTTCTAAGTTGTTAGGCTTTTTCACCCGAAACTGGAGTAGTTTTAAAGATACAAACACCTTAAAATTGCTATATGTAACATTTATTAGGAGTAAGCTGGAGTACTCATCCGTTGTTTGGTCTCCTATTTATGAAAACGCAATATGTTATATGGAATCTGTACAAAGGAAATGTTTAAAATACATGTTTTACAAGTCTCATGGCATTTTTCCAGAGAGAGGATTTGATCACTCAATACTGCTTTCTACTTTTAATTTAGATTCACTAATAGACAGGAGAAATTGCTCGTATATAAATTTTTTATACAAGCTTTTGCATAATGAACTGGATTGTCCTTCACTCCTTGAACAAATTTTTGGTTCCAAGACTGCAATCTCGGCAGCATGTTACTTTTCATAACAAAATTTGTAGAACAAACATTCTATTAAGATCACCTGTTTTTAACATGTGCAAATTGTTTAATAATTTATCTTCCTCATGTGATGTAAATCATGATCATGTTAAGTACATTATTTTAAAATACAAAGAGTGTAATTTATAAATATTGTCTAACCACACAGTTTTTGTATATTGAAAAAACTAGTTTATGTATTGTTGTGTACAGTAGACTAGTGTCTACTGGACCGTATTTCTAAGATTTTCTGTAATTGGGTTTATCCTGTTGAAAATAAATGTATTATTATTATTATTATTATTATTATTATTATTATTATTATTATTATTATTATTATTATTATAACCTACTTGTACTTCGTCGTCATGCAACATTTGTACAAAAGATGTTAAGATTTCTAAACGGTACCTCTCCACATTCAGCGCTCTGTTTAAAAAAAATAGGTCCAATAATCCGCCTTCTGCTCACAGCGGCCCACACTCCATTTTTTGTGAGTGTAGTGGAGTTTCAATATAAAAGTGAGGGTTGACTGCACTCCAAAGTCTGAACCAAGTTGGAACCAAGCTTCATCATCAGTAAAAAAACTTATCATTATTGTTAAAATCGTTAATAAACCATTGGCAGAACTGTAGCCTTATAGGTTCGTCCGCTCTGAGATTTTCCTGTGTGGAGACGATATGGATGGAGCTCCAAATCATCTTTCAAAATTCGTTGACACGTTGTATAGGGCAGTTATTAGACTCATTTTTGCATCACCTATAGCTTGTAGCAGCAAATTTATTTCGTCCACTATGTGTAGTAACATTTTATTATTAACGTAATACCGACGCCGACGACATAAACACTTCGAACATAGTGAAATCAATGCTAGACAGTCGAGCGAAACGACGAAGCGAAATGATAAAAAACAAAAATTATTTCACATATTGGTAATATGCAACTGAGTGGAATTTTATAAATTGGACCAATATCTGAGATAAGAAGATTTTAAATAATGGGAGCGTTAATAGTAGACCTCTAGCAGGTCTTGGTGGCATTTAGAATTGATCAGATTCCGATGATTTAATCTTAACATTTTACGGAATATTCCACTGTATTTTGTAGAGCACTCCAATCTTACCAAATATTGGAAAGAATATTGGGGCTGATTGGGGCTCCAACTGATTGATATAATGGACCGGTTTTCAGGTTCTCTAGCAGTCTATGAAGACGAATTCCATGGTGTATTCTGTGTATGAATTCCGTGGTGAATTTAATCTAAATGTAATGAGTATGTTTGCTACAACAAGTTTGTTTGCTACTAATTTTACGAGTATATTTAAAATCTAGATATACACTTGTGGACTGTATGACAAATAAAAAAGAGATTGAAATCTCTTACCAATTTTGGCGGGCCAATGTCGTAGGTTTTCTTATTCAATAGGCGATTGAGAAGGAAAAGGGATGTGAGTCAAAGAAAGAAAAGGAATTTCAACCACCTTTTACTAAAAAATGAATAAGTTGCTATGACTATCACTGTATTCCGTAAGTAGGTAAGTCGGTAAGCGTTCAGTTAAACTATATATCTGTCTATATTCCTTTTTATTGACTCAGCTAGTACCTTTTTTGATTCCCAGAAAAACGGACAAATATTTAAATAGTATCATGAACAAGTAGCGCCATTTCTATAAGCAGTGTTTCTTAAATTAGGTGGCGCAAACAGTATATATAAATTTTGGTGTTCCAAATCATTGGACGTACTTAAATATTGGAAAATTACTCCTATCTCACCTGAATCCAGATCAGTGGCACTGACGGTCACAACGGGAGTGGCAATGGAGACGTTCTCGAAAATCTCGTTGCTGTACGACATGGGATCAAAGAGCGGCGCGTTGTCGTTTAAATCCAGCACGTTGCAGTAGACGGTGAGGGTGCTGGATAGGGTGGGGTGGCCTGCGTCTTGCGCTTGGACCACCAAGATGTAATGCTGCACCTGAAATCAAGAAGGTTAACTAAATCCTAGACGGTCACATGATTCGGCAATATTACAGGTGAATAATATCCGAATGTTAAGACATAATCGGATAACAAAAAAGTAAAAAAGATATCTCACGAAGCTACGCACGTGAGGCCATGGAACATTCTATGTCTTTATTATGAAAGAGGACCCAGAAGAGGACCCAAGAGGCAAACCATCAAGACCCATGACGTCATGCGTCACATATATGATGCTCGATAGAGTTTTTCCCTACACCAGATTTTGCCCCTTCTGGTTAGGCAAACCATCTTTACCAAGCGTGACGTGACGCAAAACCATGACGCAGATCGCAATATTTTCCATTGGCAATCCCATAATAAAGACATAGAATGTCACAAACCATCTTTACTAAGCGTGACGTGACGCAAAACCATGACGCAGATCGCAATATTTTCCAGGGGCAATCCCATAATAAAGACATGAATCCCATAATAAAGAAATTAGCCAACTCGAGGCCGGACCTCCCGCCCAGAGACTAAGTCCAAAATGAGGAGAATTGAGTGAGGGCTGGAATGAGGGAACGAATGAGGAATGGGGGGGGGGGGGGTCCGGCCGAAATTGGCCAACTCGAGGCCGGGGTCCCGCCCAGGGACTAAGTCCAAAATGAGGAGAATTGAATGAGGGCTTGAATGGGTATGAGACCGATATGGGAATGTTAAGCCGAGGACTATGTGGTGGTGCCTCATTCTAGTGGAACCATATCATATTAGCTGGAATTTCTGTGTTTGCTTGAGCAGCAGGATATAAGTTTGCCAAAGTTGACACATTATTTTGGAGCAGTGCTAAATAACTATTTATAATAAAATTTCCGTCAATAAAAAAGGAACTAATAACATGGTCTCCAATTATCTCTGTCTCTGTCATATTCTTTAGACTAGTAGCCACAGTTTTGACATGGACGTGAAGTGCAAAAAGTGGGCTGAATAAAACATATTATAGATGGAAAACATTGTTATCTAACCATTTCATCCATCATTTGTTCACAAAAATAGGTTCTTCTACAAAAATCGTGTTCAGGGAGCGCCTGAGTTAGCATTTATAAAGATGCGTTTTATTTTCATTTAATATTTATATACTTCTTTCTCATTGTTTATATACTTCTTCCCCGGTTTGTTGTTTGTTGTTTAATGCGGTACAACGCGTGATATGTGATAACTAGGGACCTAAACTGTATGTTTTAAGCGCACCTTTCTTGCTCATGTATACAGTACGTCGCTGACTGCTAACTGGACTCCTGTCCACCAATTTCCGTGCGGGAACATAGGACGTCTTTTATACAATTTCTCCATAAGACAGCGAGATATTCCGATGTTGACAGTTTTCTACCTGCCGTCGGTTTAAACGGCAATTTTTTGTCGCGAGTGACTAACTCGTGAGTTCGTTACTGTGTTTGCATATTACCTGATCATCCTGTCAATAACATGACGGATTACGAGTCCGGACCTGCGTTACAGCACACCTTCCGAACCCTAGTGATAACTCATATTGCATTATTTATTTGTTATACTGTGGAATTTAGTTATTCCTTGTGGCGTCCTTTCTCGGTGAAACGCAGCAGCCGCCGTCATCGCAAACGACGCGAAAACGCGCAAGACCACTCCGAGGTTAATTGCGATTGTCATTATTGCATTATATACCGCTCGAGTTTCGCGTCAGTCGTTTTCCTTATTGCGATCATTACCGTCCGGCGATAAGCGATTTATCCGCTTTTATAAATAGTTTTAATTGTCGCAAAAATGTTAATTGCATAATGGGCGAGCCGGTAGACGGCCGGGGCCTCCTGGCGATATAAATCAGGCCCGCGTACGTCCGTCCGTCCGTCGCGTCGTCGTTATAATGAAGTGCGTCGCGTTGGGCCTGATTCATAATTCATACTATAGGAATATTGCGTATTTACATATATTTTGTTTAACCCTTTAACGTAAAAACTACAGTTTTTGTATACCCTCTCTTTTGTAACGTGCAGAATACAAGAAACGATGTATTGATCCGATGATTCCGAGTATTTTTTGGGGGTGCTCTTTCGAATGGCACCAAAAAATTCATAAAAGTCGAATCTTACCTCTGTTTTTGGTCATTTAAGTTGAAAAGAGCACGATTTTTGAGGTCAATTTTTTTTGTAACATGATTTTTGACTGGAAAACAATTTTTTCTTTCGACAGAAAACTACGAGAAAAGTGATTACTGAGTATGTACTTAGAAAAAATTAATTCAAACATGGGGTGTCCAATATCTCGGCCAAAAGGACACATTGTCAGTTGGTCAACGACGTCGAGTTGGTAAACCGAACTCTGCTCATTTCTCGCATAATTTTCTCCATCTTCCAGTCCAGCTCTGCGCCGATCGATCGCCTCCTTTCACAAAAACCAGTTGGAACAAGCGCAGTAGAAGAAGAGCACTTATAGTGTTTGATATAATAAAGTGGACGCCTCGCAACATATTGAGGCTGAGAATCCGCGAGTGACGAACAGCGCAAAAAGTCGTCAACGAATCAATCTATATTCTATTAATATTATAGAACACATCCATAGTGGCTGTCCCAGTGAATTTATGTTTATATTCTCTCGGTACTGCCTTATTCCGAGAGTTTCTTGCCTTGAGACGGTTAAGTGTCAGTGTCAGCGAATCGATAAGTCTCGTTGGACTAAATATAGGTTAGGTATATGGCGTTTGTGTTAACACTAAGGTTATGTTAACTGTTTGTTTTAATTTTGTCGCGAATATTATATAACGAGCCATCCAAAAAAAGTCATCAAAGTTGGCCAAGCAAAAAAAGGCGTCGTATTTCTATTCTTCTTAATTATCTTAAATGTATAACCTTACTTAATTCTCATGGCTCTTACATTACGTGAGAGTCGTTATTTGTTTTACAATTGTGACAGCCAGTTATCAAAAGTTTGACAATAACAACGTTTCGTTTTGAGCTTTGACATAACCACTATTTTTATCTCACCCGTTCACAACCAGATTTGACGATGTTTTTTTTTTTTGGATGGCTCTTTATATTCGTTAAGTAGGTACTAAGGTTTGTGGAATTTTTTAAGCAACATTATTCTTATAGGGCTTTTTTTTTCTTGGGAAAAATTGAAAAGCAAAATTGGTTTATTGTTGGAAAAATTTAATTTATTAGATACACATTGGCCTGTATCCTAATAGTTTTCTTTAGATATTTAAGCAGTAAAAAATCTACGTTTCATCGAAATCTTAGACTTATATTGATTTAAGGTATACATATTGGCGATAGTAAGAGTATTTGGTCCAGCAGACTATCAGAACACGAACAATACACGAAGTACCAAACTCATAATTACTACCTTCCGCCTGATAACGATGATTGGAATGCATTTTCTAGGAGTATCAACTTACCAAGGTAGGAATTCAAGGTCAAAAAAATGCCTCGGTGTTAAAAAAAAACAAGGATAAGATATAAATCCGTAACATCGAAGTCTATCAAACATTGGGAGCCAAATTTGATTCATTTGTACTATGAAACTTAATAGCCTGAATAGATTTTTTTTCAGATTTGACGTGGAAGACTATTCTATACCATAAGAAGGAATTTGAAGTGGAAGTAGCGATTCCTTAGGTAGCTTTTAAGTTTATTTGGAAAATTTAGCAGTAGAAAATCTACAAAGTATCCATTTCATACCCCTATATAGATTTAAGTCATAAATATTGAACATATGCAGCGCATTTGGTAAAACAGATTATCAGGGCATGAACAATGAACGAAAATCAAGACATCGGAGAATTTCAATCTTCCTTCTAATAATGGCGATATGAATACATTTTCTAAGAATGTCTTACTTTCTAAGAATGTCTTTTTTCGTACCTTGGGGATGAAGTCGAAAAAGGCCTCGGTGTAGCAAAAAAACCGAGAATAAGTGAGTAAACTATTACACCGTAGCCTCCATTAGAAACTAAAAAACAAAATTGATTTATCCTTAGAAAAAATCAATTAACACTCTTCTAAGTTTTAATTCTAACGAGTTTTTTGAGATTGGATGTACAGAAATTTGATGTGGAAGTAATGATGCCCTAGGTAGTGATGGAATGAACGAAACCTGACGAAATTCACGAAACAATGGACGAACAATGAACGAAACTGCCAATATCTGGGAGAATTACCACTTTTCGTCTAATAACGATGATTGTATTACATTTTCCACGAGTGTCTACTTACCAAAGTACGAATCGAAGGCCAAAAAAGGTTTCGGTGTCGCAAAAACTCGAGAATAAGTCAGTAATCTATTATACCGTAGCCTCTATCAAAAATAGAAGACAAAATCGATTTATCCTTAGAAAAAATCAATTATCACTCTTCTAAGTTTGAATCTCAATGGGTTTTTTTGAGACTGGATGTAGAGAAATTGGATGTCGAAGTAGTGATTTCTTAGTTAGTGATGGAATGAACGAAACATGATGAAATTCACGAAACAATTCAGGAACAATGAACGAAACTGCCAACACCTCGGAGAATTACAACTTTCCGTCTAATAACGATGACTGGATTACATTTTCCACGAGTGTCGACTTACCAACACACGAATCGAAGGTCTAAAAATGTTTCGGTGTCGCAAAAACCCGAGGATAAGACGGTAATCTATAACTGCGGAGCCCCTATAGACGCGTGGGCAATGGACGGCTCCGTGGCATGCAATAATTGTAAGCGGATAATTATTGGAGTTAATTTAGCATTTATATGGGAAGATGATATATAGTCGCGCAGGCGTGTAATATATTTGATTAGATGTTCGTGCACGAGATGGCTTTAATTACCTCCGACAGCATTGACTATTGTTGGCTCGAGACGCGCCATGGGCTGGAGCGTCGTGTAGACCCAGGTGGGTACACTCGTCGGCAAAAAATCGTCGCAAGCAAAAGAGTGATGCCGAAATTCAAGACACCTATTTAATACAAACCGAAGTCCAACCTTCTTTTGGCTCTAATAGACGATGTGTGTAAATTAAGTAATGAAACTGGCAACGTAGCGCCCGATCTGACAACACTGTGGAGGGGACTTGGAAGGGCGACAGGTTAACATGTAATGCACCCTCAGTACAAGTTTGAACTTGTTTTCGTAAACCGTTTTTTCTAGTGCGTTTTAAAAATAAGTGACATTAATTTTGAGCAACGGTGTGCTATCAGGTTTTGCTTCAGACTTGGACACAGCGCAACGGATACTTTTGAAAATCTTCAATACGCCTACGAAGACGAAGTGTGTCAGAAGGAAGAGAGTCGATTGAAGATGAACCACGCACCACGCGGAAGGCCTTAATCTTCAAGGACCGATCAAAAGTTCGATAGAATACGGGAAACAGTTAAATCTGAATCACACTAACGTTCATAAGATTTTGACTAACCAATTGGGAATGAGAAAAATCTGTGCAAATATCGTTCCAAAAAACCTTTCGCAGGAACAAAACGATCAGAAGAGCAAGGTGTTTTGACTTTTTGGAATCAAATTCACGCTGATTTGCTTGCCAGGGAATTGTCCACAAAGGGTTTGTGCCTCCAGGACAAACAGTAAAGCAACACTTGAGAGAGAGGTTCTTGAAAAACTTCGAAAAATGGTTATGAGTGTGAATCCAAACATCAAGAACAACTGGATGTTGGACCAAGGCAATGCACCTTGTCACACAGCCATTTCAGTAAACGAATTTTTAACCAGTAAAGATATTCCTATGGCTCCTCAGCCTCCTTATTCACCTAACTCGAGTCTTCTCTTCCGAAGATTGAAAAATCACCTCAAGGCACGTAATTTTGGGACCATAGAAAACATACAAATGGCTGTAACCGACCAGCTGAAGGTTATTCCAGTATATGAGTTCCAGCACTGCTATGAGGAATGGAAGAACCGTCTCCAGCGCTGTGTGGCTTCCCAAGGAAGTTATTTTGAAGGAGACAATACTGAACTGTAATTCTATTGTAAATTCTGATTCTAATTCTGTAATTCTATAAAAAAGAATTTAAAAAAAATCAGTCTCATTACTTAATTTACACACCTCGTATCTTTAAACCATGTTAGATAAGTAACACATTCACCCCCTTGTATCTTCTTGCGAAAGTACAGCATTGGGTGCGGCACGCGCTAGCCAACACACGGCGACAGAGTGGACGGACACTCCGCTTGGGCGCATCGAAAACTAAACACGATTTCAAATCGATCGCGCTCGCAAAATTATCTTTTCCTCCGCTTAAAAAAAATTATCTCGTCTTCCTGAGGTCGTAGAACCTTCATTTTTTTTAAATGCGTGTTTTGTATGCCAGTTTTCAAATATGCAACGGCCAAAAATGTAAAACCAAAATTAAAAAAAGTTAGTCGAAAAGACCGGTTCGAAAAAAATGATACAATTTTACAACACATGTTTCTATGCAAAAACTAAATAAAAGCGATTTGGTTTTTTAATAGCATGAAAGTACAAGTCTTCGCGAATACAATGAGCCAATGATCGTTTCTATACGATCATTTTTGCCTCTGTAAAAGCTGATTTTTGAAAACGCCTTTTTTTTTTTTAAAACGTTATAACTCGAAAAAATAACACTTTTTTGAATTTTTGAAAAAAAGGGTCATTTTCCGCTTGTCTTGGGCTATATTTGTAGTTAACAAGAAGTCTGTTCACACAAAATTGGAATTTATACAGCAAAAATACGAAAACATGATTTTGGACGTTTTTTTTTAATTTTTTCTCAAAAGTTTATGAACCGATTTATTTCGTTCACATATCATTCGACGCGCATCTTTAAGACCTACAACTTTCAAATTTAACTTTCTTGGGCAGGACTTGAAGCTTTTTTTTTATTTGCAAAAAACCGTTTTTTTTGACTTTTGCGATTTTTTTTGCTTATGTTCGCCATTAAAACTCGGGTCGCAAAAAACGCTATCTTTCTTAGAATTTTTTACTCTATACGACCATATTTTTTGTTTGCTGATAACAATTAGTGACCAATTTACATGGGGGCTTTCGCTCGTTTATTGGACTAGTATTGTTCTGGTTGTTCTGGATACCTGCATGGCAAGTAAGCCGCTCTGGAACTATTTCACTTTTTACGCGGACTTCGAGAATGCAGCGAGAAAGAGAGCTATTAAGTCTGCCGTCGCTTTATTACCGCCATGTCAGCCGCAGTTGCATACAATTAAAAGTGCAGCGAGTAATAACTTATTTAGCACTATCCCGCCGGATCCGTGTCAAAGTAGAGCTCGCTGTGCGGCGATTTAAAGACGCGTACACACTATAGGACACATCTGATAGTGAGCTAAAGGCATGTTGTTACAGTATATTTAATAAATAATCTGGTAAATTAGTTTTATTTAACCCTTTAATGCCCAAGTGCACTGTCAAGAGACATGAACTTAGAGACTCATATTACTGATAGAAGGTTTGTTCCAACATGTACTGGAATCAGTTCAGAACTGCACGGAGTGTGCGCAAATTGAATTTGTGTTCCAACAGACACAGAACTGATTCCGGTATTAGTTCAGAGAGCGTTCCAACATCAACCAAATTAATTTCAAATTGGTTCAAGAACGGTGAAATTAGTTCCTGGTTCGAAGATGGAACTGCAAGGGACTGCTTTGTAACACATGCGTAGTAACAACGACTTCAAACTTACGAGCAGACGATAGAAGAATAGGATATCATAAAGATTTTGTTTTTGTGTGTAATTATTTGGTTAGGTGCGAGTCTATTTTATTTATGAATTTACTTAAAATGAATGTCATCAACTAAAATATCGGCAAATAAAATATTTGTTAAGCGAAGCAAGTGAAGAGAAGATTTAGAACTATTAGTATGCACACCAACTATATTATAGGGTCTAACAAAACTAAATTGTTGACCTAAATTACTTTAGCTTAGACATCAACCTAGATTGATATGATAGGACAAAAGCAAAAGAATATTTAGTATCAATCACAAAATATATAAATAAACTATTAATCTTTTAAGAAGGTAGATTTAAGGTTATGTTCACAGTACTGTTTAATTTGAAATTTTTGGTGGAGGGAGAAATTCGCTGTTCCATCACATACCAGAGATTAGTACAGAACTAATACCAAGTTGACACATGCGCACAAAATAATTCATTACTCGTTCAAGAATGGTGCATAAGTATTCTGTTGGAACAAACCTAGAAAAAATAAGGAAAAAATAACTACAACCATGTATTCCTATGTTTTCGAGGTCGTTCTTTCGAATGGAATTTGCAAAAAAATTGATTTAACCTTCAATTTTTAATAAAAACTATTAAAAAAACGCGATTTTTTTTCAAGATTCTTTTTTTAAATCCCAATTTTAGCTATGTTATCGTCCTTTATACCACTCAAAAACAAATAGAAACGTGCACTCGAGACGTGTACTTGAAGGAAACGCAATGAGAACAATTTAATTTTCTCATTTTTGAGTTTAGAATAACTAGATATGGCAAAATTGCGATGATATTTCTCGTTTTTTACCAGTTGCGGGATCATTGACGCAAAAGAATTTTGAAAAATTATTAGTACTGTAGGGGTTTTTGGGGTCGCTGATCATGATCCTGATGCCAGAATTTAAAAATTCAAGATGGCGGATTCAATATGGCCACCATCTCGAATCAAATTTAAAATTTTTCGATTATTTTGCGTCAAACTTTGGAAACCAGGGGTTTTCGGGGTCGCTAATCACGATCCCGATGTCAGAATTTCAAAATTCGGGATGGTAGATACGACATGGCGACCATTTTGAAGCAAATTTCGAAATCCTGAATTTTGAAATTGTGACATCGGAATCGTGATTATCTATCCCGAAAACCCTTAGTTTACAAAGTTGAGGCAAACTAATCTAAAAATTTGAAATTTGAATCGGGATGAATTGGGGACAGTGACCCCAAAAACCTCTAACGTACTGATAATTTTTCAAAATTCCCCTTTTGCGTCAATGATCCCGCAACTGGTAAAAAACGAGAAATATCACCCTTTCATTTTTGCCATATCTAGTTATTTTAATCTTATAAATGAGAAAATTAAATTGTTCTCATTGCGTTTCCTTCAAGTACACGTCTCGAGTGCACGTTTCTATTTGTTTTTGAGCGGTATAAAGGACGATAACATAGCTGAAATTGCGATTAAACAAAAGAATCTTGAAAAAAATGCGTTTTTTAATAGTTTCTGTTAAACATTTAAGGTTACATTATTTTTTTGCAAATTTTAACGACTCCATTCGAAAGAGCAACCTCGAAAACATAGGAATACATGGTGTTAGTTATTTTTTCATTTTTTTTTCTATCAGTAATATGAGCCTCTAAGTTCATGCCTCTTGACAGTGCACTTGGGCGTTAAAGGGTTAAATTCAGCTCTTTTAACGACGGGGAAATGTGAGTTGAAATCGGCCTCTTATTAGACGTGAAATGTATAAATAAATTCGATGAATTTCTTATGTGGAGTCCCTAACCTGACTGATCAGTCCCACCGACAAAGTAAAGTACAATGTAAAAAATTTGGTGCGAAGGTTTCAGTGTTTTCATTCAAAGTTTTGATGCGCGGAATACGGGAAAAGTTGTGAACAAAATCCTGGAGTCCTTGACCCTGAAAATCTCCATTTTAAGTTTTTTTTTTTTGCCATTTTGTGCTCAAAGTTGGTATACTCACGTTTTTTGATGCGCTGTTTACTACAAATATAGTCATGTGGTGTTGCAAATGTCCCCGTTAAGAATATTTTAAGCCCTTTTACTCACTTTACTCGTCTATTTCTCAGATAATGACGTTTTCAAGCCAACTATTAGGAAAAAGTGGTATTGGTGGGCTGAGGGTCATTTTGACCAAGGCCAAGGCCAGTTCGTTGGCCCACTTGTTGGCCAAATTCAATCCTAGGAAACTAACAATAATTACAATGCCAAATTTCAATCCGAAATAGCAAAAAAATTTGACCTTGAAATAGCGATTTTCAATGAAGAGAAAACAATTCCCTGTATCTTTCTAGACCCGAAAACAAAATTATAATTAATGATTTGCCCCCCATTTTTTCTGGCAAATAAATTTTGCAAGTAGTTTGTGCTTGTTTGAATAATGAACATATTCACCACAGTTCACAGTCCTATTGTACGAGTTGGTTTAGAAGATAATGAGGTTATTTGATATGGTCAAGATTTTATTATTAATTCAGCAGGTGACATCTTGAATCTGAGATGTAAATTTTTGTATAAACGATGTACAATAATGTATTTGTATTCAATGCGTCATTAATAACATTTCTTAACTCGTTGAAAAACGATAAGAGAAAGTAAAAAAATAGGCTAACGAAGCTGTGCTTCCCTAGCTTCGATGGCCCTGCAACAAATAGATAGTACCCTGGTACCCCAGTTAGCTGAAATTAGTAGATTCCATAGTGATCGTACTGCGGCTGAATGGGCCGCCGCTGCTCTGGTCGAGGTCCTTCTTCGAGGAGCGATGGCGACAAAAACTAGAAGCTGCGGCTCGGACGACGACGGAACGCGCTCAGAAAACAAAGGCGGCTCCGGGTTCCGATGACTGCATTAAAGCCGGTCTACTTTTTACCGACAATCGAAAGGAATAGACGGGCCTAACATGCTGTACCGGCGGCGCGGCCCAGACCGATTGCGACACGGTTCCTTCAACCCCAAAAATGCGATGGAAATGCTCGTGGAAACTTGTAACGGACGAGATAATGCCAAATACTTTCAGTGGATGTCCTCTGATGACTGGTTATGGGGTGATGTAAGTTACAAAGAAGTGTTAGATTTATTTAAGACCAGTGACATTGGACGAAAACGTGCCAGTAAAGGTCTTAACCCTTTGAGGGGCGGTGGTACAAATATTTTTTACCACCTTTTTTGTCTCAGTGTTTTTTTTATTTCCGATATATTTTTGCATTTTATACATGTCCATAAATACTTTCTTACCTCTTGAAAGTCTAAGTTATTAGAATGGTGCAAAATTGCAATACCTTATAGTTAAATAAGCACAATATGTCTGTTATACAAAATTAACGTGAAAAATCGCGTTTTTTTAGCAAAAACTGCTGA
The DNA here is from genome assembly GCA_029963805.1 of Aromia moschata. Lineage (NCBI taxonomy): Eukaryota > Metazoa > Arthropoda > Insecta > Coleoptera > Cerambycidae > Aromia > Aromia moschata. The sequence continues at coordinate 124,121 of JAPWTK010000112.1, forward strand.
AATTCTGGATTTTTTTCTACGTATTCTTCATTCATAGTTTTCTAACATATATTTTTTTCAGAATTTTTCGTAAGCTAGTTCTTGAATTTGAAAAATGAATTTTTTTGGATTTGGATCCGCCATTTTGAATTTTGAAAATCTGACTTGAGATTCGTATTCAGCAACACCAAAAACCCATACAGTTGCTTTTATATCTGGAGTAGGTGCTACAGAAAGATATGTTCCTCAAAAGGTTAAGCAAGGGTTATTTAACAAAGAGCTAATACTACTAATACATGTTACCTATCCACCTAATAACCAATAATGATAAAAATCAAAATTCCATTTTGCAAAACAAAGTACGACAAGAATCGAACCTATAACCTTCACATCAGTAGTGTAACAATTACACTGCGCCAGCTAGCTCATAACCACAGCACGTTGGTGTGGTTATGAGCCGAAGTTATGGCCCGAAGCAGTACCCTTCCCCAATCAAGATGCAGAAACTGTAGCGGAAGCATTCATCGAGAATGTCATAGCTAGACATGGAGTACTCCTCGAGCTGCATTCTGATCAAGGAATACACTTCGAATCAGAGCTCTGGCAAGAAGTAATGAAAATAATGGGCAAGAAAACCCGAACAACTGCGATTCATCCTCAGTCAAATGGCATGTTTGAACGTCACAACAGAACCATATGCCATTACTTGTCTAAATTCGTGTCTGAGAATCAAAGGGACTGGGACAAATTGGTGCCATTGTTCTTGCTGTCATATCGAAGTTCCCAGCATGAATCAACTACCTATACTCCATCTATGCTGACCTCTGGAAGAGAAATGAAAAATTCACAGAGACAAAATGAAGCAGCGTCTCGACACTACATCAACGGAGACTGCGTTTAAGCCTGGTGATGTAGTATGGTTGTACGCCCCAAAAAGGACGAAAGGAAAAAGTCCAAAGCTTCAGAGCAACTGGGAAGGCCCGTACACCATAATAAAGAAAATCAACGACCTGGTCTACCGCATCCCGCTGTCTCCAAGAAGCAAGCCGAAGGTGGTCCATCTGGAAAGGCTCGCAAAGTACACAGGACATAATCCACCCAATTGGTTCGTCGTCGAGGATCCACCGCCTTGGAATGAAGACAGTGTTATTCGGGACGACTAACCTTAAAGAGAGGAGCAATGTGACATTTGTAAAAGTGACATTAGTGACAGCTGACATTCATTAAGTTATTATGGTCGCCACAGATATGGAAAATAGAACAGAAGATTGGAGACTGTCTATAGATTCATCCAAGCGAAGCTTGAAAGCTGTATGCTGCATAATAGTAGGGGAAGACCCACTGGTGCCAAATCACTAATATCAGCGGACTCTTATTGGGAGGTTCATGTCATATGTTAATGATTACTTCAGCATGATGCTAGTCATGCCTAAAGAGTTGAAGCTACTTTACTGACATTCTTGGATTATTTATCTTGGAAGCTACTTTATTGCATTCTTGGATTGAGCTTAGACGATAAGCGTGCATGTGCTGCATGACACGTATTGCAGGTTCCGTAGGATACATTTACTTGCTGGTTTAATTGATACGCCGAACAGGGGGTTTGTGGGTGTTCATTAACAATTTGCTTCACTTCTTCAACTTTTTATGTAGTGCGAATTTTAGGTCTCGCATTGCCGTTCTCTCTATTCACACTTCCTGTCTAAACAAAGCCATAAATCTAGTTAAAACTTGGCGAAACTGATAGGAATCCATCAGTGCTCCACTAGGCGAATTAGCGACTTTAGAACAGGCAGTCTTTAAAATAAATACGTGCGGTTCGCGCTTCGTAAAACGTACGCCTATATAAATACCAATATAAATTATTGTGTACTGTATATAATAATTGTGTTTTCGTTAAATAGATTGTGTTTTAAAAGTGCGTTCTGACTTTTCAAACCAAAACGAAACCGAGTTTAGACAAAAACGTGACACTTCTAAAATTTCTAAAGGAACTTTCGATCGCAAAAGCTTTTTGTTCTGCCATGGTTATTATACTTAAGTTTCTTAATAATAAGAATTTCAGAACTTGACAATTTTGGAAATAATAATTCAAGACATGCGGAGTCAATACCACGGCATACTTGAGGACGTTTCCTTTTTATCTTACGATATGTGTGGTGTTTGAGCAACAAACAAGTTACGTCACACGCGCCAGCCATTTCGTGGAAGGCAGAATCTACATTTTTCTAACGGCATTGGAATGAGATCTCGACGGCCGGCCGGAATCGCGAATGAGGCAGCCCAGACCAGGACGTACCTGTACATTAGGGTGGGCCAAAAAAAACTTTTATTTTTTTCTTTATTTACCACGAAAATATTGTTCAAAATGACAACAAAATAAGCCTGTCAAATGGGCAGGTCTTAATTATAATGTTAAGAGGTGTCTCATCGTAATAAATAACACGGGAATTTTTTGTCTTTTTTTGGAATTTTATTGCGTTCTAACGAATTGTTGTGTTGTAAAAATCAATACATATTTTTGAAGGAAATTAAACGATCTACAAAAAAAGGTCTGAAATGATTTTTCGCTAAGTCAACTCGTTTAAAAGTTATTCGAGGTTAAAGTTCAACCTCAAATGGCATACGATGACTTCCACAATTTTTTATTCTTTTTCACAAAATAATGGCTCTAAAATATAAAACCATATTTTTCGTGAGGTTCATTGAGTATTCTCTGGTAAAACATTAAATTTTTTTACGAAATACCAATAATCGTAAGGAAAATCGATTTTATTTTCTATATTTAATTTTAAGTGACACTCGAAATTTTTGTTTTACCTGAGTAATGACTAAAAAAAATTAATTATTCCTTAGGAAATACTAAAAAATTGAAACTTGATCATTAGATAATAAAAGCCATTTTCCAATAATTTTGCAATCAAAATAACATTTTTTATTTTATTTTAAAATATTTTTTTTTTATTTTGATTGCAAAATTATTGGAAAATGGCTTTTATTATCTTACATTACCTAATGATCAAGTGTAAATAAGACATTTATTATTTTTTTAGTATTTTCTAAGGAATAATTAATGTTTTTAAGTCATTACTCAGGAAGAACAAAAATTTCGAGTGCCACTTAAAATTAAGTATAGAAAAATCGATTTGCCTTATGATTACTGGTATTTCGTAAAAAAATTAATGTTTTACTAGAGAATACTCAATGAACCTCACGAAAAATATGATGTTTTATGTTTTTGAGCCATTATTTCGTGATAAAGTATAAAACATTGTGGAAGTCTATCGTAATGTGGAATAGTCTATCGTAAAACTCAGTTCTTACGCGTTCTAACACTTCAGGGAAATATTATTTAGGACTTGTACAATTCTGGCCCGTAAATCAATTAAATTTCGTGGTCTTTCATGTTCATGTTCGTAAACAGTTTGTTTTATTTGTTAAATATTTGTTCGCATTTAAGGAACCGTTTATAAAAAATGGCTCAACGATGGATCGCCTAAAATACCAACCCAAACATTTAACTTCCGGATACTGCGTACGCACAGGAATACTTAAGTGCTTATTTTCCGTAGATCAATAGCGATATAATAATATATATAATTTCGTAAAAAAATTAATGTTTTACTAGAGAATACTCAATGAACCTCACGAAAAATATGATGTTTTATGTTTTTGAGCCATTATTTTGTGATAAAGTATAAAAAGTTGTGGAAGTCATCATATGCCATTTGGGGTTGAACTTTAACCTCGAATAACTTTTAAACGAGTTGACTTAGCGAAAAATAATTTCAGACCTTTTTTGTAGATCGTTTAATTTCCTTCAAAAATATGTATAGATTTTTACAAACAATTCGTTAGAACGCAATAAAATTCCAAAAAAAGAAAAAATATCCCGTGTTAGTTAAATGGGAAATCAAAAATTACGATGAGACACCTCTTATCATTAAAATTAAGAGCCTCCCTCTTGACAGGCTTATTCTTTTGTCGTCTTGAACAATATTTTCATGGGAACTAAAGAAAAAAAAAATAAAAGTTTTTTTGGCCCACCCTACTGTACATTATGTAGTTTAATTTTCATCGGCGGTGCCAGGCCGTGGCCGCGAAGAAGACGCGCTGAATAACGATCGTTTTATTACGTCGGCCGTCAAATTAAAACGTTGCGTTGGTAAAACAAAAGGTGTAAATTCTTGGAACAGGCCTCGGCGACCGAATACGTGCCGCTGTTCTCGGTAGTCCGAAGAGTGTGTGCCGTATGAGAAACGGCGCGTTCGAATACGAGTTGTTTAAATTGAGTAATGAGACTGGCAACGTAGCGCCCGATCTAGCAGCACTGCGGAGACGGGACTTGGAAGGGCGGTAGGTTAACATGTAATGCACCTTCAGCAGAAGTTTGAACTTATTAGCGTCATTTGTTTGTTCTTTGTGACTGTTTTCGTAAACCGCTCTTTCTAGTGCGTTTTAAAAATGAGTTGATTTTGAGCAAAGGTGTACTGTCAGGTTTTGCTTCAGGCTTGGACGCAGTGCAACGGATACTTTTGCAAAACTTACGGAGACAGTGTTTTTTGAGGATTTTCGGTGGTTTAAAGCATTCTCAGAAGGAAGAGAGTCGATTGAAGATGAACCACGCAGCGAAGGCCTTCATCTTCAAGAACTGATGAAAATGTTGATAGAATACGGGATCTTGTGCGTTCAGATCGTCGGTTGACGACAATAATGACTGGGGAAGAGTTAAATTTGAATCACACCACTGTTCAGCAGATTTTGACTAACAAGTTGGGGATGAGAAAAATTTGCGCAAAAATGGTTCCAAAACACCTTTCGCAGTAACAAAAGGACATCAGGAGAGAAAGGTGTCTTGACTTTTTGGAATCGATTGAAAATTTCCCCATTTTATGGAACGTGTCATTACTGGTGATGAGACTTGGGTGTTTGAGTACGACCCGGAAACCAAGTGCCAAAACATGGTATGGCACACTACAACTTCTGCAAGCTCTCCAAGACTCAAATAAGCAAGAATGAGCAAGTCTAGAATCAAATGCATGCTGATTTGCTTTCTTGTTAGCCAGGGAAAAGTCCACAAAGAGTTTGTGCCTCCAGGCCAAACAGTAAATCAACACTTTTACAGAGAGGTTCTTGAAAAACTTCGAAAAAGGGTCACGCGTGTGAGACCAAACATCAAGACAACTGGATGTTGCACCACGACAATGCGCTTTTTGTTTTTAGTGTGTAAAAACATTCCTGTGGCTGAGGACACATTCCTCCTTATTCGTATGACTTGAGTCCTTGTGACTTTTTTTCTCTTCCTGAAATTGAAAATAACCTCAAGAAACGATATTTTAGGACCACGGAAAACATTCAAACGGCTGAAACCGACCAGCTGAAAGCTACTCCAGTATATGAGTTCCAGCACTGCTATGAGGAATGGAAGAACAGTCTGCAGCGTTGTGTGCCTTCTCAAGGAAGTTATTTAGAAGGAGACAATATTAAATTGTAACTGAATTAGGATAATTTTTTTTAAAACCAGTCTCACTACTTAATTTACACACCTCGTGCATTTTAGTTTAAGAACTGATGATCGTTTTGTACAAAATGTTCGCTACTGGTATCGTAACATAAAAAGTCTCTCAAACTTTTAGAACTGCCAAGTTCTGAAGTTTTTATTACTAAGAAAATATGGTAATCATGGCGGCACAAAAAGCTTCTATAATCGAAAATTAGAAATGGTAGGAGAATTGATTGCCAGTGGGTTTAGTCAACACGGAACGCCTTTTAGGATTTTCAAGCAGACTTTCCACACATGTTCATGGATTTCGAACAGTTTCGACAAGTTTTGACTAGATCTGTGGCTTTGGTTAGAGAAACAGGAAGTGTGAATAGAAAGATAGCAGTGGCAGACCTAGAGTTCGCACTAGACATAAAGTAAAAACCAAATAAAGAGTCGATTTTCAATTTTTAGCAGAGTAATTCTTAATAAATTTTTGGGAAGAAGTTTTTGAAAACCGAATCATTAGTCGTAATATGCCGTGACCCTCATGTGACTTCTTTTTATGGTTACACATTAAAAACTCGGTTCAATGGCGGAACATTTATAAGACCTACAGTACAGGATAGAATTGCAAATAGATTTCATGAGATTAAAAACTACCCCCGAGTGCTCACCATTCTTTTCTTTTCACCATTCTGTGAAAAGAAGAATGAGAACATATTTGGAAGGATGTAGAAGGTACGAAGTATGTGTTATGCAGTGACAATGGCAGTAAAGAAAGTTTTTTAATAATAAAACTTCTGAAGTTGACAGTTCTAGGAGTAAATAGTTTGAGGACTTTTTTTTTTTAAATTTACAACAGAAAGGGGATGTTTTTCCATATACGATTGGCTTTCAACAGAAGCTGGTAACATAGCATACATCATCGTGTAGGTTGACGACATACAGTGAGTTTTTTTTTCTTAAATGTTGAGGTCAGTTTGAGAAATACATATGAGATTATTTCGTGCTTTATTGGACTATTGGGCTCTAGATTGTTCTGAAAGATAAGATAATTTACAAAAACTTTTATATAAGACACTTTTTCTTTGTTTAAAATAAACTCATTCCTACGAAAGATCATAAAAACATTTGTTACAAAACGGTCACCAGTTCTTCTATGACCAGCTCCACTGTCGAATTAAAACGTTCAATTTGGTGGAACAAAAGGTGCGCATTCTCGGAACTAGCCCCATACAACGCGCTTCTCGGTAGTCCGGCGCGTGTGTGTCGTACCGGCAAAAGACTCGGACCTATACATACATATGTTATAATATACGTGGTCCGCGTTTTCTGTTTGCGTTCGAAAATAATCCGCGTAATGGGAATACGTGCGCGCAACAATCCCGGCTCGATTCGCGAAGTCCCATTTTAATAAGTTCCTTTTGTTTGGCTCGGCGCCGTGGCTAATCCTCGGAATACGTGCCGGGTCGGGTTACGCGCCAATTTAGACGGAATTGAGTTAGTAAGTAGAACACGGGATCGCGGAGGGATTTAGTTGCCAATGTGGAGATATTCGATCATACGTTTAGTCACATCACATATCAACACAATTTCCTCCCCAAAATTGAATGTACTGGAGCTGGAGCTAGAGTGTATTGTAACACCTCCATTTCTTTTTGGTATTTTTGCCAATGTGGAGATGCTCAATCATACATTCAGTCCATCTCCATTCAACATCCACAAACTTCATGACCAGATTTTCATATCAACACAATTTCCTTCCCAAGATGAAGAATCATATTCAGATTTAATGTACTGGAGCTGGAACTAGAGCACATATTCTATTGTAACACCTCCATTTATTTTTGCCAATGTGGATATGTTCAATCGTACTTTCAGTCCATCTCCATTCAACATCCACAAACTACATCACCAGATTCTCATATCAACACAATTTCCTTCCCAAGATTAAGAATCATATTAAGATTGAGTGTACTGGAGCTGGAGCTAGAGTGTATTGTAACACCTCCATTTATTTTTGGTATTTTTGCCAATGTGGAGATGCTCAATCATACATTCAGCTCCATTCAACATCCACAAACTTCATCACCAGATTTTCATATCAACACAATTTCCTTCCCAAGATTAAGAATCATATTAATATTGAATGTACTGGAGCTGGAGCAAGAGCACAGAGTCTATTGTAGTACCTCCATTTATTTTAAAGCACCTTATAAAAGTTTGGACCTTCAGTCCATATCCATCTCCATTCAACATCCACAAACTTCATCACCAGATTTTCATATCAACACAATTTCCTTCCCAAGATTAAGAATCATATTAAGATTTAATGTACTGGAGCTGGAACTAGAGCACATATTCTATTGTAACACCTCCATTTATTTTTGCCAATGTGGAGATGTTCAATCGTACATTCAGTCCATCTCCATTCAACATCCACAAACTTCATCACCAGATTTTCATATCAACACAATTTCCTTCCCAATATTAAGAATCATATTAAGATTTAATGTACTGGAGCTGAAACTAGAGCACAGATTCTATTGTAACACCTCCATTTATTTTTGCCAATGTGGAGATGTTCAATCACACATTCAGTCCATCTCCATTCAACATTCACAAACTACATCACCAGATTCTCATATCAACACAATTTCCTTCCCAAGATTAAGAATCATATTAATATTGAATGTACTGGAGCTGGAGCAAGAGCACAGAGTCTATTGAAGCACCTCCATTTATTTTAAAGCACCTTATAAAAGTTTGGACCTTATTTTGAAACTCAATAGTCTCGATTCGGGTCTCTTTTCTACATCTATTATAATTAGCCGTCAATTTTGTCCGAAAATTTGAAACCTTGGTCTTTTTATGCCTTCACACTAACATAGCACATAAACTAATGTTTTATCAGCCTGCTGAGTTGGCAGTAATTATCTTAAAATAATAGGTCGTCTAATAGTTTGTCGTTTTGAGCGATTGTTTTTATGAACTGCCTCGACTAACTTTGTCCTGGAAAGTTTTCCACCATTTCAGCGACTTGTTATCTGCCCGTTTTTATATGGATATTCTTATAAACGGATAGGCCGCGCCTCAAAAAGGTTCTGGTCCACGATGGTGGACCACTGAACACTGAACACGGAACACTGAATAACTTTTAAATGAAGATAGAAAACGCGTTTCCAGTTTTCACTTTGAAAATGGCTTGAATTTAGAGTCTTTTAGCGTATTTAATGTTGTTGCATAAGCCAACTAGATCTGAGAACTAAATAGGAACATCTGGATTTTTAAATGGGAAAATAGAGTATCTCATTTTTGTATAATTTACATTCTTTAATTTACAGTTGTTTACAGTAGTTTTTCGGAAGAATGCATCAAAATAATCAATCGTTATAATGAAATTAGGATGTTTAATGTTTTTTACTTGATCAACAACGATCTAGATTTTAAAAGTACATACTCTATGAGGAAATTTCTAAAAATTTATTATTTTTAAGCCTTCTTACTCATAAGGACCTGTCAATTTAAATTATAGAAAAATAACAGGATGTCCCATTAAAAAAACTGAAAACATATTTCTCAGATCCAATTGGCTTTGGAAAAAAATGAATGATTCCAAAAGTGACTCCAAATTTTGAGCCATTTGCAACAGTGAATACCCAAAATACGTCTCACTTTCCATTCAAAATTACTTTGTCTTTGTAAACACTTTGTATACTTTTTTGGCAGTAATTTACGTCAAACATGGCAAATAATTTTCCAAATTTTTGACACTTTTTTATGACTAAATTATATCATCATATAAATTATATATTATTAAGGCGACTACGTTTACTACGGTTACTGTAAATATTTTTAAAAGTCAGGATAAATCGACTAACAATCATAGGTGGTCTCTGGCTGCGCAAAAACGACCGGCAATCATAAGTCAAGCATTTTTCCAGCGGGTTGCCGTAGTTTCGCTTAAAAATAACTACGAGCGGAGTTGACAATAGTTTACCTTTTTGTTCGTTTATTTCTGCGCTGGCACGAAGTTAGTCACAAGAGAGACGCTGCGTCCTCTTCAAGCCGGAGATTGAAAGAAGACAGCGCCATCTCGCTGAATAAGTCCCAAAGAATAAGCTACAAGGACGATGCGATGTATACGAGGGGGACAGGGCCGGGCTCAGGATAGATTTTAGCCCGTATATGAATATTCCAGAATCAAATTGGTTATATAATAACATTGGTTATATAATAAAAGATAAATAAAAACTAGTACATTCTGAAAAACTAGTACATTTAAATTTTGTTAATTAAAGCTGGTTTTAAATGTCCCAAACCGTGGTATTTTAGGAACTATTGCTGCTACTTTTACATAAAATATCGTACACAACTTAAATATGTTCTTTCTCAGTTTCTAATTTAATGTATTGATGCAGTTTTTAAGAACAATGAAATAGCATTTTTTAAGAATAATGAAATAGCATAGAGAAAGCAATTTATGTGTAGTAGTATACCAAAAAGTAATCAAATTATACAAAACGCTAAATTTGACAAAGGAATATGCTTTTTTTTTTTTAGTTTGTTCTCTCTTGAGATCTTATGATAACCGTCAAATAAAAGTAAGGAGCCAACAAAAAAGAAAACGTCATCAAAGTTGTCCGAGCAAAAAAAAATCTTAAATTTATAACCTTATTTAATTGTCAAGGCTGTTACATTATGTGATAGCCATTATTTATTTTACGATTGTGGCAGCCACTTGTTAAAAGATTGACAACAACAATGCTTCTGTCTGAGCTTCGACATAATCCACATTTCCGTCTCTCTCGTTCTCATAACCAGATTTGATTTTTTTTAATAGTTCTTTATTTTTTAATGCATAATAAAAATTAAAGCAGTCGAAATTACGTTTGATATTGATCAGAATTAAAATATTTCTTGACTTATAATTATTCAATATAATATTAGCAACTATTATTCAAACAAGTTTTTAAAAAATGATACATCAACTCTTCTTGTTAGTTTTCATTAATTAAAAACCATCAACCAAACCAAACAAAACTCGTATAATTATATTGGTAAGGTTGACTTTTTACTATTTTAACTGTGTTATTATAAGCATTTTTGTGATTATTGGATCAGAATTTGGTCCTAATATTGGTTAATACAAATTGGTTGAGTTTAGAGGTAAGAAATTAAAAAATATCCATATTTTTGTGCATCTATTTAATGTATTTTTTCAACGTCAGTTTTGTACTATTTTCTTTCTTGATACGCTTCCTACACTGGGCATTGACGGTCGCCCACTATAAATATGGGCTAGCCCGGTCCTGTCCTCAAAACTCCGTTCGATTGCAGATACATCCGCCGTGACTTCTTACAGGGGCATAACAGAGTCATAAAGGCGTTCGCATCTTCCTCGTCCTTCCATTTGGCACAGCGATTGCGTGGAATAATGGAAAATGAATTTTTCATTTTGTTGTAATCCAGTCTCTCGTCGCAGCGCTTGACGCTCTACGTCAGCGAAAAAAACGACGGCAATTAAAACGAGGAAAAAACTCCTCGTTCGTCTAAGAAATGCGACGATGCCGGCTTAGAATACAAATTGGATTGTATGCCACACAGGGAGAGCACAGGTGTCTGAAAAAAATGTCGTCTATCTCAGGAATCGACATTCTCGTCGACGAAACAGTACCGAATCGTCTCCTTTTTTCAGTTACGTGCTTATGTTATGTTATGCATATTTAAGGAAAACTCACTTTTAAGGAATTACTATGGTTACAAGTGTATTGATCTTACAATGTAACATCCGTCTTGCTGCTAGATTATTTTCATTATTTTACAAGTAGAATTCATACGTAATATTAGAATAATTCCCACGCGACGAGTATGTTTTCTCAAGAACAGAAAACCTTAATGCTCGAATAGTACTTCAGATATAGTCGAAAAGTCGAACGCGAATGGAAACATTCAATGGAAGATTGTTTAGAAGAGTTTCGCAATGAGATTCAAGATATAATGTTTGATTACAATATTTTCCAGTCTGCAGGGCGACGTGGACCAAGAAATCGTACTCCAGAGTTAGTTTCGATTCGTTCAGAAAGAGATGCCAGATTTGGACCAAAGTGGTGGACATATTCAACAAGTGCTGTAAATTATTTCCATAAAGTTTTAATGAAAGTCTGCCTGTTTCCTCAATTCGTAGAAATATTAACATACACTTATTAATTTGACTTATTGGAACACTTACAACTTTGAGTTTGAAAAGTTGTTAAGTACATGTAATCCTTGAATTATTTCATAGCTAACAATATGCAGTAAAGTAATTAAGTTAAACGAAAAGTGCATCTGAAAGAGCACAAAGAACCGATTGCAGTAGATACCAGCTGATCAGGAAGTCATTAGGAAGAAGTCGAAACAATTTAATTGCAATTCTGAATGAATGAAGGGAGATTCGTTTATTTCCGTACCCTGTATCTGAAAGAGTTAAAAAAAACTATCGCCACAGAGACCAGGTGATAGTGCAATGCCTTTTTCAAGATGTCGAAAAAAATTTTTGGAAGAATGAAAGGAACTGCGTGATTTAAGGGGTTAGACCCCACTGGAAATTTTTTTTCGATTGTTTTTTGCTTAAATGTCGTAAAAACATCCCAAGAATGACATCCAAAAGGAACTATTGATGGGAAAAATGTTTAACAATGATTTTTAACCTAATTTGTGAAATAACTATGTCGCTCCGAAATGTTCTAAAATACCGCTCTGCTGTGGTATTTTTAGTATCATATATACTCGTAGCCTAGCATCTTGGAGTATCTGCGGCTCGATTGATAATTTGGAAATGATGTAATATGTTCCTAGTACGACTATAGGTAAATATAACTAGGTTCCTGGTATGACTATAGGTAAAATATAAAAGATATGACTATAGGTGAAAAAATTAACATGCCTATATTTTGAAAATGTTATGAAGTAAACATGTCTTGAAACTTTAAACGCGTTTTCTTCGAAAACATATTTTTCAAACTGATGGGCAGTATAACTCGCGCAACTTTTATCCGATCGACTTGAAATTTTGACTGTAGCTTCTTAAATAAATTATCTAAAGCGGTACACGCGAATTTTTCGATCGGTGTAAAATTACGGTTTTTATAAACAAATTAATATTGTTTTTTTCGTAAAATTTGATTTTCTTTTTTCAAACTGCTTCATTTTGCGAAAAATCAATATTTTACAATAATCTTGTGCGCTGCTAGAAACAATCATGTAGATAATGAAAAAAAAAATGTATTGAAAAAAATATATCTATATATGTGATGCGGTTGTGAAAATACCAATTCGGAAAATATTTTGACACCCAAAAGCGTTTCGATAAAATTTACAAATAGATATTAAATAACCAGATATGAACTTAAATTAAGTTGACAATAGAAGAAGATTAAATTTTTTCTCAAAATTACGATTTTACATATTGCAACTTTACCCAGGAGTTAATCGATACTAATTTTTTTTAAATAAGAAATTTATGCTTCTCAAATCTGACCCCAACGAAAACAGTTTTTCGACATCTGGTACACAACATCTTAGTAAAAATTATAAGAAAAAAAAAGATTATCTGTTGTTTATTATTATTAAAAAAATAAATGAAATAAAAATATAACAAAAATGCATATTGTCTATGAAATATTATAATTTATATCAAAAGCTTGATTAATACCTTCAACAAAAGTCAACATACGACTATTTAACAGCACTCACTAACACCGTGTTCGCCCCTCCATTTGCTTCTTAATTAAGGTGCTCTGACGATTCTTTAAGGCTGGAATTTCCCAATCTAAGAGAATTTTTAACTCGTTTCATTGGAAGATTGCTTCTAATTCTTTCTTTAACTCGTCCCATAAATGTCCGATAGTCTGGACTGTGCTGAATGGAGTTGTTTCTACATGATATAGTAACCATTGTTTTACTATACCCCGAATTATGCTTCGGATCGTTATCATGTTGGAAAACATAGTCATTTGTCAGCCCTAACTTCTCAATACTTGACACAAAACTTATTTTTTTTTATATATCTGGATAGACGTATTTTGTCATAATTTGGTCAATAAAATGTAGTTTTCCAATTCCATCCGCCGCCATAGACCCCCAACTGAGCCGGCACCATGTTTAACCGTTGGCATTAAATTTTTTAATTTTAGTGCTTCGTTTAGTGCTTAGTTTTTCTCCAAACTTTTTGTGTGCTTTATTTATCCTGGAGTGGGTACTGGAACCTTCGGCGTAGAAACAACGTGTTTCTACAGACAAAAAGTTTGGAGAAAAAACTAAGCACTAAACGAAGCACTAAAATTAAAAAAATTAATGCCAATGAGCCGGCTCAGTTATGGCTTGGGGGTCTATGGTGGCGGATGGAATTGGAAAACTACATTTTTATTGACCAAATTATGACAAAATACGTCCATCCGGATAAATAAAAAAACAAGTTTTGTATCAAGTATTGAGAAGTTAGGGTTGACAAATGACTATGTTTTCCAACATGATAACGATCCGAAGCATAATTCGGGTATAGTAAAACAATGGTTACTATGTCATGTCAAGAAACAACTCCATTCACCGCCACAAAGTCCAGACCTAAACGTTATCGAATATTTATGGGACGAGTTAAAGAGAAGAATTAGAAAGCGACATGCTTCCAATCGAAACGAGTTAAAAAAAATGTCGTAGGTGAATGGGACAATATTCCAGCAACCTTAACAGAAAAGTTAGTTTCGTCGATGCCAGAGCACGCCTCCAAGCAGTTACAGAAGCAAATGGAGGGCCCACGCGTTATTAATGAGTGCTGTTAAATAGTCGTATGTAGACTTTTGTTGAAGGTATTAATCAAGCTTTTGAGTATAAAATATAATATTTCATAGACAATATGCATTTTTGTTATCCTTTTGGTACTATTTTCATTTATTGTTCTTTTAATAATAATAAACAACAGAGTAGAATTCGTCTTTTTTATTTTTCGCAGTTTTATAGTCTCGTAGTAGACTTTTGTGACTAAGTGTACTTAATAAAGTCCTAAAATGAATATTTGATCGTTTTATTAGTAGAGCAGAAAAAACAATTCCAAAGAATGCCTTGATTTTTCGCACTTCAGAGTGGTCTAAACCCTTAACGACTTTTCGGCCGATTGCGGCGTTTTCAGAAATTGATTTTGAAAGCAGATGCGACTGTTCCCCACCTGCGTACGGACGATTTGTACCCGCAACGAGACCGCTTAATTACCATAACCGCGCGCGGTTCTCATTGTCAATAGTGAATAATTTGCATAAAAATGTGGTCGATTGCGCGCTTACATAAGTCTGAGCCGCGCAAGTGCAAGTTCACGAGAAAGTGGATAAAAAGCATGAAGGCTCCGCGTTTCACTCTCCGCCACACCAAGTTCACGGATTGTTTATTTATATTTTTACGAATTGAGGACTAGCTCTTGACGAATGTGAATCGAGGGTCCCATTCGTGGCATCACATGACATGGAAATCGTCGCAGATTTTGACTAAGACACAATAAGACACAATAAGATGACAAACGCCTAAAGTCTCACTACAATATTTACCTTACGAGTTATAAAACAGTTAGTATTAAAAGAAATGTAATTTCTTAATGGTCCATATTCTAAAAAGGATTGTTGTGACTAGGGTCCAGAAAAGTATGCTGTCACGCAGATAATTAAAGTATAAACCGATTTTTTGAGCGCATAGTTCTTGCCCCTATATACCCACGCCACTGACCGTGCGTAGAATGCCATCCCGAACGAAGTCCCATGAGGGAACCTAGAACGAAGTAATATGATTTCTCCGTAAGACATCAAGCTATTCCGACAGTGTTCTACCTGCCGGCTGTGTATCGACCTGGATCGACCGCCGCATTGAAAACAATTTTTTGCCGCGAGTGACTAATTACTGAGTTCGTGTACTGTATTGACCTATTACCGGATTTTGTGGGGATTGATATGACGAATAACATATTTTACATGTTCCTTGCAATTGTCGATATATATTTCCTGATTGCCGAGAGTATAAAAGACATTTATATTCGAATATCCATAAAAAATATATCTGGCACTGTTACACAAGAGGAATATTAGTTTGATTTGTGCATAATGTTTTGCGCATGTAGTCTTTCGTGGAACGTGGTCGACAATATTCACTTTAGATGTTTTTTTGAAACATATGTATCCGATTTTCCATTGCCTAGTAGCCATACATTGCGTAAAACATAGTTACAGAAGACATACCAACGTCTTAAGTTTGAGTGAGTTTGAGTAAAGTGATAGTAACTGGAAACAATTCTATTCCATAGCCCACTTTATAGTTTTTAGATGGTAAGGCACAGTTAATTTTTGTTTTCAATTCAAGGGGATGAAAGTGGGGGGAAATATTTTCATGAAAATATA
Organism: Aromia moschata; assembly: GCA_029963805.1. Classification (NCBI taxonomy): domain Eukaryota; kingdom Metazoa; phylum Arthropoda; class Insecta; order Coleoptera; family Cerambycidae; genus Aromia; species Aromia moschata. The sequence continues at coordinate 140,003 of JAPWTK010000112.1, forward strand.
AATTAAGTTAAAAAATAGCAATTTCAAAGTAAAAATCTTTCAGGTTAATTTCGAAAAAAATCGTAATCATGCTTGAAATAAATTTATTTCGTACGTATGTACCAGACTGTACGTGATAAATATGACGAAAAAGTTCGTACAAAGATCACTTGCGCATATTCTTCTTAGCAAATGACAATGGTGAAACTTTTTCGACTTTTGCGACTGTTGCGTTGAAAAAGGAAATACGAAAGGGTAAAAATGACCGAACCGAAGACCGTGGCTCTTCACATGCTTGTAATTATTCAAATTTCTCTTCATGTTTAATGTAATCACCACCAGGAATGAGATGCCAATTTAGATCCGCATACATTACGTTGTAGCCAAGAGAATACATTGTATTTAATGAGCTTGAGAGCCGTTTCACTCAAATGTGGCAGTAATTCGGTTTAAATGGGCTTGGGCCATTTATTACCAACTACAAAATCGTGCGAAGGTATACTTTTTATTGCTATCTTTATTATTATCGGTATTATTTCTAAGTGTCTATTTTATTGTCATTAATGTGGTGATTCAATTCATTTATCTTTTCAGCTGCACTAACTACGCTAATCATTTTCTTAAATTGTTTTCGCTTTTTTATTTTTGTATTCATCTACGTAATGTTCTTTATTTCCTACTAGTATTGGTAGCCATATATTATATTCAATAATGAAAGTGGCAATTTAAATTTTTGGACACTGAGCGTTTTATTTTTCTCACTTACCTCTTCGTAATCCAGCTTGGAAGTTAGGGTGAACACTCCCGTTTGAGGATTAAGAGAAAAAACATCGTTAGCCCAATCGCTTATCACCGTGTAGGTCAGTTGGGCATTCATACCCAGGTCTGGATCACTGGCCTTGATTTGTCCCACTCTAGAGCCTCTGGCTGCATTCTCTGGAACGTCGAAGGAATAAGCGTTCTCCAGGAATACTGGAGGGTTATCGTTGGTGTCTGTAACCTGCAAAAAAAGGGACGTCAGAATACTTGTAGGTATCAAATTATACATGAACCAGGTCAAACCAGACAAAATCTAAGCAAAATATCCGCATAATGAAATAATAGCAAAAGGTTAATTGAAGGGGTAAGAGCCAAAAGGGTCTAAGTGGCGGTTATTACAAAAATGAGTTATGTGCAAATTCAGGTAATTAAAACTAAAAAATATTTACTAGCAACAGGATCCAAGTGATTTATAGAGATTTAGCGTCATCTTTTAATCAATGGCAAAAGTAGGTTAACAAAACTGCTTATTTGATTAGTGGCAAAATGATCCAAGAGCACTTTTTGGACCGTTTTGCCGCGAATAAATGTTTTAATTTGTTGACCGCTCATGGTTACATACTCTGTCAACTTTCAATATTTAGTTTAATTTCCTAGTGTGATATTGAGTTTCTAGTGTTTGATTATGAGTAAACAAAAGAGAATTGTGTCAGGTAAATTACTAGATTAAAGTTATATTATCTAATATCGATATTGAGATTTGTTTAAGAGTTTGCCACCAACTATTGAAGAACTGATTTGCTATAACGACCAATGTGGAGGCCAAAACAAAAATAAAAATATTGCAAAATTATTCATGTTTCTGGTTCAAGCCACATACTTGACAATAATACATCATACATTTTTTGAGCTGGGACATTCTTACATATATAGAATGTGACTGTACCTTTGCTCGCGTCGAGAAAGCAAAAAAAATTATCATTAGATATTTTTATACCAGAACATTGGATAGACATGATAAAAAGGACTTCAAAAAAATTTCAAGTATATAACATGGAACAAGGTGACTTTCTCTGTTTCGATTACCTCCATACAATCATGTTACATCCTAAAAAAGACATGGAAAAAGTTCCATTTAAATGGCGACAAATCGTGTGGTTTTACAAACGTGAACACTTTTTATCCTTTTTATTTCATTTAACAAGGAATCCAACGTTTCCTGCCTCCCATTCTGAGAAGTGTTCGTCTCTTAAAGCAAGTAGACCTAATTTATCTCTTAAAAATTTTAACAAACCTCTTTATACAGCCGTCATAAAAATACCATACCTGAAGTGGGAGTACCTTTTTCAACTTTTGCCCTATATTCCACCGATACATCATAACTTCTATCAGAATATGGCCGCCCATAATGAAAATAAGAATAAAAAAAGAAAGCGACAGACAATAAGCCAATAAAACTCAGAAGGAGGTAAATTTTCAAGAAGAAAGGGACCTGGATGAAGTAGAACACAACGTACTATACTCCGATTATGAGGATTAACTATTTACTCCTGTTTTTGTTTTTTTTTTTTTTTAGAAGGGTCAATTTTTGAAATAAGCCTTCAGCAGAACTTTTCCAACAAAGTCAAAAATATTAGTAAACTCTACATTCTTTTGTAAAAAAATATCATAATAAATGTTTTCAGGGATTTTACAATAACTAACTAACTTTGAGATCAAATAACTCCAAATAAAGAAAATGTCACTTAGATCCTTTTGGCTCTTACCCCTTCAATTGCTCCAATATAATTCATTTTATTATTAGATATCTGTTACTGAATATTAGATATCTGTTACTGATATCTGAAGTCAATAAAACAATTTTTAATGTTTTTTCTTTCATGTCGTGGGTACTTAAATTGTTTTGTTTCGTTTTTTGAATACGTATTATATTTTAAAAATTTGTAAAAAAGCTGTAAATAATTATTAGCTGCAGAAAATGCTTTTTTTTATTTAGGAAAACTATCTAACTTTAATGAAGATCGTTTTCGCCACGTGTTGTCACTAGCGACTAAAATGGCGTCTTCCTGCCAACGTTAAGAGGAGAAAAGAACAATTTAGTCCTGACAAAAGCAACCTATGATCGAAAAGCGTTCTGGATCGGGTGTTACTTCCCAGAGCCAAGATGCCGTGAAGACAATTCAGGTGAAATGATCGGAAAGGCTTGTATGTAGGATGAGCTTGTAGAATGAGCTTGTAATATTAACATTACAAAATATAGATGTAACAACTAACGAGAGTTAGAGTTTGAGAAGAACATTAACAACTGTGCGAAATTCGTGAAAATAATGTGCGTGTTGTGTCGTCTTCTGTCCATGTGAACTACTTTGAGTTTGCACCTTTAAGTTCAGTAGATGTGGAACGATCCTCTTTCTTCTACAATCAAATGAGAGAGTGAGAATAAATGCAGAAAGACTGCCTACTGGTCGTGGCAACGTACGCTCAAGCAATGAAGACAGTCAGCGTTTCTGAATGATACAAGCAATAGGTATGTACATACATTATTAACACATTTTATTACTTTCTTTTTGATCTTTCATATGTCATCTTCAATCAATAACATGACGGATTATGAGTCCGGCCCTGCATTACAGCACACTTTTGGAACCCAAATGATGATGCACAAAGCACATTACAAACGTGATCATAGTAACGTATACAGGGTGGCCCAGGGGTCATGTACACCCCCAAAAAGAGTCCCATTTTTTGTAGTAGGAATTTGAAATTGTACATACGTAAATGAATCGTTGAAGCCCAACCTTTAACCTATAGGGTGGATATTTCCTATTTCCGCCCTAACCGGAAGTGATATCAACTTTTTTTTTTAAATGGTAACCACAATTTTTTTATGCGATTCGGCTAGAGTATCGGATTCTTTATCTGTCTGTTTTTTAAACAGAAAAATCGGTTAAAAAAATGGAAAAGATACGTACATTATTTATATTTTATGTTTTTTGTGAAATTTAACCAGGCCATGCAGTTTCCTAAAAGTGAAAAAGTAGATCTACTATTAATTTATGGCAAATGTCGAAGAAATTCTGTAGCAGCATCTAATTTGTATGCGGAACGTTTTCCACTTCCGAACAGAAATTATTTTGCAAGACTCGAAGAACAATTACGACAGGAACATCATCAACCCGACGAAGAACAACACTTCATAGTAGGTGAAGAAACCGAAATAAATGTTCTTGCTTATGTAATGATTGTAATTCGATCCAACTGCTTCAATTTGTAAAATTGAACAACAATGCAATGCATCAAAAGAGTCAGCTAGGAGAATTTTAAAAAAGCATGGCTACAAACCATATAAATACCATTTATGCAACCACATGTACGAAAACGATTTCCAGAGGCCACTACAATATTGCCAATGGTTAATTAATAACCAAATGGACAATCCGAATTTCGTCCGGAATATTTTATTCTCAGATGAATCAAGATTCACAAATCTTGGATTATTCAACCGCAATAACCTAAATATTGGGCCATTGACAATCCTAGGCTAATAAGAGAGAGCAGATACCAAGAACGTTTCGGTTTCAATGTATGGTTGGGCTTGCTGGGTAACAGAATTATAGGACCAATAATATTCGATGGCATACTAACTGGGGAACGTTACCTGGGTTTTCTTCAAAATCAAATTGAAAATAATTTGGAAAATTTACCGCTTGCGATTGAAAGAAATATCATATTCCAGCAAGATTGAGTTCCCACATTGCGAGAATGGTAACCAATTATTTGAACCAGCGATTTGGAAATTGGATTGGAACTAACGGTCCGATCAGGTGGCCAGCAAGGTCACCTGACCTGACAACACTTTTTTTTTATGTGGGGATACTTGAAAAATCAAGTTTATGAGTGAGATACGGCAATTAATGCTATCTCGCCAGTCCAATTAGAAAACGTGGTACGAGGTATAATTGAAAGGACGAATCTCTGCATTAATCAAAATGGACAGCATATTGAACAGTTTTAAGATTTAATAGTATTTACAATTGTTGTTTTAATTTATCAGTTGAAAATAAATTCTGTATGAAAGTTGACATTGTGTGTTTCAAACTTGTAATATCAAAAATGAATATTGCCATTTGTAAAAACGTAATATTGGCCCTTTCTTTTTTGGAAAAATGAAATTTTCTAAAGTTCTGCATAAAGATAAAGATATTCTGCGTAACTTTACATCCAACTTTAATTTACAAGAGTACCATTGTACCTTTTTTTTTTGTAAATTCCATAGCTTACTTGTTAAAAAAGCAAGCGCTTAATATTTGATTCATAGCCGCCTTCATAAAATATAAATAATGTACGTATCTTTGCCATTTTTTAACAGATTTTTATGTTTAAAAAACAGACAGATAAAGAATCCGATACTCTAGCCGAATCGCATAAAAAATGGTGGTTGCCATTTAAAAAAAAATACATTTACGTATGTAAAATTTCAAATTCCTACTACAAAAAATGGAGCTCTTTTTGGGGGTATACATGACCCCTGGGCCACACTGTAATATTATAGAAGTAGTAACCATATTTTCAATACCAAACTACCCAGTTTAATTAGTAGCGGAATAAAAAAAGTATCGAAATAGTTTTGGTGAACACTAGTTCTGGTGAAAAAGTATCTAAATCAGTATCTAAATAGTTCTGGTGAACAATGTTGACTGAGTTATGTATTGTGATTTATTTAATTTTAAAGTTACTTGACAAGAATGCTGCTGATTTATCATCAACCTTATAATTAATGAACTAGGAACTAGCACGTTTTTTTGATTAATTTTCTGGTATCATTTGATCTTATTACTTACGCATATGTAACAGTACGTTGTGCAAGTAAAAATATCTCTCAGTAATATTTGGGACAGCGTACTCGTACGAGAAATTGTTCGTGTTCCTTTTTCAGCAGCCTAGCAGCCTTATTAAATTTTATCTCTAGATCGGGGTCAGTCGTAAATTCCTTACTTTAATTGATGACAAATTTTTACCACTTCGACTCGCCGTTACCAAATCCGAAAGTGAAAACTGTCTCAACGGTGTTTACAACGCTATACCTAGCTAATAATACGTGTTTATGAACTAATTCGACGATTCGAATATTCAAAGTTGCGAAATGAACCGAGCTAGGAGACTTTTAAAATTCGAGTCTCGGGGCAGTCACATTTCTGAGGGATTTTCTTTTTTAATTTCGCCGCGGTTATTAGGTCTCATCTGCCAAGTAAGTGCCGGCAATAAGATAATTCGGTGTGAAATGAAACACAAAACGAATTATATTTTTGTTTCTCTACGGCTTCGAAGAATCTTAGTTTTATGGCTTTGGGTTTTCGAGAGCAAACCGAGAGTTGCTCATCACACAAGCTTATTACTGTCTCAGCTACAGAAGTGTCAGAATAATAGCCAGTTTCACAAGGGAATTGACATTGTTCCGGGAAGAAGAAAACTGGATAAAAATATACCGATTAGAATTAAAACGGCGACACCTAGTATTAGTGAAGCAATTTATTTAAAATTTTCATATAAGATAATTGTAATTCTGTCAAAAAAGTACTGGGAATTGATCATTTAAAAAGCCCGCTTACAGGGATTGTCAAAATTATTTTTGTCGCTAAGTTGGCACACCTGTCCTCTATACTGACGCGGAGTTTGAGCGCGATCTGTTATTTAGTTTGTTTACAGTGCTCAATTTTGTCAAGTGTGTTTTGCGATTTTTACAATGGATAAAAATATCCAACAAAGAATTTGTCTCAAATTTTCCGTACGAACAACCAACTTATTCGCCTGATATGACTCCAGTCGACTTTATTCTCTTCCCAAAACTCAAATTACCACTTCGAGACACCCGTTTTGAATCTATAGAAGACATTAAAGAGAATTCGCGGCGATAACCGAAGTCGATTCCGGAAAATGCGTTTAAAAAATGTTTTGATAATTGGATTATTCGTTGGCATAAATGTATTATTTCGGAAGGGGCCTACTTTGAAGGCGATACAATAAATTTGGATGAATAATAAATATTTTGTGTTTTATTGACCAATTCCCGATACTTTTTTTGACAAAGTGTACTTCAATATAACAAAGGATTAAAGTTTCACCAAAAGAAGTTTAACGTGATCTTGGTATTTGTTGTAATAATGAATGCATTAGGTACAGAAATTAAGACATACAAAAATCTCAAATTTGATGATTTTCAAAGAGGTTAAAACTTGGGGAAAATGGTCGTAGAGAAAATAAAAAAAAAGTAAATCGAAGCTCATACTTTCTAGTTTTAGGATCTTGAGTTTAAAATTTTTTAGCGTCAGCAGTTTTTGAGTAATCATAGGAAAACCATCGAAAAAATGTTTTTCCAAATTTTTGCTTGTCTTTTAAAAAAGTTCATTTACTTCAATACATTTTTTTTCGATAATTTAATTATAAATAATGACCTTTAATTTAACCTATTTAACGTTGTAATTAACGTTTTTGTATAATGAAAACATGAATTATTGCTAAAAAAAATGTTTTGCTAAAGAAATGATCGATTAATGATTCTTACATTGATCGATTTAGCACAAATGACAATTTTAACCATTCCTATGAAAAAAAAAAAATCGCAACGCTCTGAAATCATCACGGTTTCTTTGGTATACTTTAATATTGAAAATTTAAATCTTTGGGATACTTAAGGTTGAAAAGTTGCAGTCAATATTCTTAGTTTATCTATTATTAGCAAAGTTATGCCAATTAGTGCAAATCTTTCTAATTATGCAATTTTTTATCTCTTTTTTAATCAACAATTTCGCTTCGAAAAAACATTTTTTTAACACAAACAAATTACTACGACTTGTAAAGGATATTTTGCGGTTTTCAAAACCCTACTTGAATTTTCCGTACGTTCATTATTTTCCGAGTAATTGATTACCGAATTCAAAAATGACTCTTTTGCTTTGAATGGCGACAACTCCTCCAAAAATCATCGTACAGGACTCGAAAATAGGTCAAATTAAAGGTCATTAAATTATCTAAAAGATATTAATGACGAAATTATCGAAAAAAAATTCTTGAAGTCTGAAAAAACTTCTGACGTTAAAAAATTTTAAACTAAACTTCAAATAACTAGAAACTTGGAGCTTCCATTTCATTTTTTTTTCTCGGCGACCATTTTTCCCTAAGCAACAACTCTTGTTGCTTGGGGAAAATTGAAAATCACCTAAAAATTTGGGATTTTTTTAATATCCATTAATTTCTGCGCCTAATGTATAAAGCAGTTTTCCAGCGAATATTGTTGTACCCACTTGCTGCCTTTTATGGCTGCGGTCTGTACTGCCCAGAGAGGTCAATAAAAATGTGAAATATCAATACATAACCGAATGACAAGCACGGATACGGATATGGATATCATTAATAATAACCAATCATTTGCGTCGTACGTCAGAAACTTTTAGAGTTAAACGCTACACAGATCCATGAAAAAAAGTACAACGGATAAAAGAATATAAACAAGATCCTGCAGATATTAATCATCTGATACCCATGGTTAGATATTAGAAACGCGGAAAAAAGTACCAACTATTCACGCGATTTATTTTCTGAGATGTCACTGAGATTATTATAATGTATCTAATGAGTGGCAAATTTTAGCTCACAGATACTTTTTCATTAAAAAAAATGCAGATTGTTGTCAGAACTATTCTAGATTTAAATATTTGAATATGATCTGTTAACGAAATGTACCTCAGGGATCTATAAATACTCTTCTGTGTCATTTTTTTGTCTTTAAATAGCGTTAAATTTTCACAACAGTCGTAACTGCTTTCCTGTACTGAAAATTGCAAGGTAAAAAAATATTACGTATAAATGGCTACATTAATATAATAGCAACTTCATTACATTCACGAGTCATAAATATGAGGAGAGATTGCATCGAATATAAGTTTATCATGTATAATTGACAAGTTTTGCGAATGTTTATGCGACGTTGACACTAGATCGATAAGAAGCTACTTTTCAGTACCTCTGGTTCACAAATTCCAGCGTACGGCACCTGTCTATTGGAAGAGACTGGAATCCGGTACATTCCGGACAGTTGTCGATGTAGGTATTTCTTTCGTCCTAGTAGGATTTGGGATCAATATCAAATTACAAAGCACCTTCAAAAAGATGGCATGAGTCTCCGAAATGTGGTGGGTGCTTAGTACAGCCCGAATGGCACATTGTGAACTATGTAATAGTGAAAAAGGGACTTTTTACCAATTCAGATGGAAAACTAATGTCATTTCTCTGTAATAAGTTTTCCCTAGGCCCTTAAATTGAGCCTAAATTAATGGATCACTTTTATTTATAACTGAACTGCTCGTCAATATTAGCGTTAAACTTTTTAGATTAGCGCCATTTGCATTCTATTAAAGTTAGAGACTTGTCGTTTTTAAATTTTGGCAACCTATAGAGTTGATTTTAATGCCCTGAAATTGCTACGCAGCGACTTAAACGGTTCACTGCCAACACCCCAAAAACCAACTCCATGTCGAAATAATAATTCACAAGATTTTGAGGGCAATGCAGAGACTTACTGGATGGACTAAGAAGTTGTCGAGTAAACCATGCCGACACACATTAAGGCCGTTTCAATAAGTTCTGTGCATTTGGTAAATTCATTGATCCTAATGTTGCCAAATAAATTGGTGTGGGGCGCCACAACTCGCTTCCACCCTTTAACAACTCAAGCACCCCTCCAGGCCACATCTATACCGACCCCCCCACCCACCACGGGTAAATGCGGTTTTCGAACTTAAAAGTAAGATTTAATAACCTTAAATCTTGGAACACCCTGTATATATGTTTTAACATAAAGCTACTTCTACAATACAACTTATTCTGATTTTATACATATACTATACTGAGAATCTGTCTGATATTTCCTTCACCATGGGATATTTCCGGTAAGTAATCGTTGGAAAAATAGCAGTATAAAAATGATCTTAAAAAGAAAGTTTGTAGATGCCATTTTTTAGATTATATTGATTAATAATAATAACAAATGGATTGTATTAGCGGTGAAACTTGGTTCTACATTGCAATTACGCCTACAATGAAGTATAGAAACTATTAATCAAAAAATATATATCATGAGAGAGAATTTTTTCCATGAACTCTGTTCCAAATTTTAGTAGCAAGAAACAATAGGCTATTAGTCGCAAAATTCATGCTGGGACCCAACTCTGATTTCATGTTCAGCGAATTTACAAAATCTTATAGAAAATATTTGCTTATAATAAAAAAGTGTTTAATGAAGCGAGATAATGACATTTAAGTTTCAAATATTTAACCTATCAATACTCTTCACCAAAAATTCATAGACCAAGGAAATCTGTATGGCCAACTGTTTCAGCAAAACACTTCTAAATCTGTAGTCTGTCAAAATGGTCCTCGAATTAGATGTTAGAAAAGCCCATATTGCATAACCTGTACAATCTAGTTTTTTATTAAAGAAAAACCTTTTAGATTTTTTTATTACCAATATAAAAACTATCCAGTTGCAAGGAAGAGAAATTTTGGTCTTTTTCGATGATGTCCATGACTTAGACTTACCTTAGACTTAGACCTTTAGGGTATTACTCGAATATAAAGGGTTTAACATAAGCAGGCTTAAGGATACCTTTTTTGTTTTCAATACAGCGAAGAATTTTTTATATGTCAAAATTTTTAGTCACAAAGTCAGTTACCATACTCTGCTTATAAATTCTTGTTCAATGAAGTGATGCTCTCCTTACGTATCTGAAAATGTTTAATTATAGACAAAGAAGTGTTTACTTTCATAGAAAGCGAAATACGATATTTCTCTCTCTGATAGTAAGAACACCACACGTCCTCTTGATTGATTTGTGTAGTTCTCCAGGAATGCGAAAATCGATCAACAGATGTTAGAAAATAGCTGGGAATTTTTCGATTGAGGAGACATTAATAATCTTAGTAGAGAGCAGGGAATAATCGAGAACTACCATCAACAATTACAGTTCGTTGCACCCAGGTTGTTAGTCTGAAATCTGCCAGATCTGCATCTGTAGTGGCAACTATGATAAAGTGCTAGCCAGTTTCTCTGTACGCTGCGCAACCGATAGATAGGGTGTTAACTGTGAACGGAATGCCGGAATTCGATTCAAAAAAGCGATTTCGTGTTAAAAATCTCAGCAGATGGTAACAGTCGTTAACGAAAACGTTCAAGTTTGAACGAAAACAGCTCCGAGCTAATGTTGTATGTTTGTTAATGGACGGAAGTTCGAATCGACTTCAGAAAATTACGGAAAACACGCCTCAAATCTCAGGAAGAATCTCTACTACAATACAATACCTGAAGAAGTGTCAAATTTTATTCATGGTTGGTTGTCCTAATTTTTTTATGTAGACATGAAAATCTCATTATTTAACTTAGAGCACTAAGTCAACGTTTAAGAATCATACGAATAGAACGCGCTCATGGTTGCGACGTGGTTAGTTTTACGTAAGTGCCCGATTAAAAAGTGCATGTTAACATATTTGTCACACAACAAAATATGTTTGAGGTATTTCTCAACTGCCGACGCTTAAAAGTCCAATTTTGACAGATTTAAAATTCTTTTACGTTTGGTTTTGTGAGAGTTTTCTATACAATTTCAACGATAATACAATAAAAAGATCACTTACGAAATGAACATGCTTTTCAGGTGCGAAAAGAACTAACGTGATCCGCGTGGTTAATTTCCCGTAAACGCCGTATCAATAAGTGAAACCGTCTTCCTTTTTGTACCTTGGATGACAATACAATGAAGATCCCGTGGTCAATTTCCCGTAAACGCCTTATTTAAAAGTGAAAGCGTCCTTTCGTTTGTAGCATATCGACAAAAACGAATGTGCGAGTAGTTTAATCATGAATACATATATCCCGGAAATAATTTTAAAATACTTAAAATCTTGTATACTGGCGACACTATAAAGTTATTTTCCATTTTGAAACATATCACATCTATTAAATTTTCCGGCTCAGTTTTATGTGTTTAGTTAATAGTAATAGTTGTAAATGACCACCTGCGAATGGAACGCGCTTATTGTCTACGAAAAGAATGCGTAGCTCTATGATCTACACGATTTATTTCCCGTAAGAGCCTCATCTTAAATTTCTAGGGCGTTTCTTCCAAATTTTGCAGTACATTAGCAAAGATTAATAATTAGCCTTTAGAACGCTGAAGTAGTTTGTCAGTGTGGTCGTCTAACGTCTTGACATTTCGTTGATTATGCTGCCAGCTTTTTCAATTCAAACTACTTCAGCATTATATAATAGCCGTGTAAGCCTACATTCTATCATTAGCCTTTAGAATGTTGAAAAACATATTTCTGGTCAGAGTTTCATAACGGAAATGTATCTAAAATAATTTATGTGAAACTTGTACTGCTTACATCTAACCTTTAACAGTCGATTTTGGTTCACAGCTATAAAATGTATCGATTTACTTTTAAATGAACGCTGAATTTATAATTTTTAATTTTTGCGAAGACGTAGTGTGATCACTTGTACCAAAGCTTATCTTGTACCAAAGGAACGTGCTTATCCGCTACAAAAGGAACGCGCTTATCCCATACGAAAGGAATGCGTTTATATCGTACGAAAGGAACGCGCTCTTCTCGCACGAAAGGAACGCGTTAATCCGATGCGAAAGGAACGCGCTAATCTAATACAAAAGGAATGCGCTTATCTGATACGAAAGGAATGCTCTTATCGGGCACGAACGGAACGCGCGTTGTCCCGCGATCTGCGCGGTTAATTTCCCGTAACCGCCCGGTCTAAAAGTGCATATAAATGCGCGGTAATGCGCCGGCTACGCCTCCTTCTCGGCCTCCTCTTCGCGGTGCGAGGCGAGCGCCCGAAACGAGTTCCGCATTTCTTCAAAATATCTTATCAATCTCTGCGCCGTTGTTGTTTTTACGATTTTAATTAATTACCCTACCCGAGTTCGATTTAATGGTGATTGGGTCCGGGAGCCGAGACCGTAAATAATAGTTATTAATTAATAATACGCTTTACAGTTACCTCGGCTTCTTCATTTTATTATTATTACGCCGTTCGCACATTTCGTCGGCGTTTATCGCATGCCCCGGTCATGTTATTATGTACTTTGGGAGAGCGTTTAGGTGCCCATTACGGCGCGCTGTCGGCCGTCTTCGTCGTTTTGGGCGGCGTTCCGCGACCGCGGCCGCTGCGTCGTCGGGTGTCCCCGCCCCGACCACCACCCCACCGGTAATGCGTTAGATAATAAAAAAAACGTCCTCAAAATATTACACAGCTCCACAAAAAAAATTGAAAAAATGCTACCAGAAACCAAACCCACCCTACCTCATGTTTTTGGGGTCGCTGAATCTGAATTCGGGGTCAGTTTAACCCCATAATGTCAGAATTTTCCATAACCTCAAAAATTAAGCTCAAAAAAAACCATAACACGTAATCCCATAATTTTTAATTTTGAATTTAATCCCCAAGCATATTAACTCACGTAATCCCATAACCTCATAATCCGATCTTCCCCAAACCCAATAAACCCCAAAACCCCATGACCCAATAACCCCATAACCTCCAAACCCGATCAGCAACAGAGATTTGGGTCTCTATCGCCGGGAGGTCCAAGTCAATGTGTTGTTTCTCGACGTGTAGCGAACCCCATCAGCTTATAACCCCTAAATCCCCTAAAACCCCTAATCCCATCATCCTCCAACCCCATAACCTAGGAACCCGATCAGCGCCAAAGGTTTAAATCAAATAACCCCCCGGAAGGGGGCGTTTTTCATTTTTTTTTTTATATCAGCGACGTCTGTCCTCCCGTTTTCGAGGATGCTGAACACGGTGGTGGTGTTCAATATCCCTTGCGACCCCCCCACCAACCCCTCCACCAGCCAATAATCCTCAACACCACCACCGTGCTCAGCATCCTCGAAAACGGGGGGGACAGACGTTTTGTCGCTGATGTAAAAAAAAATTAAAAACACCCCTTCCGGGGGTGATTTGATTTAGACCGACAGTCTACAGTCTGTTTTACACTAAATAAAATTTACATGTGGTAATTGTCAGTCGTTAATAGTAACTCATTGTCACCCAGAGTCAATTGGAATAGCTACAGAAAGAGGGCTTCTACAAGGAATCCTCAATATTACTTATTTAAATGTATGCATACAAATGTGCGATATTTCACTAACCCTACTGATACAAAGTCCGCGTGGACTTCGCTGAAATATCATGTGGAGTATGGGCGGGTTTATAATCCTCACGAGTTTAATTGGTCATTGCTCTTTACTCATTGGAGGTGACGTATGTATCACGTGGCTTGGTTGTTTCACTCGTCGCTCTGTTTCTCTCTCATATCTGCACGTTTGTCTACTTAGTTGCTTCGAGACAGTGGCGTGGCACATTTGTATCTTGCCAAGCAAAGTTAATTTTTAGATATTTCTTTTTCCACGTGAATTGTCAGTGAAACGTCTATACATATGTGTTTTTTAATAAGTGAATAATTACATTGCACTAAAACCTGTTTTCTCACAATATTTTGTTTACTTGTGTCACTCTTGTCGAAAGAGGGATTTGTTTTATACTTAAATAAAGTAACCATAACCTCACTTTTTTGTGTTGGCCCCACTGAATTAACAGACTTCACATCAATAGGATAAGTTATAACGTGAATACACTGATTAATATATTGGTGAATGGAATGACGGCAATTTTTAATAGTTCAAAACAGTGTTTTACATGATATTTTTTGGAAGCCCTCCATATGGCAGGTGATTAAAAAAAATCTTAACTAAAACACCCAAGAACACGTATTTTCCATGACAGGGGTGAGTGGGAGGGAAGTTAGGAGGTTGTGAACCAACTCTAAACTTTTCTTTTAGCACCAGGAACATGCACATATTTAACCTCGAAATTTTGAAACCTTTCTGGGGCCTATTCGACTATCCCTGGGCTATCGACTGATGTACTCTTTGCTGCACTGAATTTGTAACACCAATTATTATTATTACATGTCAGACTGCTCATAGAAGGATCACAGAGATAAACCTTTATATGGTCTAGACTGGCTTGAAACTTGGAACTGTATTGGTTGATAAAAAAAACAAATAAGGAATAACAGGCAAATGTTGTATCCTCATTAACAGACAAATATTTATCACATATTTTTAGGAAATAGGAATATATCCCATTAAAGGAATAAAAATACTTAAAAACAAGTTGCAATCAACTCACCTCAACGGTAACGATGGTGTCCGTGTACTGGTTGCCATCGCTACACCTCACCGCCAATTTGTAGACGTCCTTCGTTTCTCTGTCCAACGAATCGACCAACCTCAGTACGCCGCTCGTCTTGTCCAAGGAAAAATGACCATCGTCGCCCCTGATCAGGGTATATTCGAGGTCGCCTATGGTGTCGGGATCGTCGGCCCTTATCGTGGCGATGGACTGTCCGGGTCCTAAGTCCTCAGAGACCGAATAGTGCAAGGGGGTGTCCCTGAAAGATGGCGGACTGTCGTTTTTGTCTAGGACAGTGATTTGGACCTGAAACAATAACATTGGGAAAATCGAGTTAGAGGTGATATAAATTTTACTTATTTAGCGATATATTTTCACATAATCGATATATCAGCTTCAATTTGGGTTTATTAGACGCGAAGTTTCACAAGTTGTAATCCTATCAGAGTAAAAAATCAATACTGTGGTCCAAAAATTAACAGAATTTAAGCAACCGTCAAAAAGTGGGTATGTAGTTTATTAACTTTAGTTGCTGACTATTATGTGATATCTAAAAACGGGCTAAACAGCGCGGCGGCCCGCAAAGTTTTCACACATCTCAACGTAAATAACAGGGTAAGTTTAACACATCTCTTTCTAAATTGCAACAGTTTATTGTTTTCATGAATTTTGTTTTTACACATACAAGTAGTAAGTAGTATGACGCGTCCGATTATGGCCCGCCACCCGGATCTGCCGGCTTTAGTGATATCGTATGTTGACCTTCAATCTCATGAATGATTCGAACCGTATTAATCAGAAATGTCGAAGAAGAACTAAAAAATTCGGAAATGTATCTCCTTTTTTAATTGTAAGAAGTAATATTTCGATAAAACATTGAATAACACAGGCCAACAAGATTTTAACCTAGAAACCAGAATATATTTTTCCAAAGGTTTTTGATGTGCTGAATCCGAATCCGAGGTCCAAATCTCTCAATTGGCTCTGGTTTTCGAGATATCTTAACCTAAAAGTGCAAAAAAGCCGTTTTGGTCTATATTTGAGGTTATTTTATGAGTAGCATCGCAATTTTTTTTCTCAAAAAACTATGAACATCTTAAAGTATATGCCTTCCCCTTTTAAATTCGTCGACGTCGAGTTTACTCAAATATCTTTTTTTTCGCTGCGATATCGCATTTTGAAATTTTTTAGTTTGTGAATTTCTCTATAATTGAAAACCTATTTAGGATCGCGTGTACACAGACATGAAAATTTCAAAATGCGATATCTCAACGAAAAAAAAACATATTTGAGCAAACTCAACGGCATTCAAAAAAGCAAGACTTGTACTTTAAGATGCTGTTCATAGTTTTTTCAAAAAAAAATGCGATGCTACATTATCTCAAATATAAGCCAAAATCATTATTTTATGCATTTTTTAGGTTAGGATATCTCGAAAATCAGAGCCAATTGAGAGATTCGTACCTCGGATTCGGATTCAACGCATTAAAAACCTTTGGAAAAATATATTCTGGTTTCTGGGTTAAAATCTTGTCGGCCTGTGGAGAAATTCACGATCTTAAAAATTTCAAAATGCGATATCGCAGCGAAAAAAAAAAAGATATTAGAGTAAACTCGATGTCATTTAAAAGGGCAAGGCATGTACTTTAAGATGTTGTTCGTAGTTTTTTTGAGAAAAAAATTGCAAAGCTACATAATCTCAAATATAGGCCAAAATCATTACTTTTGCACTTTTTAGGTTAGGATATCTCGAAAACCAGAGCCAATTGAGAGATTTGGACCTCGGATTTGGATTCAGCGCATAAAAACCTTCGGAAAAATATATTCTGGTTTCTGGGTTAGAGGGCCGGTCTATATAATTTTGTCTGCCTGTGTAATCTGCATCTTACGCTTTTACGTATAGCTTGTCAATTCAATTTTTTAATTTATTTGCATAAAGCCAAATACTAAAAAAAGGCTTTTGCATTACCGTAGAAGTGGCGGTGCATATATTTCAGTTGCCATACTGAAAAACCATGGCCCACTTTTAGGTGATGACTATACACCTCTTACAGAAAGGGATTTATAGTGAAAAAACCGTCAGCAAAGTTTGCGAAAAATTTTTCAAAAACACTGGAGCACTCCCTGGGTTCTCAGTAACGCTCTGTGGAATATTTGCAAGTATATTTTTTCTCATAATCTAGAAACAAATATAAGGAGACGTTTTTCGATTTGTTACAAAATATTTTTTGTTTCAAAAAAGTTATGGCCATTTTAATTTTGGGAAACAAAATGTTCCTATAAAATTAAAATTAAAATGGTCATAACTTTTTGAAAAAAAAATATTTTGCAACAAATCGAAAAAGTCTCATATTTGTTTTTAGATTAGGAAAAAAATATACTGCAAATATCCCACAGAGCGTTACTGAGAACCAGGGAGTGCTCCAGTGTTTTTGAAAATTTTTCGCAAAACTTTGCTGACATTTTCCTCCACTATAAATCCTTTCTGTAAGAGGTGTATATCATCACCTAAAAATGAATGGCCATCTCGTCGTTTTCAAAATATGGCTAACTGAAAATATCACGCACCGCCACTGCCGTAGCATACTTATAAAAGTTTTTCAATGATAACATTTATAAGACCAAACAACTTTAAGAGTATATTTCTGCAACTCAAGGAAACAGGAATATTTCGAAAAATTTGACGTTGTTCCAAGAGAGTAAAACACGAGAACATGGCGGTACACGATATAACCGACATGTATTAAATTTCCCCATGTAGTTTCCTCTTCCAATACTAGGTGAAACACATGTGTATAATATACCGCGCTAAAATTTATGTCCGCAGCACTTTACAGCTAAACACGTGTATCAGTGTGTTAATTTCATAGTAATACTCAAATTACCCCGTATATCGTGTTTACCGAGAGCATATTAACAATCTAGCCGATTACATCTTTGATAAATACCTCGTTTTCTTGTCGTACTCATTTTAATTCGATCGCAATCTGTAGCACGGAACTAATTGATGGAATTGATTTACGGCTGGGGCTGGTACGGGTTTTCTATTTCGCCGCGAATGTAATTAGACAATTATATCTCTTTTAACCAATCAGGAGGTTTGTCACCGCTTAATAAATATCTCATACGTCTGCGGAATTATTAAAACGTGGGTACCATGTTAATGTAGAGTAAAATGTAGATTTTATTCAGAGACTGATGAATACGCTTGTTCAAACTACATAAACTAGGGTGCCATAATAAAATAGATATATTCATTTCATAAAGAAACCGATTTATCGACAAAAAAAACCCACATATTTAAATCAATTAATTTGAATCCTGATAGAAATCATTATAAATCAACTGATGAAATACTTGTAATAGTAGATATACGTTTCTCTTCTTCAATCTCAGTTTCGACTGGATCGCTGACTTCTTCAATGCAATCAGTAGTAGAAACATTTGGATTTTCAGTTTTTAAATCACCATTAATTAATGAATATATTCCTACATCTACATCAGGAAACCAAAATTTGGAAACAAAAACGCTAATGGGGTATTGTCTTCTATATCTCACTCACTTATATCGCTGTCGCATATTTCAAATTCTTCGCATATATCAAAAACTTTAACAAACAGTTTTTTACCATTATAGGCGATACATTCTTCCAAGCCGCTGAATTCCATATTAATGCACTGACTACTGTATTGTTTTTCTTCACCATTTCCAGTGACTCTTCAGTGTCCATTAATGCCAAAAGTGATTTAACAAGCATGCTTCTATAAATCACTTTAAAGTTTTGGATGATGATCTGGTCAAGGTTAACAGTAGGAGGTCGTATTTGGAGGAAGAAAAGTTTCACGCTCTCTAATGGAATATTTAGATAGGAAGTTGCATTATCGAGAAATAAGACTGCATTTCTCTTTTCCGTTTTCAAAACTGCCGTCAAAACTTTTTAACCATGCAGACATAATATCCAAGGTCATATTTTCTCCTTCTATGTTTAAACAAAACAGTATAGTCAGTCTTTCCTTTGCAGATTTTCACACTTATCATCTCTTAATGCAATTTTTTTTTGCAATTTTGTACGAAGTGCACGGAAAAAAGGGCTGTTTAATCGGCATTAAAGCCATCCCTTAGAGCACATTTCTTCAATAATGACCGCAACATTCCCCTCTTGTCTTCAACTGTTTGCGAGTTTATGTACACAGATTCACCAGAAACCGTTTTAAAGGAAATTTTATGCCTCTGACAAAATTACTCCAATCAACCATTGTAAATGTCTTTTTAGTAAAGGTTCAGATATTGGAATATTCTTGTCTGGTACCTTACAGAACCAATTCAAAACTGCTTCATCAATGGCCAAACCAGTAGCTTTTGGAAAGTTCTTTTTTTGTTCCACATTTCCATTTTTTTCGAAAAGTTTATCTAACACTTAACTTTTCTGCGTGTTTTCGGACACTCAAATTATGTTGTTCGGTAGTTTTAATGACATCAATTTTGTCTTAAGAGATTTTCATCGTTTTTTTGAACCCCTACCGACACTATCAAAATCGAATGGAAACTTAGTTTCAAAAGTTTGTTGTTCAAATACAAAAGGCTTTTTTTTGGTGAATTGTTTTTTTTTTTTTTTTTTTTTCCCCCCATATTTTTTTTCCCCCCCCCCCACAATTTTTTTTTTTCCCCCCCCCCCCCCCCCCCCCCCCGGGATTTATCCCCCCGGGATTTCCTGTTGCTCCCCCCCCAACCCCCCTGCCTCCCCCTTTTCCCCTTTTTTTTTTTTTTTTTTTTTTTTTTTTTTTTTTTTTATATTAGCATTTAAACACTACTCAACTCCAAGTATAGTCCTTCTATTTTTAATGGAAAATGATAAATACGCCTGAGGAACAAAAAAAGCGGTGCAACTTTATGATTCCATGGGCGTGCATATATCCTTTATAAATTCGAAAATTGTGAAATAATTTTTTTCGTTCAAATCAATATAGGAGATTAAAATTAGCCTGCATACAAAACTCTTAATATTTGTAATATAATTTGCTGTAAATAATGCTCATTTAGCCAAACAATCTCAAAAAATTGTCTGTGTTAATAAACCTAGCTGAAATACATGTCACTGGCGTCTTAAACAGGTAGAATTACCAAAGTCGTAAATCATTTTAACGACGTCGTAAAAATTTAATGGCACAGTGGACCGAATAAGTATTTAAGGAGTATTAAATACAAAGCAATCCAATAGTAAACTGGATCGGCATTCCCAGGGCATTCGCTGCTGCCGGCAGCTCAGGCGTTGCCGGCTCTTCAAAATTTTCTTAAGTATAGTAATATACATAGAGTTGTTTTAATTTATAATTATTTTTTCCAGCAATTTTAAACGCTTTATTTTAATGCTAACTAATAAATTTATATCTATGTATTTTTTTTAATACTTCCGAACTAGCTTTCTAAGAACGTCACGAACTAACAGTTTACTGAAGTATGAAGTATACTTGTATAGTGAGCTTAGCAATTTTAGAAAATATATCTGACAACCTTGCTTTTTTCTACCTATTTTCAATTTAGAATGGAAATACAGTACCTTCTCTAACAAGTAGGTTTGTTATTGAATTTGTTGAACCCAAGCCATACATAACAAATGCAAAAACCTTAACCATATAAAATTGCCTGTAACTAAGGGTACAAAAATTTGTTTACATATCAGCCATATTGGAAAAAAAATTAAATTGAAAATACATACATTAATTTATTTTCCACAGCTAACTTACGGTAATTTTTTTATCCTCATTATTTAATATGCATTATAAGAAAATCTGTTCCATCGGCGTGTCGATTTTCGATTCCACTAAGCGGCTTATCGACCCTAAAAAAATAACGATTAGTCTCCCCCCTCCCCCTCCCCGGTATTTATTAATATTTCGCGTGGGTTCTCGTACGTTAAAAGGCAATTTGTATGATTGGCATTCCTTTAGTAGCGACAGCGGAGACATGCTAATTTAAATTGTATGTCTTTAAATAGTCGCCTTAATACCTCTTCGAGGAGAGTAAAAAAAAATGAACAACAATACAGTTACGTGGCACGTTTCTGCCCACCGAAATATTCGAATAGTGCATGTAACGAGGCTAGTCGTGCCGGTCGCCAAGCACCAGCAGCGAATAACTCTCGATATTGACATGTTATCATTAAAATAAACGTTAGCGTAATGACAGTTCGGGAGAGCGCTGCGAAGTATTATGTTAAAATCGGTATACCCCAAGGAGGTATACTTAAGAGCGACGGTACACGCGGCGTTCGTGAACATCGTTCTCGAAAATGGGTACGGATCGTTTTTTTTTTTTGTAAGAGAAAAGTCACAGACCTTGCATCTTACGCAAGTATCTTGGGCGTATTGAAAATACCACGTTAATTTTCTAATTTCATCCAACCAATGTCAGTTTCTTTTTCATTTTCTAAATATTAAGATTCTTCTCTACTTCAACTGCAAATCACTGTCAACTAGGTTGACCAGACTTCCTCTTTTTACCCGGACAAGTCTTCTTTTTGATATTATCATTTTTGTCCGGTATATATTTTGGCATTATAGAAACAGTGCGCGCCTAAATTATGCAATAAATTCAGTAAATGTGAAACAAACAATTTTTGGAAAAAAATCCTCGAATTTGTTTAATAAAAACACACATTTTTGACGGAACGTGTATTTTCAGACGTCATTTGTTTTTGAGTCATCAACTTATTTTTCAAATGGCAACCCCCCATTTTTTTTGTCAACACAAAATCGACCTGTTCGAGGATTTTTTCAAAAAAAATTTTGTTCACATTTACTGAATTTATTCCATACTTTAGTCGCGCATTGTATAATATACGAAAAGTCCTTTTTTTAGCTACCAAAATAGGAACATAAGAAATGAGCTAAATGGCTTTCATGCATGGACTACAGATTGCTATGTGAAGAATTCTACCAATATTTACTAGGCAATAAAAATATATTAAAACAAATTTGTAGTTAGAGAAATGTAACTAGTATTATTTTTTATTTAAAATTTTAAAAATGTTATTTAGATTACCTACAATGTAGATATCTAGTTGTGTTAGTTGTATTTCTTACATAGATATTGTGTATTGTGACTATATATTTGCATTTCAATTTATATGTTTGTAAATTTGTTTTTTATTTAAATAAAAGTTTATAAACAAAATGTAATATTTGTTATCTCAATTTTATTATCATTTGAACGACTTTTTGAACATTCGTCGTCTATTTGAGTATAATTTACTCAAAAGTTGTAATATATTGAGAAACAATAATATTTAATGTTTAACATTGCATATAAGTAAGTTTTATTTATAATTCATTTCTGCATGCTTCATTTTCTGCAATAAAGCGAGAAATATTCCTCATTCATCGTTATTCGCCGCCAAAAAGACCTTAGTATATCTCACCAGTGTGACAAAGACGACGAATGACGAAGAATGAGTATGTTTGCATTATGCTCGAAAATGTACTGTTTATTCCACTATTTGACGGTACATTAAAGTTTAACTACTCATAACTTCGTTAAATAAATAAATATTTGATTCAAATTTGGGTTTTAATAGAATTATATTGTTTACTTCACACTGTTTAAATTATATTCCTTAGGGGAAAATATTTCCAAATAGAACTAGTAGCTCAGTCACATGCTCTGAACAGATGTATTGTATAGTCGTTCTAATTTTAATTGAAAATGATAAATACGCCTGGGGAACAAAAAAAGCGGTACACCTTTATGATTCCATGGGCGTGCATATATCTTTTATAAATTCAAAAATTGTGAAATAATTTTTTTCATTCAAATCAATATAGGAGATTAAAATTAGCCTGCATACAAAACAGTCCTAAATTCAGAAAAGCATGGGTTGATTGATGCCAGTCATTAACACCAGTTGCAAAACTGCCAAGAAAGTGTTACTGTGTGTCTGGTGGGATTGAAAAGGAGGTCATTTACTACGAGCTTCTGGAACCTGGTCAAATTGTTACAGCTCAACAGTGCCAGCTCCAATTGATCAAATTAAGTGATGCTCTGGAGGAAAAAAGAACATTTACGGGCCAAGGAATGCGAAAAGTGATATTGCATGGCAACGCTCGTCCACATACAGCAAAACCAACCCAGAAACTCATCTTCTCCTTAGGCTGGGAAGTTGTCTAGCATGCGGCGTATTCTCCAGACTTGTCTCCTTTCGATTATCACTTATTCAGATCGATGTCGTCATATTTGAAAGACCAGTGGTTCACGAAAGTTGAAGATGTGCGACAATGGCTCGATGACTATTTTGCTTCGAAGCCACCAAGTTTCTATCGCGAAGGCATTCATCATCCACCTGATAAGTGGCAAAAAACCATAGATTGTAATGGCACATATTTCGATTATTAATCTTTGTCTGTGGGGAATTTAGCGACCTTCTTCTCTATTAGTTTTTTTTTGGTTTGGTTGGATTAGGTCCAGGAGCAAATAACAACTATTCCATTTTTGCCAACGTTTCGGAGCTTTATTTCTCCTTCATCAGGGCTCACTACAATTTTATACAGAAGTAGATATAAGATATAGATTTTGAAAAATTACATATTACTACAGAAAAGCAATTGTAACTTTTACTTACATCAATGTTGTTATTGTTGTCATGTAAGGTGGTACGTTACAAACATTGGCGGCACTGTCTATATACATATATAGTAAATGTATAAAGATAAAGACAAAACACTATTAACAGGACAATACACTTACAAAAATTACTATAGTAATGAAGGTTTTTGAGAGAATCTAACCTGTCGTACGCATATCACATTTGTGTTAGGGAGTAGGAAGCAGTATTATTAATGGATTTGAGACAATGAAGATATTATGTTTTGAAATTATTGTTCTTTTCTAGAATGTTGTAATAAACTGAATTTAAGTCGTCCATGTCACTACGTTTATTAACGCTATTTTTATTCATTTTTATTTCTACCATTTCTAAAAGTAACCGTTTTTTAAGGTTTGGTTCTGTTCCTAATATTTTACAGTTTTCAATGTTGAATTTGTGTTCTGGATTATTGATTATGTGTTCCACTAGTGCTGTATGTGTCTTTTTTTCTTCTTTATTTAGTGTTCTTATGTCATATTCATGTTCTTTTATTCTATCTTTTAAATTTATTAATCTTTGTAACAAGCATCTTTACGATAATGTTGAATTTGACCAAGAAAAGCCGGGTTTATACTTGCACACCTATTACGATGAACAGTCTGAAAAAAATGGTTTGATTCCGTCCAGTAGTTTCTTTCTCATTTATTATATAATATACATATTGACCACCTCCATAGTAAAAAATGCGACTGACAGCCGTCGTCCAAATGTAGATGGCGTTAAGTGATAATCGTCGTCAACGCAAGGTAGCGCTTCGAACAGACAGAAGTTAGTCACGTAGCAGATGGTTCTCTTTGTAATACGAGATGGCGATAGTTATGAAAAATATTTCTGTGATGCTCGTTCATATCTCTATCATTTTCTCTTTTATAGCTTTAGACAAAGATAATATTAAAACTAATCAGTTGGTCCATTCTTTTGCTATTAACTTTGTTGACACGAATTTCCATGAATCCAGTACACTTATTGGTGCATTTCAATCTGAAGGACAAAGTCGTCCAATCAGCGTTAAATACAAGAGCTTCTACATTGCACTGATCAGAACAAAATCTAAGGAAAAGATCTCAATATCTAAGGATTCAATCATAAATATCATAATTAAAAAAAAATTTATTTTCGTCTTAATGCATAAACTATTGTGCTTACCTTAGCCATTATGTAGTCATGTCATTGTACTCATTATATTAACAACAATAACTACTTTTATTTAAAATTTACATTATATTTTTAATTAATAAAAATGATTATACCAATCCAAATTTAGCACTCAATATTTTTTTGTAACTCATGCAGATAAATAAATAAGAGGTTATGAC
This sequence comes from Aromia moschata, assembly GCA_029963805.1. Classification (NCBI taxonomy): domain Eukaryota; kingdom Metazoa; phylum Arthropoda; class Insecta; order Coleoptera; family Cerambycidae; genus Aromia; species Aromia moschata. Next base: position 164,965 of record JAPWTK010000112.1, read on the forward strand.
TTGTTCAAAGCAGATAGGTACCTACCTAAAAAAAATACCTAAATGTACCCATATTATTCAGGTGGGGTGTTACTGTGGGTTTTAGAGATTGTTTGAATGTAATGAAAAAAATATAATTGTACGGCAGATACATACATATATCTGTGGCTTTGATTAACACAACATGAGGAATTTCGGTGAACACTTGGGTCAAAATATAATCACTTTACCGCAGTCTTCATTCCATATTACATATGTATTTGTTTCAAAACATTTTTACTTTGGAGCCAACACAAAACCTGATTTCTGTAGAATGGCCGAAGATAGCTCAAAACAACAAAGGAGTGCAAGTATACCGTTCGTAGGAACTGGTAATACTTGCCGTTGTTGATTTTAAAATAGTTACTCACTGTAAACTTTAATAAATAGATATCTAATTTCACGCATTGGCAGATGGTAGCTCACCAAGCAAGAATTTGACTTCGACATAGAGTATGGACCAAGGACAAAAATGACTTACAATAGCTGCTCTTCTTGAACTAATAAAGGATATTCAGCAGCAGTGTCCCGCAATAAGTAAATAGATACAGTGTCCCTTAAAGAACATATCTAATGCACTTTTTCAGTTAAATAAATAAAGGATGTTAGACCTAAAGCATAAATTAGGCATGTAAATAAGAAATAGATATAACCTAACCTAACCTAATCCAACCAATCAAAACATGACAAAAAATAATGAATGAAACTTAAACCAAACAAAATATAAAAACTTACTCTTAATCAAATGAACACGATTATATTACTTACATGTTTATAACAAATAACCAAAGTAACTGATATACATAATTAATAGATATTATTTATTTTCTACTAAATTACAAATTAGTAATTGAGTTTCTTATCTAGATTTCCGCGGAACACTGTAGTAGAACATTCCTTTTAGTCCCTTATTGTATTGTCAATCGTATGTATTAAACAGAAAAAAACGGTACAGAATTATTTATTTCCACTTCGTTTTTGTAACAGAATAATCCATGTCCTTTTAAACACAAAACTTAAATTTCCTATCGCCGTTGACCTTGGCATCAAAAATCAATATTTAAAGTTCAAAGTCCAACAATCCGCAAAAAAACTAAATCTCGCATAAAAATATCTGTGAAGTTGTAGTTTGTCTCTAAAATATCGAAGTAATTTAATAGAAGTGAATGGTATCGCCATCTATCCACACTTGTGACACTAAAGCGATGAAGCTTGTTTCTGTCCATAAGAGTGGTTCATATGTATATTATATAATAAATGTATTTTTGCAAACGGTCATAGTAGTACAGGAGCGGGGCCTTCTCGCCGGTCCGCCCCTGCGTCGCGTCGTCGGCATTCCCCGGTGGATGTTTATGAGTCGCGTCCGCTCGGCCGGGCGCTTTTTCACGACGCTTTTGAAATATTTGCAGCGGCCGCTGACGTCGTTTAGCGGCAGAAATGAGTCCGCCCGGAATGCCGGCCGGACGAATGTAGTCGGTGTCTTTTGCGATTCTGTTTTTGGATTAATTCGCGGAGAATACTAATGAGTGCCCGGGCATTAACTAAGCGTTGTCTTGTTTTCGTCACCATCGGAGACGGAGAACTGAGCGGACCGTCTCCCCCGGTTTCCGAGAAGGGTGTCGGCACGATTTCGGCGCTGAAAGCGCTCGGAAGCCGTCGGCGCCAACGTAATTAGACCTCTTTGTCCAACGCGTTGTTGCTTCTTCTAGTACAATGAAGATTCGCAATGTTATAGAATTGTTTATTGTTGTATTATCTTAGTTTTAAGAAAACCGCAAAAAAATATGTAAAACTATCTTATACACGGTGGAGACTTTAACTGGAATATATTCGCTAGCGGGGTGGTGAATGATTTTTCAAAAAATTCCCGAGACACGTCAACTTTTAAATGTATTTACCTACATTTTGCAAGTAATATGAAAAATATAGCCCTTCAGGGGTGGCTGAAACCACCCTCGACATGATTTTTTCAAATGCAACCCTATAGCTTGTGACCCCTCATTGTAAAGCTGGTGGAAAGAGGAATCCAACGCACTGATCAAATTTTAATTTTTAGTATGTTTGTAGGGTTGCATACAATTAAAACAATTTAAAAATTAAATTTATTTTCAACGTAACAATTGTTCAAAATGTGCACCATTCACTTGTTGGCAGTATCCCAGTCTATGGTAGGTTTCGTCCCTTACATTATGCAACATTTGCCAACATTTTCGGTGTTATTTTTCCGATTTCCTCTCTTATCCTTTCCTGCAGATCTGCTATGTTGTTGGGTTTCTGAATGTAAACCCTACTTTTAAGATGTCCCCACAAAAAGAAATCCAGTGGTGTAAGATCTGGAGATCTTGCTGGCCACTCAATATTACCTCGCCTCCCAATCCACCTACCGGGAAAAATTCTGTCCAGATACTGACGAACAATGGCAGCATAGTGTGGTGGGGCCCCATCTTGCTGAAACCATAACCTCTCGTCGGTCAAGTTAGGGTTTAAGGGGTTTGGAAATAAATGACATAGCACTGGCATTAGTTCGTGCTGGAGTAAACGCAAGTATCTTGCTCCATTAAGAGTGTCATCAAAGAAAAATGGTCCTACAATTTTATCTTGTATTATTCCGGCCCACATATTAGTTTTCTGTGGGCGCTGAGTATGAAGTTCCCTCATCCAATGGGGGTTCTCTTCAGCCCAGTAACGACAATTTTGGCGATTTACGTGCCCATTTAATGTAAAAGTAGCCTCGTCAGAGAAAAACTATCCACTCTAAAGATAACTGGTTTTGATCAATACAAGTCATCAATAAATCGCAAAATTCCACTCGTCGATCTGGATCATCTTCAAGTAGCTCTTGAACAGCTTGCATTTTATATGGGCGTTTTTTCTCATATTTAAGTATTTTTAAAACTGTTTTGTGATTAAGATTACTATCACGGGCCAGTTGACGGACTGGAGTGATTGATTTTCTTCTAGAGCAAGCAACAAATTGAACTTCGTGTCGTCATCAACAACAGCCTGCCTCTTACTCGGTACTTTCCTGACATGACATCTCTCGATATTGTGCCTCAATTTTACTAATGGTACCTTGATTTAGTGGTGGCAAGTCAGGATGCGTTTCTCGAAACAAGCGAACAACTTCGCATTGAGTTCGCGCCCTATCACCATATCCAATCATCATCAAAATTTCGATTTTTAGTGATTCAGTTAAATAAGACATTTTCACCAATTTGAAATAACACTTCGTTTCAAACTCTGAATACAGCATACAAACTAAATTACTCTTTGCGGCCGTGTAAAAACACTAGCAAAAAATAACAAATATCAGTTGTGGCAAAAAATTGCTTGGAATTTTTTGTGGGGACATATGAAAAGTAAGGTTTGCATGCAACCCTAAACAACCGAGTAAGAATTGTTGCGTTAAAAATAAATTAAACTATAAAATTACGTTTTTTGTATGCAACCTACAAACATACTAAAAATTAAAATTTGAGTGCGTTGAATTCACTCTTTCAATGCGATGAGGGTCACTGGATTCATGAAAAAATCTCGAGGGTGGTTTCACCACCCAGCTTTACATTACTGCAAAATGTAGGTAAATCATTTAAAAGTTTACGCGTCTCGAATTTGAAAAATCATTCACCACCCGTGTATATTAATGTTTACATCTTTGTTGCGAAAATTGTAGACAATTGGTTACACAGCCACCCATATACTCAAAGAATTAAAGCAAAACGGCATGTTAAACATGCGATCGGACAGAATTGGCCGTGTCATAGTCTTCCACAAACCTTATCGGGTGATTATACCGAAATGAGGGAGAGGAAGACAAGAGACACATGCCAATTCATCAGAATGGAACCATCTGGTACACAGATGAGTCCAAAAGGGAACGAATTACTGGAGCGGGTGCAACAAATAGAGACCCAGGGTGCGAAATCAGCAGAAACCTGGGGGAACTCAGCAACCGTATTTCAGGCATAACTGCAATATCCGCGCTTGTGTGCTCTATATGATCAGGAGGTCTTACACAAATAAGATGATCCAGATTATCTCTGATAGTCAAGCAACACTCAAAGTCTTGGGAGCAGTAGAAATACATTCCCAGGTAGTTAAAGTCTGTATGGATTCGCTAATACAACTAGTGGAACACAACAGTATCACTCTCAAGCGGTAGAGAAGACACCAAGGCTACGAAGGGAACGAAGGAGCGGTCTTTCTCGCAAAAAAATGGGCTGAGGTTCCACTGATAGGACCTGAACCCACCTGTGATCTGGCCTACCGGACAGCCAGGAGATCCATTTTAAGAGAAAAACATATTTCTCATTGGGCGAAAGTTCCAGGGTTGAGACAACCGCGGCTGTTCATTGGCGAACCATCCTGGGACAAGTCAATTGACTTTATGAAACTAGGTAGAAACCAGCTGAGATGGTAGTAGGAATGTTCAGAGGACACTGCCCACTCATGTCTCCACTCACATCTCACCATAATTGGGGCGAAAAATGATCCCGATTGCAGGAGGTGTGGAGAGGAGGAAGAAACTCCCTTCCACATATTACGCGAATCCTCAACAATGGCAGATGTTAGGTATTTAAACTTTGGGGCTATAACAATAGAAACAAAGGAAGTAACAGACGCTCCACTAGAAACTGTCCTTAATGGACAGGAATAATGGGATGACTAGCCTGTGGAGACACAATAAGCATCGGCATCGTCAAGTGCACAGAGCTCACACCTACGTAATTGTAATTCTACACAGCAAATCAAATTTAATAGGAATAGGAATTTTTAACAGACCACAAATTTGGCTACTCTTGACGGACCCAAATTTTATCCTACTGATGGATGAAAAGGAGAACCTAAAATAGCTTTAAACTCATCAGACAACCTTAATGTTTAAAGTTTCTACCAAATCTGTACTCATTTCTTGTAGGTAGTTGTCATCCCAAAAGTATTTTGGGTCAATCTGTCACTCATTTTCTTGTAGGTAGTTGTCATCCCAAAATACTTTTGGGATGACAACTACCTACAAGAAATGAGTGACAGATTTGGTAAGAAACTTTAAACATTAAGGTTGTCTGATGAGTTTAAAGCTCCATTCTACTCACATTCGAATTACTTTCCTGAAAATCTCGGAGACTAGAACGAGGAACAAGGAGTTCATCAAGATTTCGATGATATATATAAAAGGTACCAGAGACGCTGGAATGAACATACGACGGCTGGCGATTGGTGGAATATCAAGACGGATCTCACAGGTCAAAGCACTTCCAAAAGACAGCCGCTGCGGAGGTCTTTTGAAACAAAGAAGGAAACTTGAGAAACGTATAGGAAAAAAACTGAAGTCAACCATCGTATTCAGAGATCCAAAAAAAGATACTAAAAATACATATAAAAAAGTACGATGGATTCAAATACCTTTTTTTTGTATACGTAAATCATTTCTTTGCAAAATAATGTAAACAATTTTGTATGCGTTTTAAGGTTTTCTTTTTTAATATCACTTAGTCCCTTCAACTCACGTAAAAAATGAATCAAAAGCAGTACTAAAAGCATAGAAGTATTTATTAACTTAGACGATTAACTAAAACGAGTAAATATAAAACTTATAGTTAAAATTTTAGATTTCTTCGTATGCCATTTATTAATATTATTACTGTAGAATTACCTGTAGTATTGTCTGTTTTTTATTGCACAAAATCCGAATGCCGATGCAAAAATCCAAGACGTTCCTGGAAAAAATTGACGAAAATTTTTCGAATTAAAGTATGGGCGACTGGAATTTTGTTAACTACCTTTGATGCAGTCGAAACGGATCCCACAGAGCAGTCCATCATTCCATAGTGTCTGGAGATGGACCGTACGCATTTCGAATTGTTCCGTTCTCGGAAACGGCCAGTAGCGGCTCGTTAACAGAATTCCTAATGCGGAAAAAACAGGTAGTCGAGATATTCCCGGGTAATCGTTTAGCTATAATTTTCTGCTTGTTAAAATTCTAATGAATTCGCGTAATCCGATCGGAAATTATTTTGGAAGGAAGCGGGTATGTTTGGAATACAATTAAAGGTAAGTTTTTGAAAAAGAGGCAAACAGTGAAAGTGGAAAGAAAAAAATGTATGGAACCAGTAAGTACTTGTAACTTAAGATTACATTTTTTTTGTATAATCAGACACTTACAGTTTAATTTTAATTATCAGGACAGCACATAATTTTGAATTCCCTATGGGAGCAGTTAAAAGAGAAACAACTGTTTGATGGATGCCGTATATCATTGTGTAGCCTATTAAAATAAATAGTTTTTAAAAAGATTATTCAAGACGAGGCCTTATGGAACTGCCCTGTGTTGCTCTAAAACGGGTCGATTTTTTAAGATTTGGTATTAAAGCAAAAGAAGAAACTTTGTACAAATTTCTTTTGATAGATAAATCCTGGATTTTTCGAAACGATACTATAGCACATTCATGGCAAGACAATAATAAGAAGAGGGTAAAAAACTACTAAAAAGTTAATGGTAAAAGATAAGTTACATAATTATGCATAAGTATGAAACATTTTTGATAATGATATTTTAATGATGTTTTGATATGAAAATTGATCGAGAAAATTTCCTGAAATTATTCGAAAACCAATTATTGAGGATCTTGAGTGAACCATGAACGTGAAGGCATGCAGAAAACGAAATAATAATAACATGGTATAACAGAGAACACATACTTGATCGACAAGAATTCTCCCTTTGATTCTAACTACTGGGGATTATAACAGTGACTCCGGCACCTATGATTCAGATACTGATTAATTCGGATGTACTTTGATGTAGACATTAACCAAGTATCATTGTATTACACAGTTAGTTAATTCATGATCATTTATATTTATGCACAAAAAACACACCGTAACCGAATAATGTTTGTAATATTTTTATGTTTATTTTAGGAGCATGAGCGTTAATATGATAGATCGAGGAATTCCAGGATTATAAAAAAAGGAAAGAAACCCCAGGAAAAAAAAAGCAAAAAAGGCCCGGGGGGCGGCCCCCCCCCCCTCCCGAGAGGAAAAAAAGAGGGGGGGGGGGGGGGACCAAACAAAAAAAAAAAAGATAAAAAAAATAAAAAAAATTCAAAAACGGGGGGGCCCGACCCCCCCCCACCCCCCCCTTTTTTTCACACATCAAAACTCCACCAGAAAAACTCGAGGGGGAGGAGACCCCCCCCAAAACACACAGGGGGGGGCCCCCATCAAACACAGAAATACAAAAAAAAAAAAAAAAAAGAAAAGAACAGAAAAAAAAACTCCATTCCAAACAAACACCCACAAAAAAATTGGATTTACCAAAATAGAAGAGGAAACAGAAAGAAATTGGGGGGGGGGGAGGGGGGGGGGGGGGGGAAAAGGGAAAACTACATGTTGAAGTGATAATCAGGGACCCGGGAAAATGTATCTACTCCGGGAAGATACCGGTCATTCCCGACCACTTCGCAACCCTATTTACATTCCATCAATCAAAAAACAATATACAAAAGTTTTTTGGACTATAGAAACTTTAATGGACTCTACTGTAACATTGCGATTGATAGTCATGGCAAGCAGAAGTCGAACTATTGAGAACATAAAAAAAACAGTTAAAGCCTTTTCCGTGGATTGAAACGCTTCCACAGTAAGTAAAGAGGCCATAAAGTTAGGTCATCTACGGATACGCGTGGAGCTCTCTACAAACCCTCTGCTGATGGATGAAAAAGAGAAGCCTGGGTGAGTTTTGGGGAAGACAACTACAAGAAATTAGTGACAGATTTTGTAAGAAACCCAAAAATTTAGGTTGTCTGATGATTAAAGCTCCCTTTTTCTACTCACGTTTCGATTACTTTCCAGAAAATCTGACCTGTGAAAACGGATTTCACAGGTCAGAGCACTTCCAAAAAACATCCATTGCGGAGGTAATTTGAAACAGAGAGGATACGAAACAAGAAGGAGAAATGAGGACGTGTAATTAAACTCACCATCCTATTCAGCGACAAACATGGAATTAGTGTACCTAAACTTAGATGAGGAGATCAAGGTAATTTAGGGGCGGAAAATGAGTGGATTTTCCGGAAAGTCGGAAAACCCTGACATGTTGAAGTGGTAATCAGGGACCCGAGGAAATTTATTTAATCCGGGAAGACACCGGTCATTCCCGACCATTTCTCAACCCTATTTACATTCCATCAATCAAAAAACAATATTTTTTAAACAAAAGTTTTTTGTTGGACTGTAGAAACTGTAATGGGCTCTCCTGTAACATTGCAATTTGTTATTTATAGTTATTGCAAGCAGAAGTCGAACTATTGAGAACACTAAAAAAAACAGTTAAAGCCTTCTTCGTGGATTGAAACGCTTCCACAGTAAGGAAAGAGGTCATAAAGTTAGAAGGTCATCTACGGATACGCGTGGGGCTCCCTATAAACTTCTAGCCGTGACGTCTGTGTTAGACGAGCGTACTCGCGATTTATATCGACGTCCGTTAATAATTCACAATTAATAACAGTAGAGTCCAAATACGAGCTCTAAACCGTACGGTCCCTGTGATGTTAATGAATATTATAAATCACCCGACTCGCCGACTCGGTTGCACCATAATACCCTGCCCAGCTATAAGACGTGACCTTGGCGCTCGTTTTGAATCGGTAGAACCATATTAGTAATGTTAAGGTCCCCGCATGGAAATGGGCAATTCGCGTCGGCATAGGCAACTTTCCATTTTGTTGCCTAACGCTCTGGAGTTCGTAGAGTCCGCGAAAACGCGTGATTTACACGCAAAAATTCGAATGGACATAAAACTAACTTGGAAATCCTTAAAGCGATCAATAACACAAGCCCACAAAATAAAAAAAAAACATTTTGCCGCTGAAACTGAATCTGAATTTAGTCTAGATTCAGCAGGATATTTGGCAAAAATCGGAAAACACTATTCATAAATTTGTAGATTTCACTATGGAACGTAAGAATTTTGAGCTCAAATGATAAAAATGAAGATTGTATAACATTTTTTATGTTAATGCTATAATCAGAAAACTAAATATGAATAACTGAAGCGAGCAAAAAACCATTATAATACTATAACACAGAGTAAAAATAATCTTTGAACAACTAAGTTTGATTCAGAAAATCTCGTCCTTTTCTCGCCTCGTGATATTTTTCACAATAAACACGTAACCGGAAGGACTCTTAATAGTAGTAAACCAGAATCTAATAACACATGATCTGGGAGCCTGCAACAGACAGGTGAAGCCTAATTACCACGTAAACCCAAAGGACAATAGTGGAGGCCTAATGTTTGATTTGCCAAATGATGATCGTATGGCTCATGATCGTCTATATTTCCTTATCATTTTATCTTGACATCGTCGTTTCATTAGCTTGATATCTAGATGAAATATTTCTCCTTGCTCTTGGCTGTAATCTCCATGATCTTTCCTTTAGAATACATATAACGAAGTGGACAGTGGTACTGGATGAGGCCAGATGAGGTCTAATGAGGTCTCTATTAAGGCTTAATTGTTTCACCGTCAGTGTGCTTTTGGGAAGGACACTTGGTAGTTGCCGACTTTGTCGGACAGCTAAAATATGTGTCTAAACTCTCTATCACTAGAAGGCGATACCATGAACGTCTTAGTATGCTTTCCTGATCAGAATACAACCAATATGCTCGTTCTTCGTTACGCGTACGTCAAATATGTCGCACTAATAATATGTCGAGATCTAATAAGACTGAAATCCGGATATACGTCTTTTGATGTGCGATTAACAAAGAACGAGGATACGTTTCTCACTCCATAACAGATACTGATAAATATCAATTACGTATAATTATTTAATTAAATAATACAATTTTTAACCGTAGTTATATCTAAAATTATGGTGCCTACAGTCTTGATATGCAGTGATTACTTAATGGCGTATCTTATTCTCTCAATATTTCGAATGATTTATAGGTAAAAATTCAAATCGAGATGAAACAGTAACTTTACTAACTTTGATATTCTGGTTAGACTGTACCTCAGAAATCGTTAAGTAATCAATAATTTATGAGCAATTTTTCAGATGTGGCCAGCTAGCTGCTGAGAGTAGCTAACGAAGTTAACCTTACATTACTTGAAATCAACTTATCGATTGATCAATTCTGACAAGTAAAATTGAAACTGACTATAAAATGTCTAATCTATTTAGTTTCTCAAGGTAATCCATTTGGTAATTCAAAATAAGCCGAATTTTCGAAGTTTAGTGTTTGAACAGGTATGGGAATCAGGAGCTCCATTGTAACATACTGTTTTCATTCTTGAGTTCATGGCCACCATAAGCTCTACTCACCGACAGGCTACGTTTTATGAGGTAACGGATATGCCATTTTGTTTTTACGCGCCGTAACCGATATGTACACTATAATTACTAAGTAGCTTGGAATTGAAATTGTCTATAGACATGTGTAGAAATTTCTGACAAAAGGCCAACGTTACGCAGGTGATGCGATTATGTAGTAGATGCATAAAACAAGATGGTACAAGATCCGACTGCGTCATTTCTGTCTTCTTAAAGAAATAGAATGCGACGTGTCGGAATTAAAGGTCATGTAAAGGTCATTTCGGCCGCAAGTACCCGTAATAGATGAAATATTTCTTTCATTATTCGGAAAATTTGTCTTCACCATATTGTAATAATTCAAATGAGGCTCCACTTCGAAGGAGCGGATTCAGGATTCAAGAAGTAATTAAAAAATGAGTTGCCGACCCCAGTCCGTCGCAACCCTTGGTAGACACCCCATTTATACCGGATTCATACAAGACTTGACAGTCATTCGATGTGAAATCTCCGAAACCAGGACGCCCAACTCGAAAATCCGTCGCCATATTTTCGGCAATTTTAAAGCTAGAAAGTCGGACGAATCATCAAAATGTCTGAAAAAAAAATCAGGAATCGGACCGGAACCATTAGAAGTTTGTCGGGCGTACACAGTAGAGTGCGAACGGGCATTTGGACGCCCTTCTCTTAAGTGAGACCAGCGATGTATTTGGGCCGTTATGCAAAAAGAAAGTCATTGCTAGGAAAGCAATGTTTTTATATTTTTTGTTCAATTATTTTCAAAACTCCACTATGAACTATAAAAAATACTCAACCGGCTACTGCGCAGTTAGGAGAGAGAATTTTCATTATTATTTGTGGTGTTTTTGCACCATTGGTTCTCTGATCAAACATATTCTTTAATTCCCGACACATCGCATTCTATTTCTTTATAAAGACTCAGACACGATAATCTAAATACGCAATGATAAGTCAACATAACCTTCAATAACTACATCAACATCTTAACAACGTTGTGGGTGATACTTCTATGTTTGTTTGCGTTACCTCTCGGTATAATTCTCATTGTTTTTATGCTAATACTCAATCAGTGAACTGAAATAAGAGCATTAACATAAGACCTTAACGATTACGGCTCTACAGAAAAAAAAGAATGCTGAATGTATAATAAAGAATCCACACCTTACATCATAAATATATGCATTTTTTTCAAAGCGTACACTGCTTGACGTGCAGTTTTACCCACGAAATGTTAAACGCTGATACGTTCTTTTAATCTGAGTTACGATTTTCCGCCGGTCTGCCCTAAACGCTAATAAACTAGCGAAAGAAGGCACTAAGTACGAAGATGGTAGATAGTGTGCAACTTTGTAAAGCGTTTAAAATATTTTTAAACTGTAAGGCCCTTATCCGTCTGCTACAGTTATGGTACCTGATGAAGCCCGTTAATGATACGAACAATGGTCTCGACTTTGAGTGAAATAATAATAAACGATAAACTTATCAGCATTTGGAGCTGCAATAAAGTAGATAAGAGGCGGTCGTTTACATTCTTAAGTACGGCACATGGAATATGTAAATAAAAAAACAAAGTGCTTTAGACATACCACGTCTAGAGTGAACATCACAGGTTACTGGGGGTATGTAAGGCAATAATGTGGGCTTCTCTTGGAAGTTTCAGGATCAGTGTAAGTACAACAGTACTAAACGAGGCAAAGGGCAGTCAAGATTTATCATCTATCGTTGTTTGCCATATAGAAATAACGTCAAGATGCAATCCTTAAATGAAAATTGCCTGGATTCTCAACAAAATTCTTGATTCTACCACTTGTTAACGGTGGTGGACGGGGCCACCGTAATGGTGCAACTTTATTGGTCTGTAGCCTTTTCCTCTAACCAATGAACTACTTACATAAATTTACAGACCGAAGATCTGACTTTGCCAAGAGTATATCTACCATTTATGAGTACAGTTACAAATGGTTTATGGAAATTTGTAGAAAGTTTATGGAAAAGTTATGTCGTTTCTTATTGCGGGTGTTTTTTATTTATGTATTTTGTATGTATTTGTATATGTACTATAAGAGTTAAATAAGACTGCATTTCTTCCCATACCTTTTAGTCAGTCACCAAAAACGTCTAGAAGTTAATATGCCACGTAGGGCGGGACTTTTGAGTTGGTAAAGTAATATAAATGAAGAGTTCTCTAATAACTCTTTCCTCTACATCCACAGAAAGTTGGTGCTTGGGGTTCTATCAGTAAAACAAGAATTTTTGATCCAATTTTGTTAAGGGCAGTCTCACTGGACAAAAGTATAGGATTTAAACTTTAACACTTTTTCTTAACCAGCTCGATATACAACTACAACAAGGGTATTTTCAACAAGATAGCGCTATATTTCACACTGCAGCAAAAACTGTGAATTTTTTGAGATACTCTTTTTCAAGATTAATTAGATTAAATGTCGGACAATTTCATGCGATTTTACTTCTTTTTATGGCCTCATCTTAAACATACAATTTTTCTAATTAATATCCTTGATTTAGTGTTTTCAACGTGATTTTAGTGATTAAACGTTTTCAATCCAATCAGAAAGAGATTTGTTTGGACCAAGGTGGTGGGCATATTTAATAAATGCTTTATATTGTTTTAATAAAGTTTAAGGAAATCTTGCCTGTTTTCGCAATTATTAGAAATATTAACAAAGACTTTGTGGTATTTGATAGAACACTAATAACAGATATGGCTCTAACTTTTGAATATTGAACTTCCAAGAAAGTACAATAAAAACATATGAAGGCGTTGGTAAAAATATTTAAATAATAAAGCCATTTAGCAATTTCTAATACTTTTATCACTGGTAAACGTATTCCCAGCCAATAACGATCAAACGACCAATTATATCCTCGTCTATGCTGACACAGTTGCATGTGGAGCAAAACGAGAATCGAAATAATTGATACTTTCATCCGGACGGATCGGAAAAACAAGTTGGCCTAGAATGTCGTTCATAGAACGCAATACTCTATTCCCGCAGTATGCTAAACGAAAGATAATGCACGTACATACGTTATTATGGGCTTTCTTCATTTTGCTATGAATAGTAATTGCGAATATCTTGGACTCAATGCCGTAACGAATTGTGTTAATAACGAACACACTTTGCTAGTACGCTTTATGTGTAATTGTGTTTTATAATTTGCGATGAATGAGGAATAAAAATAATGTGAATAGTAGTGGCACTCAGGAAATGATTACATTATTAGTTGTACTTCGAATGTAAAAGAAATATATATTTACGCTCCACAGCTGAAAAAAGAATTTCAGTGTTGTTTAATAACTAAAAGAACTTCATCCGTCTCTTAGCAGCGTGTATGATCAGTGATAAATTGTATCTCAACTGACTCAAATACCCGTCATACACCGTTGGCAAAGTCAGATCTTCGATTTGTAAGTTCACCATTAACTAATCACAACCAAACGGTAAGTTGAACATTATTGACTTGACGTTTCGCTGATCATGCTGTCAGCTTCTTCAGAAGGTTTATAAAGACTGCTTTTTCTGTTTGATTCAGTCTTTAGAGACCTTCTAAAGAAGCTGACAGCATGATCAGTCGTCAAACGTCAAGTCAATTTAGACGACCGCGGCAAAAACCCGGAAGAAATAACTTCACCATTGGACAACACCCGTGAAAGCCTGCATTCTACTACTATACTTTTCTCGCCGCGCGTTTCGCCAACTAAGTTTTCATCTTCAGGAGAAGATTAACCCTGAAAAGATTAAAGTTCTTTAAAACAATATTTTTCATTTCTTCGAAAAAATATTCGTACGTACACAGTAGTTGGTAAACTTTATACTCACAGTCGACCAATTACCACATTCTAAACTCAGTCAGTCGCCATTCGCTTATCTCTGCCATCTAGCTCGTTAGAAGATGCCTCTATCGCAGCCGTAACGCAATCAATCTAACACTGTTCGAATAACGCAAACGTAAAATTAATTATTGAGGCGAATGCGGCAAACCGTACGGCTGATTAATTGACGCTTACGCTAATTAAAAGTAAAATGCCTCTAATCAATTTATATCCACGGTGTGTTTACTCTAACAATTATCGTTTAATTGGTAATAGAAGACGGTCTCGACACCGTTAATATTTATTTAATTTCATTTAATGCCGTCGCGAACAGGATGCTATCGACATTTCATTTTACGACGGCAGAAGGAATGGCGTTCTTCGGTTGACAGACAGACGTGACTCGTCTTGGACTACGGCCCGCCGAGGAATCGAACTAATTGGGGAGGGGGGTAAGATGGTAGTTTCGCGATTGAGTTTACTCGTTCAGTGATGGATATCGTCTGACGTTATCGTTAAGCAAACAAAATATTTGTCTACCTTCGAAGATTTATTTCGAATCGGTGTTCAACCTTACGAGCAACAAAACAGATTTGAAATACAAGATTTGATTATAAATGCGCTCCACGTTGGGTGTGTCCAACATAGAAATCTATATATTTTTTTTTTTTTTGCTTATGGTATTTAAACCAGGTCGTTTTTGTGCCGTGAGGGCTTATGGGAACGAAAATTTATTTGAATGACAGCTGAAATTTATTTGAAAGCCGTTATACATAACGTACTCGTAAAATACGAATTCTACATAACG
Organism: Aromia moschata; assembly: GCA_029963805.1. NCBI lineage: Eukaryota > Metazoa > Arthropoda > Insecta > Coleoptera > Cerambycidae > Aromia > Aromia moschata. The sequence goes on from JAPWTK010000112.1 coordinate 179,967, forward strand.
TTAAGGAATAATAAATTATATTCGAAGAAAACATAATTTGACATTTCCATTATTGATATACTATATAGGTATTCGTATGTTACTATGTTTGGTCTTACAGACAATGGAGACTTGGATACAAATAAACATACCAAAATATGGATCATAGAAAGAAAATACGATATATTGCGTAGATAGATAGTAGCTCCATTAGTAGCTTCATTAGTAGCTTCATATATCTCCCCTATCAATTGTAAATTATCTGTTTGATAAAGTTGCTCGTCTAAACTGAGAAAGTGTTTTTTAAACCACACAATTTCCTTTCAGCGTAGAACAAAAAGATGACCAGAGCATTGAAAATCAGAAGTAAATAATTCAAGAGAATAAATTTATTGATACATTGTGATTGACACTTTAAACTATTAACGAAAACAAGTATATTTTTTGTTTGTCTCCAACAGGGAATAGACAATCGCAAGGGCATCAAGAAAAATTGGATGTCTCAGTTGGATTGAGACTGAGAGAGATGTCATTCATTATTAGCCTTCAAAATTCGACGTTATCACCCGATATTTGAGGAGCTTGGATAGAAACCAAGACTTATTGTTATCTTTCGTTCTTAGTCACTTCTGAATTCTGTAAATGTGGCAGGGCAGGCAGGGACTCCTCTATTCATCCCCTATTGGGATATTATTCCTTCATTGGGAATTTGGGAGTGCAACCCCATCTAAGCCGTCATCCATCTTATGGATGTTTTAAAAAGGTAACAACATGCTTTCGAGGATCTCTCGCATGTTGATCAAGAATGGCCAACGTTCATCCGGTAGTAGTTTCAGTAGTTGACCCAGTTTGTAGTGCTATAGGACTAATAGCAACTGTCTTCTATCTGTACATATTGATCTTTTTACCCGTTATCTTTTTACGTGTTGTGTGTTTTTTGCAACAACAAATTTTTGCTGTAATAAGGTCGTTAATATTCTGATATGAATTTTAGGTATTTCAAATATTTCGCCTCCGAATAGCTAGTAAATGAGTTTTGCAAACAACGGCTAAAAGTATAGAAATAGGTAGTAGTACACGTGCAGTGCCCTCTGTAGATGTAAAAAATAATAATGTGCTGATGTTAATAATAACCAGAAACTGTTACGAATACAAACAACTGTGTGAAATACGAAAAAAATAATGTGCGTGGTGTGTCGTCCTCTGTCCATGTGAACTATTTTGAATTTGCACCTTTAACTTCAGTAGATGTGGAACGATCATTTTCCTTGTACAACCATATGTACAGGCAAATCGCTCACGTTTAACGAGAAGATGTGCAGAATGACAATAGTTGTAGCAACATATGTTGAAGCACGTATGTTGCTTGAACGTTGTTCAAGAGGACGGTCGGTGTTTCTGAATGACACAAACGATGAGATGAGTATGTACAATATTAACACATTTTTACTCCTGTCTTTTTGGTCTCTTATATATAATACGTCTGGCATTTTCATTTGGATGCATTGGAGATTCTATTACATGCATTTCTAATGCATGGAATAGGGAGACATAGCAGAAGATGCGCGGAGCAGACGTCATACGTAATGTATTCCCCTACAATGTTTAATGAGCGCGGCCGCCGAGAACCGCTGAGATAGGAGACGGGGCAAGGAGAGTGCATTAGTGGGTGGAGCTTAGAGTGGACCTTCTAGTCTTGATTATATTCGGTGGTCCGACGACAGCCAATCTTGCCTTCGAGACGTCGAAGGCGGAGCTAGACGGTAGGGGAATACGATCGTGTGTTTTGTGATAGGTGAGCCTTTGGCAATATTTTGTGGAATGTATTATTTTAGGTATTATCTTAGCATTTTATGTGCTTCCAAATTTAAGTTCCACACGTGTATATGTCCTTCATGACAATGACATAACGGATTACGAGTCCAACCCTGCGTTGTAGCACACTTTTCGGACCCTAATCAATAGACTTCACCCGAACAAACTCAGGTTGCCACAAAAGGGTCTACGAAGAACCGTATTCATATTTCACGCATTCGTATTCTTCTCGGAGACCATCGACGTGCGCACGGCCGTCTGGGATTATTATTTGTACACTATTCTGTACTGCCGCCCTCCCGCGGCAGCTCGCATACCTACGCTCCCCGTCGAACATTACGGTCTGTGACACATCAATAAAGTCATTATTCTTTTCGGTTCCGTCTCGGTCGTACCCTCGGGTACGGCATCAATCTGTCTCGAGATCACGACCGCGCAGCGGCATCGGCGTATCGGCATCGGCGCAGCGCATCTAAGCATTTATTTCGATCGTATATTTTTTACAACGAGTATTTATCATATATCGTTCACCTTAGGGGCCCGATCGGTCGGTGCGCGAGGCAACATGGGCCTTAGTGTCGCCCAGTGGCGGCCCGAGGTCGGAGACGAAAGGGATTCACGAAATCAAGAACTGCTCGTCAGCTAGGAAAAATATTCACTTCTGTTGCTAGTAAAAACGAATTAATACCAACGAACTCACAGTATCTACTAGGACTTATATCAGCCGAAGTTGGGCAAAGACAAGGAATGCGGAGGGACGTTTCCTTCTCTTTTCTTCTATTGATGGGGCTTGATGTTTAGATGATCTTTAGATGCCTATTAATAGGGCACTGTCCAGTGAAGAGTCCCACAAATGCCAAAGTTTTAGCAGTTCGGTGCTACGTTTTGAATCAGGGCCCTTAATGAAGAGTCCTGACTAACGGAGTAACTTTTGTATTCGCCACTCTACTCATTAGCTATAAATAGCTCACGAAGCTACGCATGTGAGGCCATGGAACATTCTATGTCTTTGGACCCACGACGTCATGCCTCACGTTCATGATGCTCGATAGAGTTTTTCCCTACCCCAGATTTTGCCCCTTCAGGTTAGGCAAATCATCAAGACCCATCACGTCATGCGTCACATACATGATTCTCGATAGAGTTTTTCCTTACTCCAGATTTTGCCCCTTCAGGTTAGGCAAACCATCTTTACCAAGCGTGACGTGACGCAAAACCATGACGCAGATCTCAATATTTTCCAGGGGCAGTCCCATAATAAAGACACAATATGTCAAAAGGGCACTTGTCTTATTTATCAAACTCATTGGTTGCACACGGTCTGACTTTGGCGATACTTTAGTTACATGATTCGAGGGGGCACAGCGTTATTCACGTGTGTTGCTAAAAAAAAATACCAACGAACTCACTGTATATACTAGGACTCGGCCAAAGGCAAGGAATGCGGAGGGAAGTTTCCTTTTCTTCTCCACAAATCTTGCAAGTATCATGTCTATTGCTGGGGCTTGATGATGTTCAGATGATATTTAGATGTTATTCTATTTAGATTTAGATACTATTCATGTAGCAGTGTCCAGCGAACAGTCCCACAAATGCCAAAGTTTTAGCAGTTCGGTGCTGCATTTTGAATCAAAGCCCTTAATGAAGAGTCCTGACTACGGAGCCCGTTTTATAGATGCTCTATAGATGGGTATCAAAAGATTGGATCGAAATCGAACAGCACACCCAGAATATCTTTATCCCACAAATTGCGCACAACGAACGTAGTGCGACAATACCTCAGATATACCCACAAATAACAAATTGTACTTCTAGGAGCGTTCACGACTGCAGATACAAAAGAAATGAGCCTAACTTTAGGTTTTGTCTGCTGCGGCCAAGGGCAAAGTTACTGATGCAGCACTGTACATATCACTTCTTTTTATTCTTTCGTTTTGTTGATGAATATTTTCCGCGTAAGCACTGCTTAGTTGCTGTCGAATAACCACTTTTTCCGCAAGTGTCATTTCTAACTGAGCATTGAAAGGAGTTTGGACATCCTCATATTTTTTGTTTTATTTTTGTGACAAATGATTTAGGTTTATTACTCAAGACCCCTTGTTGCCTATGTTCAATTAACTTTCAGTTTTATGTTTGAGATTATCTGCATTTATGAGTTCGATATGCTGCTCATAATTTAAAGAATTAAAATTTAGTTTTAAATACTGTTGATAATATTTATATATATATATAATTTTTAGCGATCTATCTATACTTACAATTTTTTAATGACATAAACAGTAACATAACATACAGTGCACTCCAACATCTCACACGACTGTAATAACTACTAATGAGCACGTCAGATGTGTGCGCAACTTGGGCTCCGCCCACTTAAACCCACGCGCGATACTCCGATGCCATCACGAATACTAGCTAAACTACAGAACGAAATGTTACCAACATCGCTAAAATACCTATATTAACACATCGTGATATACTTTATTTATACAAAATAAGATATATTTTACATTTATTGTTAGAAACCGCCACTGACCGCGGTCTACTTCGATGCGCGTTCGTTTTGTTTCGAGACGCGGACTAGACGGTCTTTTGTTTTATTCTGCGCTGCACGCCGAGAGAGGATATGCACCTCCTTGTGTGTGTGTGTGTTTTTTTACCCTTATTAATAACTCGAAGTTACTCGGCTGTGTATGATACCATACGGATAAACGACGCGCAATCAATCATAGCTGCAAGTATGCGTGTGCTATGTCGGTGTGGTTATTCGGATTCAGCGATCCAAAGTTCTCAGCAATCGATTGGAATTAAACTTATCTCCTAATTGTTTCAATTATTGAGAGCCTTATAGAATCGCAAATAATCAAGGTCTATAAATGTTTACAATAGGTATACATTTCCTAATAGGTAGGGAAACCTGGCCCTACCTAATAGGTAGGGAAACCTCAACAAGGCGACCCTTGTTTGAATACTGGAATAAAAAAGGCAACAGGTAGAAAAATTAACCAAAGGCATTAAATACTCTACTGAGACCAAAATACTTTGCTAATGTGAAAAATTAATGCATAATACATCCATCCATCCAGATGTCACTGGATAGATAATAAGGCTCTGAAATCATTTTCCTGGACAAATACTGTAGTGAAGTAGTATACCGTATGTGAGCTAAATTCTACGTGTATGTTAGGTGTGGCAATTATATGTGTCTTATTCTAAACTTCACTTAGGTCTTACTTCCTTTCCTTATGGCTACTAATGTAGGAATACATACGGTATAAAAAAATAAATGCGCAAATTTGCACAAGACCTATTGAGTCGAAATAGAACGGTTATAAGGATAATAGTAAGTCTACTAACAGCTATATGAATAAGCATATAAGTCTGATTGGTCTGAAAGAAGAGGGCAATATGTAGCACCTGTTTAGAGGAACTGGAAGTCTTCTCTTCATGAACTTTGTCATTTGACTGACGTTCGAATTCTTGAGAAGAAAAGCCAAAGAAAAATAAATGTGTAAAAGATGCCATATCGAGGCTACGGAGTTTTATAAAAGCGATAAAGTGCGAAACAATGGGAGTGACTATTTTAAAAAAGAGATCGTATGAAATCAGATACTGTGAAGAAACACCTTTTATCTATTTACTGTTTTGTTCTACTTCCATTCGTGTCAAGAATATTCCGTAATACTGGAGTTTGGAAGAGAACTTTAATTTTCCATTTCTCCCCCACAATGACCTTGTAAAAAATGTGTGTCGCACATTTTTAGGTCCTCTATAAATTTGCCGAGTTTCATTAATATTAAAGAAAGGAGCCTTTAAAGTTTCTTGGTTGGCTATTTAGAGAACTCTGTATAATAAATATAACATATATAATAATTTGAATCTGTATAATTAATAGCTTTTTATGAAGGTTTAATCCATATAACACGTTTTATTTTATCATATATTTGTTATTTAAAGGCAATGTACATATTTATAGACTTGCTGGGACATACTGTATATATTTTCACAACTTCACATCTAACAGTTAGAAGCAAAAACTCGTAGATTTAATTTTTGTTTGAACTTGCTCTGTGAACAATTTGAACGAAACCCATCCATGTATATGTTCGCGGGGGTGAAAAAATGGCAATTTTGTTCATTACTCTCACCCCCCCTCCCATAGAAGGTAGCTGTCATGAACCGAAGCGTTTTGTCACTTTACAGTTCTGTCCTATCTCCACTGGTTTTCGAGATACTCTGAAATAATGACATTTGGGGGTGAACTTCAACCCGTTTTACCCCCTTAATGTCCTTATGGGCCGCTATAATAAAATACGTGCCCCATATCTTTAGTCCCTCTTTCACCCTGCCGAGTTTAATTGAAATCCAAGGGGGGCACCTCGAAATGTTTCCTTGTAAGAGATACCAACATTTTTGCTTGACTTGCCAAAAAATGAGATAAGGATTTAATCTTACTTGTAAAGTTGTGGTTTAGTATACGAGGTGTGACTATTAAATAATCGAACTGATGCTGCTACCAGCGCGCTGCGAACGTATCGCGACAAGTTTGAACAGAACTGTGTCGGGTGATACGTTCCCCACCCTGAGCTCGCTGGATAAGCCAGTGGGTCGCTCAGTGTGACTGTAGCAGTCGTTTGAATTAGTTTACGCACCAGTGACGCGTCGAAAAAATGTTCAGATGGAGCAACGGGTTAATCTCAAGTTTCTAGTTAAACTGGGGAAAACGTTTACAGACGCTTATGCAGTGTTAAAAGAAGTGTATGGGAATGAATGTTTATCCCGCTAACAAGTTCTTGAATGGTTTAACGGTTTAAAGAGGGACGTGAAACGACTGAAGACGATTAGCGCCCGGACGGCATTCTACGTCAAAAACGGACTAAAACATTGAAATAATTGATAAAACAATGCGCGAAGATCGTCGTCTAAGCATCCGAGGGCTCGCTAAAATACAGGAATCGACAAAAAATGTGTTCGCCAGATTTTGCATGAATCATTTAACATGCGCAAAGTTTGCGCAAAAATGGTGCCAAAACTCCTCACTCCCGAGCAAAAGGAATAAAGAATGAACATGTGCGACATTTTAAACAACATTGACACTGATCCAGGCTTGTTAGACACGGTGATTACTTGTGATGAATCGTGTTTTTTATCGTTGAAAGTGTGGAAGCGGTTAAAGCAAAAGCGACGGAGGTTCTGAACCAGCTGATAGAAGCTGACTTCCAGCACTTCTTTCAACAATGGAAAAGTCATATGGAGCGTTGTAGAGATCGCCAAGGGGAATACATTGAAGGCGAAAAAGTTGCTACTGTAATTGGTAACGAAGAAAAAGTGCTATGACAGTAGTTCGGTTATTTAATAGCCACACCTCGTATTTAATGCAGTAAAAATAGTACAAAATAGGTTTAGAATGTAAAGTTTTACTGGGTGTTGAGTTTTTATATCACATAATTTGTTGTCAAGGGTCAAGTGGAAACAAGAAAATATTTTCTTCCATACCTTACCATTTCCACAAATGCATTCTCGGTTAAAACTGTTTATTATAAATCATTATGGTATTATGATACGGCCATAACTGATAGGCACTCGAGGACGAAGGATCGCCGAGACCGCGACAAAAATAAAAATTTCATCGGCATTTAAATTCCAGACGTGCGGGCGCCAGCTTATTCATAATCTCTGCAGAAACGGTATTATCTACCGGCCCGACTCCACAAACGCATTTCTCTGATTAAGGTGGTAAGCGAAATCGTCGAGTCTGAGTAGGAATCCCTCGATAAGGGACACGGTGTTAACATTATGTACCTGACAAGCGTATGAGAAATAAAAGTTGTTAATTCCCCCCAGATTTCTCGTATTTGAATAAGCCAAGGACTTCTAGCTACAGGATAATTAAACAAAAATTATTATTCAGTTAAGCGCTGAACCAAAATTCACTATAAATACAATAAAGATGTACAGTGTGTCCATTTTATTTTGTCCCACTTTTGAATGGCTGCAAAAATGTTACTTTTTGTCCTAGAAAATTCAGCAAAAAATCAGCTTTCAAAAAATTTACAAAATGTCAAATGTCAATCTTATTGACATAATCTATTTTATTTTGTAATGGAATATGTATATTTTTAGCTATTTGGATAGATTTTTTTGTCGTGATTATATAGATATATTATGCCACATATGCCCTTTATTTTTTATTAATTAATACATTTTGTTTATAATATTCTTATGAGTATATTACTAATATATACTTCACACAAAATAAAAACCGATGCATGTCATCAAACACGTGGTTAGGTTTTATGGTGCACTGATGCCAGATTGTTATAAAATGATTCAGTATTCAGAAATAGTTTTAACTAGCATATGGATGGATTATTTGTGTTTGTATTGTCAAATAATTTAATTTTTTCAACATTAAAAAGATAAATAATTTTAAAAATGTATATATTTTAATTGGTTGGTGCATAAATATGCAAGTACAAAAAAGAAAGAAAATTAGTAGTAAATGATTTCATGTTAGAAGAAAAAAATATTAGAAAAAAACACACGGAAGTTTTGAAATATTTAACAAATATATAAAAAAAATTCTCTCAAACACCATTCAGTTACAAATAGTGCAGTTTTCTGTACATAAATATAAATTATTATAAATGTTACGAATAGCGCTTGTATTCATTGCTACAGTATTTGTAACACTCGGAAGGATTGTTGAAAATGGTATAAACAACTAAAAAAAAAAAATTATAGCGTTTGTTTCAGATGAATGCAGCCTCACCAATAATGTACACCGTTTGGTCTCCGCAAAAAAAGATGTCTCCGCATTTTTCAATGTTTCATGAATATTCATGAGAATAATTCCAACTCATCAAGAAGAGAATCAACTTTGAATTATTATTATATGATGTTTATAAAAAAAATCAAGGGCTGTGTTACGAAAGCACATTTTTAAGAAACAACTTACTTTTTTGCAACGGTGACGTGCATTCTTTTTTTTTTGTACAAAGTTTTTTTTTTGTACAAAATCATAAAAAACCCGGAAAAATCGACAAATTTAGACAATATGATATAAACGATGTAAAAATCTTTTTGTCGGTGAAAATCATGCCCAGAATTATGTGTTCCCATGTATTTTTGAATACGATGCCGCACAGTGGGCGAAAACAGCAAAAATTTTCTCAAAATAAAATAACTCCATACAGAAAACTCCAATCATGTGTGATTTTTTTTATTTTACAGGTTTTGGACAGTAGATTAAAGGAAAATTGGTCCAACACACGTTTGAGGTTTAAAGAGGGGGGGAGAGACTTTAAAAGAGACTAAAACTTTATAATTAAAGCTATTAAGCTCCAATAACCGCATACCTTCAACTTTTAAACCCCCCTGACCTTATAACAGAAGCTGTCAAAACCCCGCGACCCCATAACTTGAAATTTTAAACCCCCATAACCCCATAACCTCAACTTTTAGACCCCCATCTACACAAAAATCATTTTTTTCGAGCCCGACAACTCTAAAACTAAAGCTTTTATGCCCCAATATCTATATAATCTAAGTTTTAATCCCCATGACCCCATAACTTGAAATTTCACATCCCCATAACCCCATAACCTCAACTCTCCATAATAACTCTCTAATATCTACAATAGAGATATTGGGACATAAGAGCTTTAGTTTTAGGGGTGTCGGGCTCGAACAATTGATTTTTGCGTAGATGGGGGTCTAAAAGTTGAGGTTGTGGGGTTATGGGGGGTTTAAAATTTCAAGTTATGGGGTCACGGGGTTTTGACAGCTTAAGTTATAAGGTCAGGGGCGTTTAAAAGTTGGAGGTATGTGGTTATTGGAGCTTAAAAGCTTCAATTGTAAAGTTACTGGGATATGGAGTCCCTTATGGGGTGTCTCCCCCTCCCTCTTTAAACATCAAACGTGTGTCGGACCAATTTTTGATTATTTTCATCAATCAACAGATATTACATAGTTTAAATAAGTTGTTTTCTCGATTTTGTGCGATTTTGATGCTTTTTTTTGAGGTTAGGCAAGATCTGTGACCATATGGAGCAAATCTGGCTGTAGAATCGTGTTCAGCGGCAAAAAATACATGGGAATACATAATTCTGGGCATGATTTTCACCGACCAACAGATTTTTACATCGTTTATGCTCATTTGTCGATTTACCGGGTTTTTAATGCTTTTTTTGAGGTTAGGAAAAATCTGGGACGATATGGAGCAAATCTGACGGCGAGATCGTGTTCAGCAGCCAAAAATACATGAGAATATATTTACTTATATACATGTGGCACCTCTCGGACAGACAACATTTTTATTTGTGTGTGCCTGTGTAATCAATGATGATAGTAATGAGCAACACACCATAAACTCAGCTATCTAAATGCTACCAAAAATTGTCATGTGATGGAGATCACATGTGAAGCAGATTAATAAACATAAAAGGCGCACTTCTGCCAAGTTTGTATCTCTGGTATTACGTTGTACATTCAATTTATGTACAACAATTTATGTACAATTTCAATTTATATCAACACCGGTTACCCTGTATATTATTATTGTTAAGCTAGAACAATAAAAGGAGAATATAAGCCAGACTTAGGCAGACCTCGAGTGAGGTTAGAGCGCTCGAGAAACGGCAGTTTCGCTCGGCAAATGAAATTTATGTTTACCGCGGCAGGTAATGAGCACCAAGGAATTTTTCTCGCCCGCTCTGTACGTCCTCCGGTGCGATAATCTGCCCGAGTAATTTTAAGTAGCATTTCATGTATCGGGGTGCTTATCAAATATTTATTGGGATCTGCTTATCGCATACATTATTTTAATCTGCGATTTTGAAGTTTTTATGAATGTATCTACAAGGAAGGCTACTTCGGATTTACGGTCGCCTGTTTTGTTATTAAATTCAATTTCGCGAAATCCGCCCGTCTTGCTGGCCGGTTCCGACACAATCGCGCTCGATCAATTTAGGTGAACGGTCTAGTCGTCGTTGATTTGGCAAAGGGGCGTAAGTGCCATTTTAGTAGTTTGTCAGAAATGATGTTTAAAGAAAAGTGATCATGCATAAAACGCATTATTGCAGTAAGTGTGTATGATATTCTGTTGTTAATTACGTTTTGTTATAACTAGTTGTGTATATCTTTAGGCATTAATGATACATTTCCGAAAATAGGCGTCCATCACATTAAAAAAGGACTTTGTAAGACATACGCCTTTTTGTTAGATTTTTATTCAAGGCACTTACGCCTGAATGGTACTAATACACTGCATATATTTACTATATTTTAAAATTATACCTTTTTAGGGCCCATTTCATAATGGTTTTACTGTGGACGTTAAATTAATCTGACATTAGAACATAGTTTACGTCAATTTACAATAATCTGTTGAGTATCATAATGTGACATAAATTATTTTTTATTAATTATTAATTAATTTTATTATTTTTTTTTTTTTTTTTTAATTATTTTTATTAATAATTTTATAAATTATTCATTGTCCACATTAACACCATGGTGAAATTGACCCATAATGAATTAAATTGAGGAAATTAAATGTCTATTTTTAAGTAGAATTTATTTGAAAAGAAGAACTACAAAATTATGCATTAATAGAAATCAAGCAAACAGCAAAATTAACAGAAAAATGACATATTTTTATTTAACAAAATGAAAAAGTGTGAACTACTTAACTATTTACTAATTATTAATTTTTTAATCATGAGGAAGATCCTTAAAAAAAAATTGTATTTCTCACAACGGGTGTAGGTCCTGTGCACAGGTAAACAAGATCTTTATAGTTGTCCGTTGATAGTTTAATTGTCGCATTATTCAGTTTCGGTATTGGTTGAGTCATAATTGTTTGTTTGTTTGTTTGTTTATTGTTTATTTTCTATTAAAAATGTACACAGAAAGAAATTAAATACAAAGATAAAATAAACAATTACAGAGCTCACCTAAGTAAAAACTTGAGTGTGAGTTAAAATTAGTTAATAAAATTTGTAACATAGAAATACTAGTTAATTCCTTAAATAAAATAAAATAAAATAAAGTACATCTACTAAAATTAATTTAATACAATTAATATGGAGAGAACTAACACAAAACGTATACGTAAATAAAATGAAGCACTTATAATATAGTATATTAACAAACGGACATACATATAATAACAAACAACGTTAAAATATATAAAATTTGCAACACACATACTGTAGAAAAATTTATATGCGACACAGTTTACATATAGATAGTTAAAAGATATAATTATAAGACAGTGGTTCTACAGGTAAGTAGTTTTGATAAATTTAATTAGTTGTAGATACTTGTTCTTCCTACTTGATGTAAGTACTGTTTTATTTCATATTTGAATTTTTTTGGATTTTTTTGTTGATCTGATTGACTCTGGAATAGAGTTATATATTTTGGGGGCTAAGTATTCGTAACTTTGCTGCCCTTTTGCTGTATTCATTTTCGGGACTACTATAGCCGTTTCTTTTGAACGAGTGCCATATTGATGCTGAAGTTGTAGTCGGGTGTGCTTTTCCGCGTATATCTTTACTGCCACTTTGTAATAGAACAGTTGTTTGATATCTAGTATATTTAATTCTTTGTACAGCTCATTTGATGGGTATTCGTTGCTTTTATTTATTATTATTTTCAAAATTCTCCTTTGTAATACCGCAATGTCATTTAAACATGTTTTATTGGCGACTCCCCATGCAATAATACCATAGGTAAGGTGACTTTCCACTAAGGCATGATAAATTATTTTAAGTTGTTTCGGTTGTAGAAAAGTCTTTATGTGTTTGATTTTAGATAAAACATATCTTAATTTTGTTTTTAGGTATTCAATATGCGAGTCCCATCTTATGTGTTTATCAACAACTACTCCTAGGTAAGTAACCGTTTCTTTTTGTTGTATAACAAATTCTTCGCTATTGGTTTTAATTTTCAGGTCTGTAAAGTCTGGTAAGCTATTTGAGTACGAAGAGAAACACAAGGGCATTTCTCTTTAAAGACAAGGTATCATATTTGTCATCAAGGTGACTACTCTTTACAGAAATCTGCGTAACATCATCTTGGCTAACCATTACTTCCTTAACTTTGGTCCAGTCAATGTCTACCCCTGAATCTAACTTTCTCACTGATCGGAGACGAATAAGGATTTTCGCCCTTTTGCTAGATTTTTATTTGGTTTATATGTCGCTTACGGCTTTAGATAGTTTCATATTACACATAATTAATAAACAAAGACATTTACGGTTCAGTGAACCGTGGCAACAAATTTAGTACAAATAATGCAAGTGTGTAGGCTAGAATTTAGTTTTAATCTTCTCCTGAAAATGCCAACTTGGTGGGCGAAACGCGCGTCGAGAAAAGTGTAGCAGTTCGGTGTTTCGTGGAAAACGTCCAGTTTCTACACCGAAGGTTCCAGTACCCACTCCAGGATTAAAATAATGTGTTGCACATAATATAAACGAAACACGTCTCAAAAAGTGCTTTTTCCGCAGCATTGCAGCTCCTACGGACTACGGAGAAACGGCCTCTGGGCTGCGCTGTATACGAGGGGGCAGCCACGATGCCACCCACCGCCGCCATATATCACGGGGATTCAGCGCGTCGGCCACTCCGGAATTATTACACGTTGAATATCGCAATTTGGCGCATTATGCAAAGCACCGCCGAAAAGCGACCGTCGCCCCTTGCCGAAAAAGGGGGCCCCGTAACGCGGCAATCGATAGATCACGCTCGATCCGAACGCATACTTCGGTTTTGATAGAAAGATTATAGCCGAGCGGGCCCCAGAGCGACCGATGCGAGACGCAAGGCAAAGGGCCTCGGAGGGGGAGCGCGGTAATAACCAAGGCTCGGACTTTTTTCGCCAACGACAGGGCCGGACTTCGAGAAAAGCCTAGACGCTTAAGGGGTTACATCTTACATCTATTTGAAATTTTTTCATTTTCCGATTTTTGTTATTGGCTTAAATGACGTAAAACCAACCCAAAAAATGATATCCAATAGCAACCATGGTCCAAATCATTTTTTTTAATGACCCTTAGATCAACATTTCTGAATTAACTTCTGATGCTCCGAAACGCTTTTGAACGTTTGGCGCGTTTATAGTAGCAGTTTGGAGTCGCTTAGCTCAGTCAGTACTTTTATAAACGTTACTCATATTAAGTATATATGGCGCTGGTACAGGTGTACTAAAATTTAATCGAGTAGTCAGTCATGTTTTTCAACACGGCCTTACAAATAACTTCTGAAATTTTAATCCGATCGACTTGAAATATTTAATGTAGCTTCTTAGATAGATTTTAAGGAGAAATACGCACGATTATTGAGACTGATTAACAATTACGTTTTTTATTAACGTTTAAATGTCAATTTTTTTGTTAAAAAGAAAAAAAAAGCTCAATTTCACGTCAATTTACGAAAAATGATTTTTTTTTTCATAATCGTATGTACTTCTCTGCTATATATAATATAGAATATGAAAAAAAAAGTTTTTGTCCTAGGTGCAAATGGAAAAGTTTTATTCGTAAGACCGCAGACAAAAAAACAGACATGCTACTTCGTCAGACGTCTGTACTGCCGTCATTTTAGAAGAAAAAATTAAATAAAAATTGTTTTATACACCTTTTGATATGTCTAATAAACCCTGAAAATTCTATTTTGATTGCTCGATTGAGTCATTAAAAATAAAATCCCAAAAAAAGTTTAATGTTAGACAATTCAAATAGGTGTAAATAGGTTCAAAAGGTGTAAAAAACTGGACGTTTTCCACGAAACGCCGAACTACTATACTTTTCTCGACTATTCGCGTTTATACCTTTGGAGCCTACACCTCTCCAGGAAAAGCAACCCCAGATGACGACATTTCCGCCTCCGTGTTTTAACGTTATGGTTGTATAGTTCGGATTATATTCACATTTCGGCGGGCGTCGGACATACTGTTTTCCATCGGATCCTAGTCAAAACAGTATCATGGGGCAGTATCATGGGCCAGTAGAAGGGAATCATGGACCAATATGTGTATAACATATTGGAAAATATTCTGCAGCCATTTTCTGCACAGTTCTGCACAGTTTATGCCTGTTACGTGGAAGCTTGTTCAAGACAATGATCCCAGACGTACTGCGAAATCTGTAAAACAGTGGTTAATTAACAACTCCGTATCTATTATTGACTGGCCATCTCGTAGCTGTGACCTCAACCTCATAGAGAATCTATGGGGTGAAGTAAAACAGCAAGTTTGTCAGCGTCAGATTAAAAATTTTGATGAATTGTATGAAGCTGTTAGAGAGGCCTGGTACTCGATACTTGTAGTTATGTCAAACTTTGATAAGTAAATATGGGTAGGAGATACGCAGAAGTAATAAAGAACCATGACTATCCAACAAAATATTAATGTATGTTACATAGTTTCTTGAATAATGAACATTTTTCTATATCGTTTCTAATTATGTGTCCTTCGAAAAATGGTAGGTAAATGGCAATTATAAATATTAAAGTTGAACTGAGACGGATGGAGCACAAAATAAGTTACGAATTGAATCGCTTTAGAACGCATGTTTATTGTATATATAATTGTTGGGACGGGTTAAAAACTAAATGACAATGTGCATACGTTATGCTAAAACAATGCCGTTTCTAATTATGTGACCGCCACTGTATGTGCGAGTACGTCCCTGTTTTCGCTGAAGGATTCCGAGCCCCGGTAATAACCGGCGATAAGTCAGCGCAAAATTAGAATGCACCGCGTCGGGCAGGCCGAGCGACGTTTCGCTGGCCGAACGATCAAATTAGCCATGCTATGCGGTGTAGGCAGTCCGCGCCCCGGGCTTCCAGGGGATATTTTCAGGTTTCCATCGGAAAAAAAATATATTTATGCGCTTTATTTTTCGCCCGATCATTACCTAACATTATCCGGTACGGATAAGTTCGGCACGCAGATGAAGCGCTTTTTCGTTATCGATTACGCGCCTGCATATTTTTCCATAAATGACATCGAGATAGCGGGCCCGGCCGCATCTCATGCATATTCTTTTAACGGCCCCAAATTACCGGTCGTCAATGTCTACCGAAGTTAGTTCTATGCTGTAAATCTCGTGCGCCGTATCATACATTTTCTTTAAAACGATAATCCGGCTCGAAGGACCAAATGGTGCGGTAATAGACCTCGATAATTTTTTATGCATTTTGCATTCTGTTTTTGTTATCTGTTAATTTATGAGTACCAACATTATAAAATGAACTATTGTTATCAGTTTAACCTCACAGTTTTATTATAAACAGTACGACTAACACGTATGTATATTGTATATGCACTTCTTATTCAATTTGAACACTTCAGGGCAGTTTTTCCAGACGCAGCTATTCATTTCGACCATTGTAGCTAGTCAGAAAAATGTTTCCTAAATTTGTATCGGCAAACTGGAAGCGTCAATCGGAAACAAGGAATTGGCAGGCCCAGAGTAGGGATAGAAGAATATGTTGTAACGGTTAGGCAAGTGATAACGGATTTTGAAAAATAATTTGGAGCTCCAACCATATCGTCTGCAATCCACACATGAAATTCTCAGAGCGGTCGAATATCTAAGACTGCCATTTCTGCCACTAGTTTAACCATTTTAACAATAACGATGCTGTATCCGAAAAAGTTTTTTTTTTCCTGATAGTTGGTTCCATCTTTCAGGTTGTTACTTTTCAGAATATGAGATTTTGTAGTGCAGACAATCCTCCCTTGAGAAACTCCACTACTCCCTTTTGAGGATTTTGGACTTATATTTCTTTGAATGGGATACTGGATGGAGAAAGGCACCATTTAGAAATCTTAACACCTTTTGCACAAATATTGTATTGCAAGAATATATTATATTCAACAAGATAGAGCTCGTGCGGATACTACTAAGGAAACAACTAATTATATAGGCGAATTTTTCGAAGATCGTATTACTAGTTTACTATTACTAAACTCGCAGACCACATTCTCCCCACAGATCTTGCGATTTAATTCCCGGATTTTTTTTCTAGCCTCATCTAAAAAATTCAATTTTTGAAACTCCCGTTTTCGATAATGACAAACCTACAGTAACGCATTGCCAATAATATTGAAGAAATTAATGGGACACTGTCGTATGCTATAGTTTCTTTTTGGATAGTAAGTTCTTTATTTCTGTTTTTATATACCCGATAAAAGTATCCATCACATAATGTGACGGCCTTGACAGTTCAATAAGTTTATAAACTTAAGATTAAGAATATAAATACGTATTTTTTTGCTCGGCCAACTTTGATGACGTTCTTTTTAATGGATCGTTACATATTTTTCTTACTGAATATGAAAATTAGGAAAGTACGTGTGAAGTTATTAGGAAAGTATCGCAGAAAAGTTCTTGATTTATTCTGTTATTAACCACTGTACCTCTGAAACAGGCTGACTAACAACTGGTGACATTTCAGTAGCAGTTGATAGTGCACCTACAATTTCTTTATTTTCCATTCGGCAGGAGGTGAATCAATAAATAAACGTTCGAAGATAATTAAGCGATTTTTTTTATGTGAAGCGTTTAACGACGTGACGGTCTATTTCTCAAACCGCAAGAACAAAAGGCGGTCGACTCATTATTTCGCAACTTTGCCATTCGTACGGCCATTATCGTAAATACGCTGCCGCAAATGCTAGGATAGATTCAGCGCTAAAACTTTTACGGACACCGAGTCCTCGCTAAATAAAGTCATTCGCGACTGCGGGAGGGAAGGCCGCCGCAAAATTCGAACCTTTCCGATATTTACGACGTAAGCGACGGTGAATTATCACGCAGCAGCTCGTAATTACACGCAAGATAGGGTATTTCATGCTCTAGGGCTGCAAATAATAATGTTACAAAGTTTGTATGGATATCTTACTATTTTTTTTAAACGTTCATCCGACTCGAAGGACCAAATGTGGCCATAATAGCCCTCATAAATTTTTAATGGAGGATACTTGCCGTTTATTTTTTTAAGGACACCACAAATCTAATGAGAAACCCTACCCAACTTGGGCACTGGCTAATTTAGCACATCATCTATCCTTTCATGGAGTTATCCCTGTACTATAAAAATTCAGTATGTCTTAAACTAACGTCTTATCGAAAATATGACGGTTTTGTAAATTTCAACTAATAACTACTGATTATTGTAATAATTGTTTTCAATATTCACATTGTCTGTAGTTAACTGATAAAATATTATCTTATATCATTCAACAGTTTTAGAAAAGAATAAAGTAAAGTAAAGTATAAACAGCAAAATACTCGATTTGAAAGAGAAATACTTAGTGAACTTCTTAGCTTTAAGGAATCAGCACCTACATATTTGTATACTTGAAAACAGTTGGGTTTTTCAAATGGTCTTCAAATAGAGCAACGTCCAACTCAGCAATAATGTTAAGGAATCCGCGAAAATTTCGGAATTAGAGGAACGGGGTGGACTTTTCATGTCATGTCCTTTCATTCGCTAAGGCACAGGCGTGGGCATATAAAACATAGTTTGCTTTGCAACGTGCAACCTTCGATAGAATAACGTCATGTCTGTTGATTCCATGAGCGGGTGGAATAGTACAATCAGAAATGTTGTTAGTTATGATATACATATGTACAAGTATGCGATGACAGATGTATATATCGCACCCGTACTAAAGTGACAACTCAAATAAGCTTGTTTTCCAGGAAAGCCCAAAAACGATTTACTAGTTCGAATTTCAATAAATTCAGCAAAAAAATGTGGTTCTTCTTACTTGTGGTAGCCTTTCCCTAGACAAACACATTATTCGATATAAAGAATAAAAATAATGTAATAATAATAATGATAATAATAGTAAGGAAAAAACGAAGAGGAATCATCATAGACATCGCAGAGCCATTACCCACAACCTTCAGAAGACTGAACGGGAGAAGATCGCGAAATACGAAAATCTATCAATCGAGCTGAAGCGTATATGGAAACTGGAGAAGGTGAGTGGAGTGTAGACATACGCCCTAGTAATATCGGCAGAGGGAGTGATGACGACCAGATTCGCCAAGAATATCGCGGCATTAGGACTGTGTTATAATATTATTAGAAATGGCCAGAAGGCAGTTGTACTATAAACTTGTCACATTGTAAGAAAGGTTTTGTGACAGTATGAATTTCCTCCCCTCGCTTAAGCCTAATTTCTGCTGGAGGCGGGGATGAGATTTCAAGAAGCCATCGCTTTCTACAGCGGGAATGGGTGAATATTTCCAACCGTTTACGCTGAGAAGTGTGACTATATTGTCGGGGAAATAATAATAATAAAGTAGAATAAAAAAACACAATTTGCAATTTGTTCGTTTGACGGATGGATGTTGAGGTTAAGTTAAATCAGTGGAGGATGGATCGATGAGATGTGATCGACGAGAAATGTTTATCATACACGTTCATGATAGGTTTATGGCGACACGATACATAGGCAACTCGAAGAGCATGTGATGGGGGTTGCCTCAATTTCATTTAGTGCTGCGACATCGAGGGAAAACATCGATATTCAGCATCGATGTTGACATCGAAAACAATCATCGATGTAGACAAAACATCGCTAATAAACCATCAATGTTCTTTGAACATCGATGTTGCTGTAATTTATTGTACCCTGTATGTTGTACGTAAATGCTAATAATAAGTTATATAAGTGTATATTATGTACATAAGTAGAAATTATGTTACATATAATATATGATTCATTAATCCAGTATCAAAATGCAATACAACTTATGTCATTTTAAAACTACTGAATTGATCACTTTTAATATTCGGAATATGCTGTAACAGACGGAGCGCTCGAGTTTCAATCCATCTAATTTTCTTATTAATAGACATAAGTATGTTTTATACATATATTTTTTTAAATTAATGTTTTTGTATTTGTGTCAATTGTATCAAATAAAATATTACCACTACTTAAGTAACTGCTCTTTTTTTGTGATGTGTGTAAATGTAACATCTAAAGGCAAACATCGATGGCATCGATGTTTCGGTCTTTCTAACATCGATGACAAAACATCGAACATCGACAGCAAAACATCGATGGTTTCGAAACATCGGATATCATCGCCCAGCACGAATTTCATTTGATTGCAGTGATCGATCCTGTGACAGCTGGAGCTGTTGTACAACCTACGCTATACTCAGTACGTTGAGAAGTGTGTTATAAATTTATAATAAAAAAAAAATGACAAACATGCGAACAGATCATAGTTACGTGTATTATACCTGTACCTATGACGTGTACACCTCTGTAGCGTGTTCCGTTTCGGCCAACTTTAATAAAAACAAATAACTTGCGTTTTTTTGAGTCGCGTCACTTTTGAAGCAAGGGCGCGAATTATGCTGTGACAATGAACTACTTTAATTACGATAGATTTTGGAGATTGCGCAACCTGTAAATCTTAAGCTGCGTACAAACCAACGCAACAAACAGCGCAAAACATTCTCGAGCATTTAACGTCTTAAGCCGGGCACAGACATGCGGTATTCGGCGAGTACCGAATAACAAATATTTGCTATTCGGCAAGTAGCGACTAGTGTGGATGGGTTGCTCGTGACGAATATTCGCTATTCGGTGTTTCCCACTGTCTGTCGGTATTTTGGCCCGAGTCAAAGAAGACAAATATTCGCCATTGCACTCGATACACATATTCGCGCAAATTACGTGTGGTATTTTTGTATTTGTGGTCAAATTTAGTGTATTTTGTTTGTAAAAATGGAGTGGAGTAATGAGAATATATTGGCATTTTTGGATTTCTATGAAGCTGAATCGATAGTATGGAATTCAGGGCATAATGACCATAAAAACAGAAATCTTGTCTATGATGCTTGGAAAAGAATAGAAAGAAACATGGGCGGGAGATATTCTGTTGCAGAGTTAAAGAAAAAAAGATTCGCTAATGGCGTCGTTTAGGGCTTGTCAGAATAAAGTTAAGGAATCTACATCTACAAAACTACATCTACATGTACAAAATATCTACATCTACAAAAAATATGCACAACTCATAACTATAAAGGCAGCAGCATCAATTATCATTGTTTCACTATCCATTTTAATTTGAACGAATATTCGTTGTACCCACACCGAGCAGTCTTCGGTAACTACGCCGAATGTGTGTGCAGCCTGTTCGCCAAATACAAATTAATTTTACGAAGTTGCTCGGCGAATAGCGAATAATCGCGATTCGCCGAATACCGCATGTCTGTGCCCGGCTTTAACGGCTGCAACATTTTCTATTTGTCAGTGCTCGTCATCGTTTCCACACCAGCTTTAGCACCAACAACTGTCACTGCCTAATACAGGACGGTTAGGATGGATTCAGCGCTATTTGTACGGACGTTCTGAATCCTCGCTAAATAAAGATATTCAGCGACGACGGGAGGGGCTGCCGCCGCAAAATCCGAACCGTTCCGATATTTACGACATAAGTGACGGCAAATTATCGCGCACAAGCGCGTAATTACACGCGAGAGAGGGTATTTCTATGCTCTAGGGCCGCACTTATGTAGGCGATAGGCCCAAACGCGATTCCCCCGGAGTCGATTATTGCCTCAGATTTTAATATCCGATATCTGCATACGGCGACCTTGAGTTTTCGCGAAATTAATGCCTCCGCGGCCGCTCGGAAGACAATGGCGGCGGCCATCAGCGAATTAAATGGCTATAATTTTAATTTGCCGTGGTCTCGACTCCGCGGTATCCAGGCCGGCCATCGGTTGTTGTGTCGCGTCTTCTTATTTTATATTAATGTGTAATACGGGTGATTACCGGCCGGCGATAAATACGGTAGACGAGAGGTTTGTTCATTGAAAAGATGCGTTGATTTGCGCTGCAAAAAATCCGAAGAAAATTGCCGAGGATCGAGGTCGTCGTTATTCGTAATCATTGAGGCAAAGTATTTTGAGGCTGCGCTTTCAATAAACGGCCAGTACAAACTAGGAAAGCCGTTTGATGATTCATATTTTGTACATTTTCTAAGGTAACAAATGACATGCCTACTGAGGCAAAAATTTGGTAACTTAGGATCTAAGGCAAAGAAAAACCAGTGACGAAAAACTGCAAACAACGTTGTTTCACGATAAACTGCCTTGTCGCAGTTGCGGCAGTTGCTTCGTTGTTCCCTTTCCTGAGTGCTAACAGTAGTTCTACACCACCTCTAGGTGGTGCTAGGCTCTCTGTTTGTTTGTACTTAGGGTTCATATTCTATCCTTAATTTCCCTTTATTCCATCTTATTTAAGCCGCACTGCACTGATGTTAAAGAGTAATACCTTGAAAGAATGTTGTTTGCAGTTGCCCCGTTGTTACCCTTCCTGGGTTTTAAGCCGTGGTTATTTTTTTTTTTAAGTTTTACTCGTCAATTTTTCTCTACAACCCCCTTTAACTCCCTGAGAGGTTCATTTTCAACTGGGTTTTATATTTTTTTGGGAGTTTTCGGGGTCGCTGATTCAGAATGATCTCTGCTAGAGAGCGAGAGCGAGAGAGAGCGAGAGAGAGAGAGAGAGAGAGAGAGAGAAAGAGGGAGAGAGAGAGAGAGAGAAATTGAATTTTGTCACCAGGTTCATGATTCCAAAAACTTAATAATATGCACATAATAGCGACTTTACTTTTTTTTACAAATTTTCACAATATATTCGCGATAAACGACCCTAAAAACTTAAGACCTATTTTAACTAATAATAACTACTATATAACATAATAAATAAAAAACTATATTTACATTCGATGAACATACAGGGTGGCCCAGGGGTCATGTACACCCCCATAAAGAGCTCCATTTTTAGTAGTAGGAATTTGAAATTTTACATACGTAAATGAATCGTTGAAGCTCAACTTTTAACCTATAGGGTGGATATTTCCTATTTCCGCCCTAACCGGAAGTGATATCAACTTTTTTTTTCAAATGGCAACCACCATTTTTTTTATGCGATTCGGCTAGAGTATCGGATTCTTTATCTGTCTGTTTTTTTAACAGAAAAATCGTTTAAAAAATGGCAAAGATACGTACATTATTTATATTTTATTAAAGCGGCTATGAATCGAATATTAAGCGCTTACTTTTTTTAACAAGTAAGCCACGGAATTTACAAAAAAAAGGTACAATGGTACTATTGTTGTAAACTGAAGTTGGATATAAAGTTTTTGTTATGTTTTATAACTTATGTTTATGCAAAACTTTAGATAACCCCTTTTTCCTAAAAAAGAAAGCGCCATTATTACATTTTTTCAAATGACAATGTCCATTATTTATTTTATAAATTTGAAACACATAAGGTCAACTTGACATACAGCATGTGAAAAATATGTCAGAACTTACAGACTAATAACTAATAAGATTAAGCATAAATAATAAGAGTTGTGCAAAACAAAAGTTTGCGTTGAATTTGACAGGTAACTGATTTAGTAATTTTTACAATCAGTAGACGCATTCGATGGCATACTAACTGGGGAACGTTTTAAACTTGTAATATCAAAAATGAATATTGCCATTTGTAAAAACGTAATATTGGCCCTTTCTTTTTTGGAAAAATGAAATTTTCTAAAGTTCTGCATAAAGATAAAGATATTCTGCGTAACTTTACATCCAACTTTAATTTACAAGAGTACCATTGTACCCTTTTTTTGTAAATTCCAGGGCTTACTTGTTAAAAAAGCAAGCGCTAATATTTGATTCATAGCCGCCTTCATAAAATATAAATAATTTACGTATATTTGCCATTTTTTAACCGACTTTTCTGTTTAAAAAACAGACAGATAAAGAATCCGATACTCTAGCCGAATCGCATAAAAAAAATGGTGGTTGCCATTTGAAATTTGAAGTTGATATCACTTCCGGTTAAGGCGGAAATAAGAAATATCCACTCTATAGGTTAAAAGTTGAGCTTCAACGATTCATTTACGTATGTAAAATTTCAAATTCCTACTACAAAAAATGGAGCTCTTTTGGGGGGTGTACATGACCCCTGGGCCACCCTGTATATTCATGTTTACTTTACTAGCCATTCAAGGTTCAAACCACGTACAGTTGCCACACGAAACAATTGTCGCCACACGAAACAAATAATATTTGCTGATGAGAGTAAATTTAATTGTTTTGGCTCCGACGGACGAAAATTCGTGTGGCGACAAGTGAATACGGAAATGAAACTGCAACATTTAAAACCAACAGTGAAACACGGGGGAGTTTCGGTAATGATCTGGGGTTGTATGAGCAGCAGTGGCATTGGTAATCTACTTTTTATCGATGGCATCATGGATACATTTAAATATTTAAACATTTTACAAGACAATATTGGTTCGAGTGCGACAAAATTAGGTCTTCCTTAAGGATTCTACTTCCAACATGATAACGACCCTAAGCATACGGCTTACGTTATAAGGCAATGGTTGTTATTCAATGTTCCCGATCGCCTATAAACGCCTCCACAGTGCCCCGATCTTAGTCCTATTGAGAATCTGTGGTTTGAAATTGAACGGCGATTAAGAAGGTGCGACGTATCGAGCAAAGAAACCCTAAAATTAAAACTTGAGGAAGTGGGGAATAACATCGAGGAAAATGTTACTCAGAATTTGGTTAACAGCATGCCACGGCGCTTAGCAGATGTTATTGCAGCAAAGGGAGGCCCAACAAAATATTAGACTATTTTTTTACTGTAGGTAGTAACCGTACGAATAGTTTTGTGACTTTCAATACCCATATATTTTTAATAAATGGATGACAACTTTACAACAGTGTATTTATTGTGTCCGATTTTTTGCATATGTATTCTCTTAAGACAGAAGTAACATCTAGTGTACACTATAACATCGAAATTTGCAAATTAGAAAAATTTAAACACATGTGTATTATCACAGAGAGTACGAATAGTTTTGAGAGCTACTGTATGTCCGAACTTTGGTTACCAGTCTAATGATTGACTCATACGTAATAAATTGAAATGTCTGTGGCCCGCCCTAACATTTGCAAGTTGAAAGTTTTTGTTTAGTTGGGCTTTAAATTAATAGGATTGTTAATAAAAAAGTTGAGGATTTTTTTAAGGCGTCTCTATCGTGACAATAAAAAAAAAACATTTTTTTTTAGAGAAAGGATTGTAAAGAATTGAAATTTTGTAGGTATATTTATTCATACTTTAATGGTGCAAAAATATTGATAAAAAATTAATTTTTATATTTATAAACTATCAATTTATTGTAAATAATAATTTTTGGATTTTTACTTTTTTTTATCACGATTTAAAAAAAAAACATGGAATATTTTGTTACGGTTGGTTAATTCAGAGTAAACAAAAATGAGTTATTGTTAATTCAATATACGCTAATATCGATTTGGTTTAACGAAACATTAAGGTTATAAGTAAGGTTATACATCACAGACAAGCTCTGAACAGGTATAGGGTGCATACTGTTCTCTACCAGATGATTTCTAATAGCTTCTGATCTAATATGATTTGATCTTTCTCCCGGATTTGACGTTTTGGCCCTGTGCCGGGGGTTTGCGAATACCGACACCGTGGGATACGCCTGCGTGGGGTAAAAGTCCCCTAAATGGCCACTGTTTTGAGCAGGAGGGCCTCGAGAGTGTTGGGGGTGACCTCGTTCAGGTCGGCTACCTTCAATGGTAGGTATGGGTCAGGTGAGGTTGTCAGGGGCGGATGCTGGTCAGCGCCACCTTGGTCGAGGCCAAGGAGGACTATACCAGACTTCGTTGTTGCCAGTAGCAGCTGATTTAACCGTCGTTCTGGAGATTGGTCACCGTGGCAGTTTCGGGAACAACCCTCAAGCAGGAGTATTTTGTTTCGGCTTTCTTAGTCGTTTTAGCATTGGCAACGGCTATACTGTTGCTGGGATGGCAACCTACATCCCAGGGGTTGAGAAAATCTTTCTCCCTCTAAAATTCTGCTAAGGTTTTTCCTCTGTTAATGTGTTCTATTGTTAATTTTTACTATTAATTTCGTTACCTCTGGAAAGGAACTGTTGGTGGTTCTTTGGTGTATTTTGACTATCAGTTGGAGCTAGAAATAGCAGAGTTCATGTACGAGGTGTCCCATGCGACTTGGGGTGACGCAACTTGAACTTTGACTTGTACAGTTAAGATCCTTAGTACAGTCACTCATTGATATTGGGGATAGGCTTAGAGGGTAATCATCAGTTATCTCCAGTAGGTACATTGTCTTTCATTTTTTTTTATTTCTTCTTGTATTTCTTGATGTCTTCTATTTAAGGTTAGTAGTAGGTCGCTAAGAGGTTAACCTTGGGACGGGTAACCTCATGCGTTTCAAAGTCTCTTATTTTTTTATATAACCCAATGAGAGGTTCGCCAGTACAACAGTTGAGGGTGCGCTGTTTGTCATGCGTTTTAAGCCCATATGTTTGTTTAGGTATATAACCCATTAAGAGGTTCGCAAGTACGGCAGTTGAGGACGCACTGTCCGTCAAGCGTTTTAAGTTCATATTTTTGTTTAACAGTAATAACATTCTTCAATCAACATCTTGAGAATCTCAGCGTGTCCACCTGTCTAGTCCAAGCCACTGAATCGAAATCACTTCATTATTCATCGAAGGGATATATACTTCTGACTAATTAACATCCATGAAGATATGGTGCGCGCAGTCGTACACAACCTATGGCTTGCGAGATTTCTAGGAGTGGGAAGTTCACGAGGTCTTTCCTTTTTCTGTCAAGCTTTCGAAGGGTACGCATCGCTACATCTAACAATTAGCCTATAAATTACTGTGCTGTTGGAGTATTGAGGAACGTTTAATTATCCTAAGTTACGTGGGATATTTTAATCCATCGAGGTTTATGAGGATGGAAGATTAGTTCTTCAGTGCGTAATTGTAAATACCTTGCGTGTATTTTTAATCAGCGGATGCTGGATTATAACCACAGACTACGGTAATCACGTGTTGAAGCCCGTGAAGGGTAAGAGTTTCTTAAAGCCAAATTTTAGGTAGATATTTATTTGCATTGTGTAATAACTGTTTTAGGCTTCTTCTTAGACCTTTCTTCTTAGGCTTTTTAATTCTTGGCACTAAACATTGTTGAGACCGTGCGTTTTGCGAAGAATTCTTAATATCAAGCGTTTTCCTACCGGACGTGTCTTCTGTACTGGTATTCTGGAGATCTTTAGTTTGTGATACGCTGCGTTAAGGATTCTAGGATTCATTCCTCTCCAACCAGGAACCGAGTTTTGGACTAGTTGGATATCGGGAGTAAAGTACTACGTTTTATTACACCTAGCTGCATATCGAAAGTGAAGGACTACGTTCTACTACACCAAGCACCTGAAGATAAGTAATTGGTTGTAAAAATTAACCTTTTTGTATAATAATTATCAGGATCATCATATTTTTTTATCTAGATTTATATGTACTTGTTTTCCCCCCACATTATTAAAATGTAATTAGACTGGCTCGTTTAAGTGACTTGCAATTTCGTAGTGAATTAATTTCTGAATATATTTTATTAAATTATAGTTGTTATATGGGAACTGTGCACTAACTGCAATTGCATTTGGTAAGGTATAGACATATATATGTATATATATTGATTCTTGTATATCATTAGTCGTAGACAAGACCGATACTGTGATAGTGTTTTTTTTTTAACATAATTTTAACTGGTAAAGAGATAAGAGAAAAGAAAAATAATAAAGGTGATATTGCATTTTCCTAACATTTAGTTAATGTGTTTTCTTTAATTTAGGATCTCTTCATTAAAACAAAGGCCGAGTTTCCAAACGGGACTCGAGAACCTGCCCTGGGATATAAAGGTGAACGTGGTGAGAGAACGTAGCTGTCACATTTTAAGAACTACGTGGCATATTTATTGGCGCCCAACTCTATAATTTTGGAACCCCAGCTTGTATTGAAAACAATTGGTTATTGGCCCAACCGAACTTATATGACCAGCTAGTCCAGGAGGAGCAAATCCTGTTGTGGAAGTGGTGGAATTCATTTTGGCGATAGGGAGACTTAAATCAGGTGTGAGGTTAAGTCACGAGGTAATCTTTTTATATATTTTTTGCTAAGCCTGCTGCAGAGTGTGTTGTATCTGAGGTGTATATTCTGTCAATATTTTTTATTAAACATAAATTATCACAATGTTCAAAATAGAGCCAGATAGGTTATTAAAAGAGGAGCTTGAATATGAGATAACTTTAAGAGGTGTTGCACCTCAGGGGAACGTAAAAGATTTGGTTGTTACATTGCGTGAACTCTTAACGTTAGAAAGTGAGGGTCATAGTTTTAAAACCGACTATACTTTTAATCCTGCAGATGAATTAGTACTTTGTCAGGAGAAATTAAAAGAAATTGGGAGGTCGTTGGATGAATCATTTAGTACTTCTGGGATAAGAAAATTAAAATCTAAATTAGCTCACCTATTAGGCCGAATCGAGAGAATTATTCCTACTTGTGATGAACAAATAAAACAAAAGTCTATAATTCTAACTTCAGCTTTAAAGTATCTCACTGAATTCAAAAGTAAACAAGAAATTCAACAAAAAACTAAAGATCCTGTACCTTTAGATATAGTTTTTGAACAAAGTTTGTTAAATAAATCAGAGGGCACTTCAACACCAGCTAAACCAGTAAATAAGGATAGTGATAGTGAGGATGAAATAAAAATTCGGGGAAAATTAGGAAATTTATCTATTGAAAGAAAAATTGATATAAAATCTTGGGGTTTAAAATTCACTGGAAGATCAAATTCTTTAAGTTTTAATGCGTTCATAGAACGAGTAAACGAATTATGTGAGGCTAGAGGTATTTCAAATAAACAATTATTTAAGACAGCTTTTGAATTATTTGATGGGGAAGCATTAGTATATTACCGAGCTATTAAAAACAAAGTTAGTGATTGGGAATCATTATGTAACTTATTCAGAGAGGAGTTTTTTCGAGATGGTAACAGAAAAATATGGGAACAAATTAAAGCCAGAACACAGGGTAGCACTGAGACAATAGCTATATACGTAGCCCACATGTTGAATCTCTTTAATAGACTATCGATACCAGTGGAAGAAAACTTGAAGTTGGAGTTAATTAGACAACAAATAAGACCTGAATATCAAAGTAAATTAGACTTAGTGGAAATAAACTCTCTTGATCATTTAATCGAACTAGGAAGACGAATTGAAGACACTAACAGTAAAATAAGTAACTTTGTTCCACCTAGCACTAAAAATTTTATTGAAAGTGATTTACAATATAAGGGTGAAAAGGTTAAACAATTAGATAACTTAGAGGCAGAAACACAAAAAGATAGGCAGGTTAGATTTGAAGATAATAGAGAACGTGGTAGAAGTGGTAGTAGGGATTCTAGTTCAAAGTCACGTGACAGATCATTAGATAGGGAAGCAGGTAGTAGTACGAAGTATGAGAAAGGCGATAGGAGTTATGATAGAAGTAGAGATAGATATAGAAATACTTGTAGAGATATTAGAGGTAGAAGTAGAGAAAGACGTTCAGATAGTATAGAGAGAAATATAGATTATAGACAATATAAGTAGTAACGATAGATTAAGAAGTGATATTAAGGATAGGTATAGAAAATTTAGTAATGATAGACTTAGAAATCCTAGTTATGATAGGTATAGAGATATTAGCAGAGAAAGATATAGAGAATCTAGTAATGGTAGATACAGGAGTAATAACGAAAACAAAAATTATAGGGATTTTTCAGGAAATAGACGAGGAAGTAATAACAACCGAGCTTTAAATGATAGTGTTAATAGTAATCAAAGAGGTAACCGATATGACTCATTCCAATCGATGCCCCAAACTAATAGAACTGATAGAACTGATAGAACTGATTCCGGAATTCGATGTTATCGCTGCAATGAATTAAACCATTATGCAAAAAATTGTATATCGAGAAAAGTAAATAGTAATTTTCAGGGAAATGGTCAAAGAAATCAGGTGTAGACCGAGCCTTGGTTTCGAGATTTTCTTCGGTCAAATCAAATGGTACAGATAGTAGGTTAGATATTGATAGAAATTTTGTAAATAAATCATCAAATGTAGATAATAACAATTTGCACCACATATCATTTCATTGTACAGATTTGGAAGTAGATAATTTTGAAAAAGTTAACAAACACATTTTAGATTATGTACTAGATCAAGCGGGTGATGGAGAATCACCTTACATAACCATATCGATTTACGGTTTACAAATAAAAGGGTTACTAGATTCAGGAGCAAACAGTATATTTATTAATGAAAAATTATCAAATATTTTACTCGACTTAGGCATAAAAATAAATTCGTTAGGAAATACAAAATGTACAGTAGCTAGTAATCAGGAATTGGAAATCACTGGTTATATGGATGTCCCTATACAACTTAAACATAAAGTTCACATTTTTAATGTTTTCATTATACCAGAATTACGTCACAGTTTAGTGTTAGGAACAATATTTTGGATAAAAATGAACTTAATTCCAGACTTAAGAAAAGGTGAATGGTATTTTGGTATAGAACCAAATGATAATCTTAAAATAAATTCTATTCAAACAGCAGATGATCTGACCTTAAGTCAAAGAGAAAAATTAGAGAAAGTTATTAATAAATATTTTGAGTCAATGAAACATATTAAATTAGGTAGTACTTCGCTTGTAGAACATTCGATTAAAACAAATAGTCCACCAATTAAATCCAAATACTATCCGGTTAGCCCATTCATGCAAAGCAAGATAGACGAAGAGGTTACCAAAATGTTAGAACTTGGTATTATTGAAAAAAGTAACAGTGGCTGGAGTTCACCTATTTTAATGGTCCCTAAGAAAGACAATACATACAGATTTTGTGTAGATTTCAGAAAACTTAATGTAGTAACGGAAAAGTGGGCATATCCATTACCAATGATTAGTTCCATTCTGGATAAACTAGGGAATAGTCAATATCTCAGTACTTTAGATATACAGAGTGCTTACTGGCAAATAAATATGGCCGAAGACAGTAAGAAATATACTGCTTTTACTATACCCGGAAGAGGTTTATTTCATTTTAATAAAATGCCATTTGGCTTATCGAACGCACCGGCTACTTTTCAGTCTTTAGTCGATAAATTATTTGGCCCAGAATTAGAACCATATGTATTTAAATATTTGGATGATATTGTTGTGGTAACACCAGACTTTGAGACACATTTATCAGTTTTGACAGAAGTTTTCAATCGATTGAGAGATGCAAACCTAACTCTAAACAAAGATAAATGTCAATTTTGTCGTAGTGAATTAAAGTATCTTGGCTATGTAGTAAACAGAAATGGATTACATGTAGATCCAGACAAAGTTAAAGCAATTGTGGATCTCCCAAAACCAAACACTCCAAAAGCAATACGTCAGTTTGTGGGTATGGTCTCGTGGTATAGAAAATTCATTCCAAACTTATCAAGTATAATTAAACCTCTTACTAGTTTAACACAGAAAAAAGTAAAATTTATCTGGTCTGCAGAATGTGAACAAGCATTTAATGAAATAAAAACCTTACTTATTAGTGCACCAATTCTTTCATGTCCTAATTTTGATCATGACTTTATTTTACAATGTGATGCTAGTAGAAAAGGCCTAGGATCAGTTTTAAGTCAATATTACGATGGCAGAGAACACGTAATTTGTTATTTTTCTAGAGCTCTTAGTAAAGCTGAACAAAAGTACTCTATTACCGAATTAGAATGTTTAAGTGTTTTATGGAGCATGGAAAGTGCAAGATGTTATATTGAAGGTAAAACCACGACAATCATAACTGATCATCATAGTTTAATTTGGTTAAATAATTTAAAAAACCCACAAGGTCGCTTAGGACGTTGGGCAGTCAGATTACAACAATTTGATTATAAAATTATTCACAGACCAGGCAAATTTCATTTAGTACCAGATTGTTTATCTCGAGCCATCCCAGAAATTTTAGAAATTCAAATAAAAAATGATGATTTAGACCCATGGTACAAAAACATGGTCTCAAGAATTCTAGCAAATCCTCTTAAATTTCCAAATTTTCGTATTTCTGATAATTATAAATTGTACAAACACATTGGTAGAGATTATGCTGATGTCACTAGCTGGAAATTGGTTTTGCCAAAAAGTAAACGTAATGAAATATTAAAAACCTTTCATGATAACCCTACAACAGGTGGTCATTTAGGAATTTTTAAAACATATCATCGTATTTTAGATAAATATTTTTGGCCAGGTATGAAATCCGACATATCAAAATATGTAAATAAATGTAAAATTTGCTCTGAACATAAACCCGAACAGAAACGTAAAGCGGGTGAAATGGGTGGTAAACCTAATATTGATAGATGTTGGCAGTACATAGCTACCGATCTTATAGGTCCTTTACCTCGAAGTTCAAAAGGTAATCAGTTTATATTAGTTGTCTGTGATTATTTCAGTAAATTTGCACTATTTTTTCCATTACGTAGAGCTTTAGCTACAAGTATAGTACGGATCTTAGAAGAACAAGTTTTTCTCTTATTTGGCGTTCCTGAGTTTATAAAATGCGATAACGGAGTCCAATATAAAAGTAAAGAATTTAAAAAATTAACATCAAAATATAATATTAAAACTATATATAATCCATTATATCATCCTGAACCAAATTACAGTGAAAGAGTTAACAGAGTAATTAAAACTATGATAGCTAGTTATGTAGGGGAAAATCATAAAAAATGGGACTTACATCTTTCTCAACTGGGTTGTGCTTTTAGAACTGCAAAACATGAGGTAACTGAGAAAACACCTTATTTTATAAATTTCGGTCTTGAGATGATTACTAATGGGGAGGATTATCTTCAAATTAGGGATAAACAAAATTGTCTTAACACAAGTGGTATTAACACCACAAATAGTCAATCGAGAGAAAATAAATTACAAAACCTTAGAGAATTCGTAAAAGCTAAATTAAAATCAGCTCATGAAAGAACAAAACACAATTATAACTTAAGACACAGACCTGTACAATTTAAAGTAGGGGATATGGTTTGGAAAAAAGAGTATACATTGTCAGATGCAGCCAAAAAGTATGCGGCTAAACTTGGTAAAAAATATACTGGTCCCTTTAGGATAAAGAATAAACTTGGTATAAATGTGTATGAGTTGGAAGACGATTTAGGCAATTCGAAAGGTAACTGGCATGTGAAAGACTTAAAACCTGATAAGACAATTGATGAGGAGTAATAGTTCGTCGTCATTAAAGAACTATCACAAAATATGGAATGTGTCATATTCTTTTGTTTTGGGTAGCTGATATTGGTAATCATGTGTTAGTAGAGTATTTTGCACTGTGCCCTAAGAGTTTGTTTAGTTATATTTTTTTTGTCAGCTTGAAAAAAAAAAATCTTCGATTTTTTTTTCTCGTACCAAAGGGGGGTAAATGTTACGGTTGGTTAATTCAGAGTAAACAAAAATGAGTTATTGTTAATTCAATATACGCTAATATCGATTTGGTTTAACGAAACATTAAGGTTATAAGTAAGGTTATACATCACAGACAAGCTCTGAACAGGTATAGGGTGCATACTGTTCTCTACCAGATGATTTCTAATAGCTTCTGATCTAATATGATTTGATCTTTCTCCCGGATTTGACGTTTTGGCCCTGTGCCGGGGGTTTGCGAATACCGACACCGTGGGATACGCCTGCGTGGGGTAAAAGTCCCCTAAATGGCCACTGTTTTGAGCAGGAGGGCCTCGAGAGTGTTGGGGGTGACCTCGTTCAGGTCGGCTACCTTCAATGGTAGGTATGGGTCAGGTGAGGTTGTCAGGGGCGGATGCTGGTCAGCGCCACCTTGGTCGAGGCCAAGGAGGACTATACCAGACTTCGTTGTTGCCAGTAGCAGCTGATTTAACCGTCGTTCTGGAGATTGGTCACCGTGGCAGTTTCGGGAACAACCCTCAAGCAGGAGTATTTTGTTTCGGCTTTCTTAGTCGTTTTAGCATTGGCAACGGCTATACTGTTGCTGGGATGGCAACCTACATCCCAGGGGTTGAGAAAATCTTTCTCCCTCTAAAATTCTGCTAAGGTTTTTCCTCTGTTAATGTGTTCTATTGTTAATTTTTACTATTAATTTCGTTACCTCTGGAAAGGAACTGTTGGTGGTTCTTTGGTGTATTTTGACTATCAGTTGGAGCTAGAAATAGCAGAGTTCATGTACGAGGTGTCCCATGCGACTTGGGGTGACGCAACTTGAACTTTGACTTGTACAGTTAAGATCCTTAGTACAGTCACTCATTGATATTGGGGATAGGCTTAGAGGGTAATCATCAGTTATCTCCAGTAGGTACATTGTCTTTCATTTTTTTTTATTTCTTCTTGTATTTCTTGATGTCTTCTATTTAAGGTTAGTAGTAGGTCGCTAAGAGGTTAACCTTGGGACGGGTAACCTCATGCGTTTCAAAGTCTCTTATTTTTTTATATAACCCAATGAGAGGTTCGCCAGTACAACAGTTGAGGGTGCGCTGTTTGTCATGCGTTTTAAGCCCATATGTTTGTTTAGGTATATAACCCATTAAGAGGTTCGCAAGTACGGCAGTTGAGGACGCACTGTCCGTCAAGCGTTTTAAGTTCATATTTTTGTTTAACAGTAATAACATTCTTCAATCAACATCTTGAGAATCTCAGCGTGTCCACCTGTCTAGTCCAAGCCACTGAATCGAAATCACTTCATTATCCATCGAAGGGATATATACTTCTGACTAATTAACATCCATGAAGATATGGTGCGCGCAGTCGTACACAACCTATGGCTTGCGAGATTTCTAGGAGTGGGAAGTTCACGAGGTCTTTCCTTTTTCTGTCAAGCTTTCGAAGGGTACGCATCGCAACATCTAACAATTAGCCTATAAATTACTGTGCTGTTGGAGTATTGAGGAACGTTTAATTATCCTAAGTTACGTGGGATATTTTAATCCATCGAGGTTTATGAGGATGGAAGATTAGTTCTTCAGTGCGTAATTGTAAATACCTTGCGTGTATTTTTAATCAGCGGATGCTGGATTATAACCACAGACTACGGTAATCACGTGTTGAAGCCCGTGAAGGGTAAGAGTTTCTTAAAGCCAAATTTTAGGTAGATATTTATTTGCATTGTGTAATAACTGTTTTAGGCTTCTTCTTAGACCTTTCTTCTTAGGCTTTTTAATTCTTGGCACTAAACATTGTTGAGACCGTGCGTTTTGCGAAGAATTCTTAATATCAAGCGTTTTCCTACCGGACGTGTCTTCTGTACTGGTATTCTGGAGATCTTTAGTTTGTGATACGCTGCGTTAAGGATTCTAGGATTCATTCCTCTCCAACCAGGAACCGAGTTTTGGACTAGTTGGATATCGGGAGTAAAGTACTACGTTTTATTACACCTAGCTGCATATCGAAAGTGAAGGACTACGTTCTACTACACCAAGCACCTGAAGATAAGTAATTGGTTGTAAAAATTAACCTTTTTGTATAATAATTATCAGGATCATCATATTTTTTTTATCTAGATTTATATGTACTTGTTTTCTCCCCACATTATTAAAATGTAATTAGACTCACTCGTTTAAGTGACTTGCAATTTCGTAGTGGATTAATTTCTGAATATATTTTATTAAATTATAGTTGTTATATGGGAACTGTGCACTAACTGCAATTGCATTTGGTAAGGTATAGACATATATATGTATATATATATTGATTCTTGTATATCATTAGTCGTAGACAAGACCGATACTGTGATAGTGTTTTTTTTTTAACATAATTTTAACTGGTAAAGAGATAAGAGAAAAGAAAAATAATAAAGGTGATATTGCATTTTCCTAACATTTAGTTAATGTGTTTTCTTTAATTTAGGATCTCTTCATTAAAACAAAGGCCGAGTTTCCAAACGGGACTCGAGAACCTGCCCTGGGATATAAAGGTGAACGTGGTGAGAGAACGTAGCTGTCACATTTTAAGAACTACGTGGCAATTTGACAAAATAAAAAACAAAAAAAATCATGGGTTTTTATCAACATTTTTCACCAAAAAAATTACAAAATGGCGACCGTTTTTCAAAAAAAAAAACATTTTTGAGGTCGAAAAATCGACTGAAAATCGGAATATTAGTTACCTATCTTTTATTAGTCCAGGCTATAGCTATAAATGTGTTCAATAACATATTAAAAAATCATAGTAATCGGGTGAGTAGTAACTTAAATATCACTCTAAAAGTATTGAAAACTTGTTTTTATGTATATACTAGGGTGATTTTTCTTCAACTATTTTTTTTAGTACAAAATCAAAAAAATCATCGAAGCAAAGTTTGCTTCGATATACTGTAAAAATTTTGTACTACTCATAAGTAAAAGTCTAATATCTCAAGAAATATTAATCTCAGCAATTTGGTATATAGGACCTTTTTGTAGTACATTTAATTTCCAACAAATTTTTCGTTTACATTTTTCTAGTAAAATTAATAATTTCGGAGATAACAGCAAAAAAACGAGAATTTTGGGTAAAAATCAACTTCAGCGACCCGTACCAATTCACCAGTACAAGTTACATTTTCGCTGTAATGGACACTTTTGTAGAGTGTTTTATTCTGAGTAAATCGAGACCAAGACCAATGTAATAGCATAAAATGCGACTTAGTTATAGAAATTTGAAAAAAAAATTCGATTTACGTGTATTTTAAATGGAAAATCTTTTCACGCTTTGGGAAAGTACTTAAAATTAATATTAAGGGCTGTAACTTTCAGGGATTTTTTTTCGACATATTCAACAAAATTTCAAGTGGGGACTGAAAAACAAAAAATAGTTGAAAAAAAATCACCCTAGTATATACTTTCAAAATAAGTAAAAAAATATCGTTCTTTTTTCAAGGCAGAAAGTCCCTTAAGTCTGATGATACGTTGAAAGAAACAGGCGGACGGGGAGGGCATCGCTCCCGTCGCCCCCCCTCCCCTCCACACCTGCCCGTCACCGTCGGAAATTTAAATAATTAAGCCGATCGAGTAGATCGAGACACCCTGTAGAGAGCGCGACCGCTTCCAAATATTTTCCCTCCCCGCCGACCCCCCGCGTCCCGGCCGCGCCGTAATCTCGCTACACGGTTTTCATTTTATAAACATATCTATATTTGTCCGACGAGTCCCAATTAGTAAATTGCCGGGCGAGTCGTAAAAATCACCGTGCCGCAAATAAAAAATTACCTTGTCAGTGAGCATTCGTGTTGTTATATTAAAATTAGATAACTGCGGTCGGCCCCGTGAGAAGGAGAGAGAAAAAAATGTATTCGAAACCTGTTCCCCGACATGTGTACCTAAAACTAACAAGGCATTAGCGCGAGCGCGAGCGTAACATGACGGGGGTAGAGAAGGGCGTCTTTGCCACTGCCCTTCAGACAAAAGAAACGACTGAAAAACTCGTTTCATAAATTATTACAATAATATTAATAAGGCATTTGAAATAAACAACTTCTGATGACTAGTTTTTTTTTTAATCAGAATAAAACATTTGTCCAAAAACTAATCGACCGGACATAAGTTTTGAGAAACAATCAACAGCCTAAATCAGCTCATGAGATTTTATTCAAACTTAAATATTAATGAACTTTAAACATTACATCTACTGACAACATGAAAACTCATGTACAAAATTGATAGCAGAACCTGGTCCTCATTGGCCCACAATTTGGATAAGACATGGCTGTTTCGATGTTCGGGTCCACTTCCCGAATTTTTCAGTCGTGCCCGCAATTGCTATTGATTTTGGGCCTACTAACCGTTCGACAAAATTGCGACCAAAATTCTTCTATTGTACAAGCGCAATTGATGTTATTCTACTCAAATCATTCCTGGCATAGCGGCATGGTGTGAGATTAGAACAAAATATTATATTGTTGTTCTAATAATGGATATTACTTATCATCTTATAAACCCCAACGTTCACAGCTTCTCCATGAACCCGGTTAACCTAGGATCTTGAAACCCCAGCCTCAAAAATCACGCACCAAATTTGTTAATCAACAAATTTCGCTTTTGCTTTGAATTTTACTTCGTTTGGGCAGTTTCCAATATCAGAGAATTAAAATCCATCACTACCTTTTATTTAAGAATTTGAAAGGGCAAAATACGGCGCATCGTCCATTATAGTCACATGATTCCTCACTAAATGCCTTCGTTTCAGAGCTCTACATAATTTGACTATTGGGTTTCAAAATCGAGTAGAAATTTCAAAGCAACACTTTTTTCTAAATGGTCTAGACTAATGTCCCTTTACAGAATTCTTTTATGAAATTATTTTGATCTGGAATAAGACTCATATTGTTCAAGGAATATAAAGAATAAATAGTGACCAAATATCGTTCCAGAAGTGTACATATACCACTCATAAAGTACTAACCTATGCATATTTAACATCTTGGTCGATGCCAGATGTTACCAGCTCCAGTGATATAGTTCAACTTGTGTTGATTTATGTTTCACACAGGGTAGTGAAAAATCAGAACTTGACTAGTAGGTCAAGAAGGTTTTATTTCGTACAAGAAACATTTTTCCAGTCTTAGAGTCCTTTTGTAGAGTTATATCTATCCTGAGGATGTAAAAGTTTATAGAGACCTGAATTGCCTGAAGAATTTATTATTTTGTTAATTAGGGAACTCGCCATTAGTGTCCTGATAACTCTTAAGGATATAATAGTAATGATAACATAAACATAATACCTGATATCATCTGAACCGGTCAGTGACATAGTTATTACGTTTGTTACCTCTGATTTTTTTGTATTTAATATTATATTGGGGTTCCTCCTTAACAGAGCCACATGGTTCGACTATCATAAATTTTCAAAACCGGATTTAAAGTCTTACTGGTGGTGCCTGAAATAGGCAAAATCTTTTCTTTTAATAGCGAGGGCGATGCCCCCTCTATAAATCGATCCCTGTTACGCCGCTGACGATAAATCCCGTATTTACGAGCTCGGATGCGATGAGTAATTGCCGGTTATGATCTTGCCAATATTACAGAAATTCCCGGGTAAATAATATCTTTTTTCTTGACGTGCAGCCATGTGCTTCGGCGTTAGAAAAAAGGCGAGTCTTGTTTTCAGTAGGTGATTCGCGGAATTCGTATTTATTAGTTTGATATAGGTGCAATTAATTTTTCAAATGGGAAATAAATCTTCTGTTTATGTAGTTAACGGTTCAGCGTATCGAGTAACAATTTCATGGCCATGTTTATGAGCATAGGATAGCCCGCGATTAGCTACGAGAATACCCCGCTCTTTTTCGAAACAAAAAAAAGTTAACAAAATGAATTTTCTCAAACTTGTTAAAAAAAGTTAATCAAATATAATTGATCTCCTTCTAAACACGTTTTTTTTACACAACACTTTTTACACGAAAGATTTTTTGCTTACTTATACAGTGCGTACACGAAACTGGCAACATATACGAAACACATTTAATATTTTATTTAGATTAGATGGTACACATGTGTACAATCACAGGACAAACGTTTTCATTCATCATGTTCTTTCATGTTTTTTCACTTTTTCGGATATTTTTATCAGAAGCTCGATTTTTCGCAATTTTTTGTTTCAAATTTTAAACGACTTATTCGTCGTAGTAACATAGTCAAACAATAAAAAAGTTGCTATAAGTGTTATCAACTCGGGAAATGATGGTCCATACGTTTAAGGAAAAAAAACGAATTTTGATAAATACACGATTTGATACTAACTTTTCCAAGGTGAAAGTCCAAAATTCCAAAAGATGAGTTGGAAGACAAGCGCATAATAAAGTGGTCAGCAAGATCTCCCGATTTGACTCCTCTTGGCTATTTGATTTGAGGTTATTTCAAATATAAGGTCTATTTAAATAGTCTTAATATTGCTAGGAAGTAAATATAGTTTGACTATTTAACTGAAGGCTAAATCATAATTTATTTCATTATGAAAGTATTAATACTTTATATTTCTGAGTTTTCAATTGTCTCATAAATTAAAAACCTTTTGTAAACCTAGAATTATTTTTGACCATAAGTATTACATTTTTTGAATTGGATATTAGTGGAGAATCTAAAAGTAGAAGAGTGTTATATTACGTTATGTAACGTACAAAAAAAATACTATTAGAAAATATATATTATTTTCTTGGAATTATTTTGGAACAAGATGCGAAGATCATTTAACATACATATATATACATGGAACACGTTGGTTTTGTAAATAGTTGAGTCGCCTGTGATGGGTGCACTCAATGTTGCACAATTGGAACTGGAAAAAACTGGACGTTTTCCACGAAACACCGAACTACCATACTTTTCTCGACGCGCGTTTCGCCAACTAAGCGCGTTTCCTCAGGAGAAGATTAAAACTTTTAATCTTCTTCTGAAGATGCCAACTCAGTTGGCGAAACCCGGGTCGAGAAAAGTATGGTAGTTCGGTGTTTCGTGGAAAACGTCTATTTTTTTTTTCTACGCTGAAGGTTCCAGTACCCACTCCAGGAAAGGATAGCTAAACAAAAATTTAGAGGAAAACAATGCGCAGAAAAGCATTGTTATTTAAAGACGTAGAAATTCCAAGCCTTCATGTATGTATTTAGGCATATTGTTGTATTAACATTCCCCATTCTTCCGTAACATCATATAGCATCCTCATTGTTGTGATTTATCCAACGAGATATATTTATTTCAACTTAATGTTGTAAATTGTGTCCGCCCCAGTACCTATCAAAACTATTATCGTCCATACCTAATATAATTCCGAGCCGTAAAGAATTTATTTCCTGGGACATAAACTCGGTCCGCAGCCATCATGACCGCGGACTTACATATAAACTCCGGTAATTAAAGCATGCCTAGAGAACCCTGGGCCGCGCCATGTTTAAAAAGCGTCTCCTACGAGCCCGCATTGGTTCTACTCCGTCCGAACGTAAACAACGTAATCTCTACAACGCAGCGTTTTAAACAACAACGGTCCAAAATTGGTCCTTCCATCCGAGGCCTGTGCCTTCGCCTGACAGTTACTAATACTTGTCTTGGTATCTCGGTGGTCATCCGGCCGCGAAGAAAGACAATAACTAACGAACTAACGGTTAGAATCTGATAAAAGATGCATTTCAGGCATTCTTTCGATTCTCTGGGTTCATAGACTAAGACCTACAGGGATATGAGCATGCTAAATTTGTCGTCTCGAGATCCTCTCAAGGCGAAGTTTACAAACGGAAAGTCACTGTTTGGTGAGGTTTCAATATTTCATCATTGGCCTATATTTTCTTGAGGAAATACAGAATAACGCGGTCATGTTGTTGTCATGTAACTGTAATTGTTGCTGATGAATGATACCTGCAAATTGTAAGAGATTATGCAATTCCATAAATGAAAAACTAGGAGGTAATTGAAAACACACTTTATATGCAGGATGGAGCACCCCTGCATATGTACCAATGTATGTCAAAAATGTTAGACATGAAAAATGAAAAAGTCACCAAAATCGTTTGATCTGAATCTAGAGGATTTCTGGCTCTGAGATTATTTAAAAAAATAGTGTTTAGAGTAAAACCAACAGCCCTAGAAGAATTAAAAGATAGCGTTAGGTAGGGAGCAAGTTCTTGCAATTCAGCCAGAAATGTTGTGCAATGCTGTGTGTATAATTTTGAGCAAAGGTTGGTGCTTTTACACAACAGTTACTGTAACCAGTATTGGATATAAGAAATTCTATTATTCAAGGAATTCAGTTTCTATTGATTTTTGTTGTTGGCTTTATTTACTGAAATTGTATATGTTGAAATATATCCCTTAGTTTATGTAACCGTGTAGATTGGCAATAAGAAATATCTACCTGACTTACAGAAGAAGACCATACAATTGTTGCCTTAAGACCCCTAAAGGTCACTGAATGATTTCTTGACGATTTGTATTGTACATAACATCATGTGGCTGATAAAAAAAGATATTATGAATTAATGATGATGCCATTCATAATAAGGATGCCATCCATGCCATGATTGATCCATGGATCAAAACACTGTATCACAAAATGAGAAAGTATTTTTTTCTGAAAATTGTTTTATTAGGAATTACCCATTTCTTTTTACTGCGATGAAGGTTTTTCTGAAAATAGCAAATTGTAGCGGATATAAAGTAACGCAACTTTCGTTTCTATACTGTTCTTGATAAGTCCCATATTTAAGAGAAAATCAACTCTAGGATGATAAATCAAACACGTTTTTCTCTCTTCATCTCTCTGCCTGTTGCTCTGATGTATATTTTTTTAAATTTTGTTAAAATTGTTAGTCAGTATTTAGTTCAACTCTAGCTGAAGCATATTTCAACTTCGACGTTTCTTTTAGGTTATCACGAAACAGTTGAAACTTTCTCCATGGCGTTATTTCTTCCGATTCTCAGGCATTCTCTATGAGCTCGATCCTAATCTATGGAGCAGGTTTACACTTTGCGATCACCTTCCAGTCTACCTCTCTCTGATTCTTGTCGAGAGAGGTCCCTCTTGACTCTTCATACATTCACTTGTCTCGGTTCGGGTCTTTGTCGTTCCCCTGGACAGCTAACAAGGCTCCGGCAATAAAGCATATTAAAATATGCCTAAATTTTAATAATTTGACTTTGAAATTGTCCACTTGCAGTAGTGGATATCGTATGACTGTCATACGCTTGATTTATTTGAGGTCTTCTTTTTCTCGTTTGGTTCGTACGCAGAGGAGAATTCCCGATTTAAAAAACAAATGTGTTAAAATAATAGTGTTAGGTTTTATTAAAATAAAAAATACGTACACTACTCCAAAAAATTAAGGGAACAAAAAAATACTA
Source organism: Aromia moschata (assembly GCA_029963805.1). Lineage (NCBI taxonomy): Eukaryota > Metazoa > Arthropoda > Insecta > Coleoptera > Cerambycidae > Aromia > Aromia moschata. The sequence goes on from JAPWTK010000112.1 coordinate 222,606, forward strand.
ATATTTTCGTGATTTTTGAAAAGATGTATCTCAGTGAAAAATCGAGCGAATCTAGATTAAAAAAAAAAAACATTTTGAAGCTCAAGTTTTTAGTTTGGAGATATTTTGACAAACAAATTTTGTGGGCTACGGTTATCACGTGATCCTAAGAAATAAATAAAAATCGTAAAAGGATCTTGTAGAATGTTTATTTCACTTTTTGAAACAGCTCTTACATTTTCTGTGCGATCATTGATTGCTGAGATATCGATGATCAGAGGCAAAATGATCCTTTTTCATTAAGTCAGATATCTCAGCGAAAAATTGACGCAAAGAGAATATGAAAAAAGAAAATTGAAACTGAGGAAACAAGCTATCTGGCCCATAGATTCATTTAATTTAAAAAAATATTGGACAAAAAAATAACAAAACTACATTTTTTTTCTTGCGATATCTCTTAGGATTACATGAAAACCGTAGCTCCCAACAATGTCTTGTCAAAAGGCCTCAAAACTAGAAACTAGAAAAAAGTTGCAAAATGGATTTTTTAAAATCTAAATAAGACCATTTTTTAAAAATTTAAGAAATTTCCCAAATTTTTTGGAGTAGTGTACATTTTCATAAGTAATAATAATATCAGTTTCCAATATCTTAAATGTAAGTTCAAGTTTTTTGTTATAGGAATATTGGGGATTTCAGTTAAATATTAAAGGCAGATTTATAATCTACAAATTCAGATATTTCAATAAGTTACCTAAATAGAATGCCGTAATAGCAAAAAAAATTCAAATGAAGCTTTAAAAAAATGCCATACCACAAAATATTGGAAACGGCTTGAAAAATATTTGCGGAATATTTGTTCCTAATAACCAAGAAAATACAGTCTTTGTATCCTTGTCACTATTTCGAAATCTCGAGATCTGTTAAATGTATGGCAATTCTAATTTGTATTTCAAACCAGCATTTCGTTTCTGATATTTTATAACAGATCTAAGTTATAATACGTTTTTATACATCATAGTTTTGAAAAAAAAAATCACAAATATTTTACAAACCTTACAAAGATTTTCTGGTGAGCTAGTTATTTTTGAATATTGTAATTGTTGTAAGATTGGTTTGAAGTTTGGTTGAATTATTACCCTAAGTGTGTTATGATGGGTCCTGTGTCTTCTCACGTTCTTACGAAAATACGAGAATTTTTAATTCCACCAACTGCCGCTACTACCTATTTTTTCCTTAATACGGTTCTCTTAGGGTCCTCGATTTCTCGGCACTAATGATAAATGTAACGTTAAAATAATTTGGATATTTTCAAACACGATTAGGTAAATTCTTGCATTTGCATTTTTCTTTATGCTCTTTGGCCTTCCTGTTAGTAACACCACTGAGTTAGATTTATTTTTGGTTACCCAGAAATAACACGGTATACAAAGCGAGTGACAAGTGCTGAAATTTTACATTTGCTTATCGTAGTTATAATCTCAGTGACAGTAAAAAAAACCGTGTCAAACCGAACTCATAAAACTGAATCAACATTCTAGAACAAGTAGCAAATATTAATGCCGCCTTATCTGGCAGGATGGGTCCTACATGCATTTATTAATATCCATTGCGAGTGTAGTGACTTTCTTATTAATTCAATGGAAGATTCCTCGTGACTTTGGGAGAGGAGAAAAATACAAACAATACATTTATTATTGGTTGTGCTTGGGATGTTTAGTTTTTTTTAGGGATTTACTTTATTTTTTGTTTAATTTTTAATCCAGGTATAGTTAAATATACAGGGATGCTAACGGTCTGAACACGGTGCGGGCAAAGCGACTGAAACTAGGACGTCCAATTTTGATATGGTTTTAAATAGATGTATTGTTATATATTTTACTACAATTGATGGACAAATTGGTTCACTTATCTATACATTCTACATGGTAGCCTGGCATTTTTTAATGGAAACATACGTATTTCATTATTTGTTTTACTATTTAGATGTTCAAGGGTAATTCAGTGATATAGAGTTTAATGTGGTTATTCACAGAGTGTTTGATATCATTCTATAGCTAATATTTCCTATATGAAGCATCAAAAAAAAAAACAATACTAACAAGTTAAGTTTCATTTTTGTTTTTTTTTAATTTTTTTTTTAAATCCCTAACTAGATTTAGAGTAGACTAAATTTAATTTTTAAATTGCTTTCACTTGACAGAATGAACCTGACACGCCATGACAGAAGGCATGTTAAATGTTTTGGCTGTTAATTTTTTTCAGCACTATTAGGGGCAGTGGCGTAGCCGGGGGGCCGAGGGGCCAGGGCCCTCCCCAAGCTAGCCAGCAACCAACTAAAAATCATGTCCGTTTCATGCATCTTCATACTTAACTGCATAATTTTTGTTTTTTTTTATACGTTTATCATTGTTTAATAGACCTTAATAAAAACAAACTTTTCAAGATTTTACAAAGAAAATAAAATTTGACTGGAAAACTCGCCCCCCCCCCCCCAAGAATGTTTTCTGGCTGCACCACTGATCAGGGGCATGTATAGGGGATAGACATTAAATATTATTATTAAATATTATAAAATATTGAAAAAGAAGCTCGAAGCAAAACTTTGTTGTTGTCAAACCTTCGACAAGTGGCTGTCACAACTGTAAAATAAATAATGGCTGTCACATGATATGACAGCCTTGACAATTAACTAAGGTTGTAGACTTAAGATTAAAAATAGATATAGGTACGTATTTTTTTGCTCGGTCAACTTTGATGACGTTTTTTAAATTATTGTTTGTTATTATTTATATAAATAAACAAATACTTATTAAAAATCCTGTCATTAGCTATTTGACAACTAATTTGGGGACAAATTGTGACAGATGTACTTCTGGTAAAACAAACTCTTTTCACAGGTTACTAAATTTTATTGGTTTCACATAATTTTTGAGGAAGTATTTCCTTCCGTTTTTCAGACTACTTAGAAAGCACCCTGTATAAGCAAAAGGTTCATTACTTTTTCGTTGCAAATTTACGTTTTCGGAAAAACAATCGAATGTCGGGATAAAAAAGAATCCTTACCCTTACACATTTATACAGTATGTCTACTTTTTCAATTGGGTTGCATTGGTAACTTCTATAATGATCTAAATTAACCACTTGTTAGGTTATAGGCACAGTTTCTCAAATTCAGATAGACTGCTTTATACGAACGTGAAAAATGTGAAAAATTATGTTTATTATAGAGGCAAAAAAAAACGAAGAAAATAACGTTTTACTTATGTTTTGTCATGTCTTCTACATTTGTTAAAGATACAAGTATTTAAAAAGAAATTCTTAGTGCAAACTCTTTCCGCAGTGGAAGAAGAAAGAACAATGTTAAAAAAATGTTTTGCCCCTCGAGGCCAACGTAAAATACCTGTTGGATTTTATAGAATTTCAGCTACTAAACTAGGTTTTCCTATTAAAGTTTGTTAAAAACTTTGGAAGAAAATTATTTGTTAGAAAATTATGGAATTTAGATTTAAACTGCTGTTTCTTAAACCACTTACGCTCAATCGACACATTATGGACAAATTCATATTTTTAAATAAAAAATCAATATTTTGGACTCAAAATGGCCTGTGTAAAGTACTTTTGTCTCCTTTTTTCCATTTTTGAAGTTCGTTTTTGCATACAACCCCTAATATAGGGTAGTTTTTAATGTTTTTTTTAAACTTTACTGTATGTAGGAAAGAGTTCACAGAGAATTTAAAATAATATATAGGTTTAAATAATAAATAATCATACATATGCAAATTAATTTTATACATCCTCTCCGAAGGGTGGATTTAGGGGATGAAGAAATAGGTTTTGGATAGAAAGGAAGAAATTAATATTGGGGGGCTCAAATGGCCCCTATATGGATTTTAGGTCTCTTCTCTCCATTTATGAATTCCGTTTTTACATATAAGTGTTTAATTGCCAATTTGTTATACTAACTGTCTATACTAATTTAAAATGTTACTGCATGTATTAACAAAATTACTGGGCGTTTAAAAAAATGTACCCTATATTAGGTATTAATTTTGTATTTTCTAGGGGCTGTATGCAAAAACAAACCTCAAAAATGGAAAAAAAGAGACAAAAGTGCCTTATATGGGTCATTTTGAGTCAAAAATATAGATTTTTTATTTAAAAATATGAATTTGTCCATAATGTGTCGATTGAGCGTAAGTGTTTTAACCCTTTGCGCGCCGCAGGCGATTCCCTAGGAAACGCTTGAAAAGTTAGCGTCATTTCGTAGAGGTGGCAGGCTTAGTCACGCAGTAAGCGGTCTGTCGCTTGAAAATTTTTTGTTTTTGAAGCTATTGACTTCATTTTTTTTTTATTTAAAGGTTAGAAGATGACCTTTAATTTGGTGTTAAAAACTTTCAACTTTTTGGTATAACTTTTTCTGTTTCAAAAGCTTTGTGTAAAATTTCGGACTACAAAATTTTTGGATTTTTTTTTGGGGGGGGGGGGTTATTTTATTTTGCCAATATGAGGCTAAAATTTTAGCTCAGTTACGCACCGCGAAAGTACGGCAGAAAGCCTATCTTTCGGAGGAACAAACGGGACTCGAGTAGGAGTAACATTTTTCCCACTTATATTTTTCCATCCACCTCCTGTGCCATTTCCATCACCACCCCCTTGCGCTTTACCTCTACCCCCATCACCACTTTCACTATCACTCAATCCATGGTTACCATATTGTCCACAACTTCGTCATCGCTTTCAAACATACTTCCGTCACTATCACTTTCAGGTAAATCCCATTCCTCGTCACTATCACCGGGGCTTCACCGACAAGCCTCCGGCGCGCAAAGGGTTAAGAAACAGCAGTTTAAATCTAAATTCCATAATTTTCCTGAAGTTTTTAGCAAATGTTAATAGGCAAACCTAGTTTAATAGCCCAAATTCTATAAAATCCAATAGGTATTTGACATTTTTTAACATTGTTCTTTGATTTCCAAATGTCGGCAGCGGTGTAGCGATAAACTCGATTACTCTTCCTCTTTTGATTGCGACTCCACCAGAGGGCTATTCCAGCTCATCTATCAACGTTTTGGATTCGCCGATCGGCCGCGTCCAAACAAAATAATTCGGCATCCGCGTATAATTGGCAATTATTTTACAGTTATCCGCATTTTTTATTGCGTAATCGCCGCGCCAATTAAAATTTTAATTTAAGGCGCAATTTGTTATGTTTTTAATTATAATTCAAATTGAATAGATAAAAATCGGGCGCGCACTGCATTACGCATAAAAAATAGCCTTAATTTTTAATTATTGCCCTCGCCCCGTCGAGATCTTTATTTGGGCGGGAGCATCGGAGATCGCGGAACGATATGATGCCGGCGGAGCACCGCCCACGTACGCGTACAGGGCGATGAGCGGCCCCACACACCCGCGAGAAAACATCTGAAACTTAGAAATCCAAAAAAAATTCTAGATAAGTTTGGTAAGACAAACTCAATGAAAAAGAAGTGACACAAAGGCCAATTTGTCTAATGTTAAAGAACAAAAACTAACAAACAAATACGTGGGAACTCATCTATGAATATAAAAGCAATACGAAATTCCTATAGATGAGGCCCATCTTGATTTGAAAAATGGAAATGGTTTGAAAAGTTGGAAAGATGGAGGTGATGAGAGTGAGAAGTAAATTGATGGAAATGGCAAATAATAAATAAATAGCCTTTTCCGCTAACAGAGTCTCTGAGAGAACCGTAAGCGGTTTACCACAATTAGCAATCCAAAAAAATATATATGGTGAGACGGAGTAATAAAAAGGGTGGAAATTATTTATTGATTATTATTCTTATTATTAATGAAAAGTTTCGAAAGATGGAGGTGGAAAAGAATTGAATATGTGAATGGAAATTGGTGGAAGAAAAACAAGAAAATAGAAGCACATCAGCATTTCTATAGCATGTCAGACTCATTCTAAGCTAATAGAGTGGAAAATAACGTTTATAGTAGTCTTCCAAGGAATTTCAAGCTGACGCTTTTTTAATCAAAGTTTAAAGTAGTACCATCGCATCGTAAAGTTTAGACAATCATCTTTGTAATCGATAAACGGTTTGCCTCAACTTAGAAATCCAAAAAAAAAAATAGATAAGTTTGGCGAGACAGACTCAATGAAAAAAGGGTGGCCCAAAGGCTAATTTGTCTAATGTTAAAAAAACAAACAAACAAAAAAATATGTGGGAAATCATCTATTACTATAAAAGCAAGAGAAAATTCCTATAGATGAGGCTCATCTTGATTTGAAAGATGGAAATAGTTTGAGAAGTTTAGAAAGATGGAGGTGGAAAGGAGTTGAATGTGTAAATGGAAATCTGTTGAAGAATAACAAGAAAATAGAAGCACCTCAGCATTTCTATAGCATGTCGGACTCGTTTTGAGCTAATAGAGTGGAAAATAACGTTTATAGTCGTCTTACAAGGAATCTCAAGCTGACGCTTTTTTAATCAACATTTGAAGGAGTCCCATCGTATCGTAAAGTTTAGAAAATCATCTTTGTAATCGATAAACGGTTTACCACAACTTAGAAATCCAAAAAAAAAAATTAGATAAGTTTGGTGAGACAAAGTCAATGAAAAAAAGGGTGGCCCAAAGGTCAATTTGTCTAAAGTTCAAAAAAACAAAGAAATATGTGGGAAATCATCTATTAAAATAAAAGCAAGAGGAAATTTTTATAGATGAGGCCATCTTGGTTTGAAAGATAGCAATGGATTGAAAAGATTGGAAAGATGGATGTGTAAATGAATTGAATGTGTGAATGGAAATTGGTGGAAGGAAAGCAAGAAAATAGAAGCACATCAGCATTTCTTTAGACTATTTCTAAGCTAATAGTGCGGAAAATAACGTTTATAGCCGTCTTTCAAAGTATGTCAAGTTGACGTTTTTTTTTAAACATTTAAAGTAGTATCATCTTAAAGATTAATAGAGAATCATCTTTGTAATCGATAAATGGTTTGCCACAATTTTTATACATTTCGCAGTGATCGCTTGTTTGGTTATCTTTTGTCCTTTATAAAAGGTTAAGAACGAATGGTGACCTGATGAGGTTAAATAAACAACAGATTCATGGATTCAGGGATTCAGCGATCCCGAAAACATATGTATAATATGGTGGTACAGTAGTAGCAAGCAGCTAGAAATGTCCAAACATCCATTCACACTCTGAATTATTATGGTATTAGTAAAATATCTGAATCATTCACTGAATCAGTAAATGTTTTCATGCAATGTGGAGAGCAATCGTTTTATGATGCTTTTATGCATGATTTTATGATTTAATTCTTACATTTTTTTATAATAATCATTGTAAAAATTGAGGCATTAGTGCCAAAAAGGGCTTTTGGTGTGATGTGGCGTTTCATCAAATATTGTGGTTACTCCATGTGTTCTCCCATATAAGCTGTTCTTATAATAGCAAGCCGTCCAAAAAAAAAAACGTCTTCAAGTCTGGTTCTGGACGAGGGAGATGGAAAAGCGATTATGTCGAAGCTCTAAGCGAAACTTTGTTGTCAAACTTTTGAAAGTGGCTGTCAAATTTGTAAATTAAGTAATGGCTATCACATAATGTAACATCCTTGACACTTATGGTGGGTTCATGCAGAAATTTTTTAGTAATAAGAATAAGAATAGTAATAAGCATAAAAGTTAAACCTTCGTTTTATAATGACCCAGTTCATGCAGCAAATCCTTATTTTTAAAATTATTACTAAAAATTATGTTTACTGCACGAACTGGGTCATTATAAAACGAAGGTTTAACTTTTATGCTTATTACTATTCTTATTCTTATTACTAAAAATTTCTGCATGAACCCACCATTAGATGAGGTTATAAATTTAAGATTAAGAATATAAATACGTATTTTTTTTGCTCGGTCAACTTTGAAGATTTTTTATCGGATGGCTCGTTATTGTTATTATGTTCTTTACTATTGAAAATGGCAATGGGTAGAGATTAATTAATCAATTAATTAATAGATAACTGTAGATGTTTAATTATTTTTTGAAGAAAACCAAAAATTTAATTTTCTTAATTTAACAATCACAGTAGGCAGAAACAGTTGTCAGTCGCCATAGACAAGCTTGATTCGTGTTTCTTCGTCTGATAACCGGCATTACCAACGATGAAATTTAGATAAAGCGTTACGCGGTCCTCTAAATGCCCCATTTTACATGTTATAATTTAAATGGTAAAAAAAATCGGGGGCCCTGAACTTTCGCTTGTTACTCCCATTAATATAATCGTAGGTTTAAGCCTAGACCATTCTATTCAAATGAAGATTTGTTCTGAGATAAATAAATACGACTGGAACAGTCAGAGGTGGAATAGATAAAACCCGGCATTAACGAATCATAATTGTTGTAATGTAGACGGTAATTTTCTTCGAACAATGAGTAGTTATTAACTAGCGTAATTTCAGGTCGTTGAGCGAAAGAATTAAATAGATAATAACAAATAGAGATTGAGAATGGCATTGCGCAAAACGCCGTATTTACGTAGCTCAGAGTAATTTTGTGTAACCGTGTAAATGCTAGTAAAAGAAAAAAATAACTTGGACTGGAAATATATAACACCTTTTGGCGCATTTCAACCTTTAAACTTTAATAGAGGTACCGAGTTTAAAGTTGTAATGATTACAATGCAAAAGCTATTCTAGTTTTTTTATTATTATTATTATTATTAAGTGGATTTGAAGCCTTGACGATCGTGATTATTTTGAAATAAACATTTTTTTAAATTATGATGAAACATACATATGTATGTTCTTTGGTGGACTGAAAATAGAAAGGATTTATACATTTTAAAGTAATTTTGTTTCACAAATTATTGTCAACAACAGACGCTGGATGTATTTAGTACATATACAGTAAGGGCGTACAGTCGCGATAAAAATTAGAGGATGTCTTTTTTAGAAAAACGCTCAGACACGTCAATGAAATTTTTCATTTGCCGATATTTTGACGTTTTTTTATTGCCGATTTATAGAGAGCTGTCAAAGATATGACGTAATAGATATTTCTTTTAAATGACAACATATTTCTTGTAATACATAATTTGAAAGCTCTTTCAAAAAGAAAACTCTCTCAGAAAAATCTTTCACGCAGTATGCTCTTAAATTTTGGGGCGATTCTATAAAGTAATTTTAAAATGGTAACCGTTCAAAAGTTAAAATTCGACAATAAAGGAAGGAAAGTTTATTTAAAAAATCACTCGAACACAAGAGGTTCATTACAGCTATTTGCTCAGCTTTTTGACATAACACACTCTCAAAAGTTATCCAGAATTCCAGAAATTGAAAATAAATAATATAAAGCGCATTCTTAAATATTTTTATTTAATCTATTTATTAAAAACAGAACACTAAAAATAAAAATAACACAATTAAAACTACCTATCCTAATCTGGTCTTTAATAAATGTTCAAACTGTGCCCCGTTGACGTCTTGACAGTAACCAAGCCGCGAATAAAATTATTCGACCATGTCACGTATAATTTCAGCGAGTGTTTTTTGAATTTCGTATCTCATTTTATTTTTTATGTTATCTATACTAGTAGGTGTATTTATATATACGCTATGTTTTAAATAACCCCACAAAAATAAATCCATGGGGGTTAGATCAGGTGACCTAGGAGGAAACCCGAATTGACTCCTTCGCCAAATCCATCGACCCGGAAATACTTCGTTTAAAGATTAATTTAAATAATTAATGTAATTAAAATAATTAAAAATGCGCTTTATATTATTTATTCTCAATTTTTGGAATTCTGGATAACTGTTGAGAGTGTGTTATGTAATAGTTGTAAAACATCTTGTGTCTGAGAGATATGTTTTTATCGAATTTTAATTTGTGAACGACTAGGTACCATTTTAAAGTTGTACAAAATCAGTCAAAATGTCGGCAAATGAAAAATGTAATTGAAGTGTCCGAGCGTTTTTCTAAAAAAAAAATATTCTTTAATTTTTATCGAATTTATGCGCGACTTTACGCCTTCCCTGTATATCAGGATAACATGAATCTCTAGAGGTCGGAAGTTAGATGTACATGACATTAATACCAGGGACGAATCTAGGACATAATGAATCCTGTGACGGTAAGCAGCTGTCCTGTTACAGCTCGGTCGCCAGATCTGACACCCCTAGATTATTTTTTGAATTTATTATTTAGGCAAAAAAAGAAACGTTTCATCAACGCTTCCACTCCATCACGTGGATGTAGATAGAATACGCAAAAACCAACGTTGTCAGCTTCATTCGAGGCAGCCGAGAGGAAATTAATTGCGAAATCGCTTTATTTTTTTCCTAGCGCTCCTCGTGTAAAATTATTTCTCCCGGACACATCGAGATCCAGATCGAGACGTCGATAAATCAGACGTGAGCTCACTGCTGCCGGAAGTTATCTATTGGAAAGTTGCACCAAATATCATTCGTGATAGATTAGGAAACGTTTAGGAGATAGCACGGGATATGCGTATGTATGGTATCATTGGTGTGCTAAACTATGTTTCCAATGGGATCAAATCGAAAAAACAAACACACACGCAGCAAAAACGGAATTAATCAACATTGAAACTCAAAATGATGAAACAGAAAAACACTACAAATCTTACAAATAAGGTATATTCAGTTTATCATCATTCCTGATAGATTAAGAAAGGTTTAGGAGATAGTATGCAATGAGGTAGATTGCAAAAAGAAAAACTCAGACACACACACCACAAATATCACAAATAAGGTCAACTGAGTTTTTAAAAAAAATAGAAAATATGTACGAAACAGTACTTACAAATTTGTATTTACTACTTATTAGTTTAGATACTGGAAGCATTGAGAAGTTCGCAGCACTTAGGCCCCATTGAGCCCTTTGAATTTCCTACCTTAGGAATTCAACTCATCTAAATCGTCAGCCATCCTGACGTTTTAAAAAAGGTGACGACGTTTCTTAGGGGTGGTGGCATTTTCTTAGATGACAATGTTCAGTGAGAATGCTTGTTACAAAACGAAGATTCTTCCTTGTAGTCATATATACCAGTGCCGCTTCCTTGACCGGAAAACTTAAAAGTTTCTTAGTCACTAGCAAGTTGCCAGCTATCTGTGTTATTCCATAGTTCATTACATTTCACACCGCTGTATACTTTGTTGAATTATCGCTCTATGAGACATATAACATATGAAAATCATACATTTTGAGTCTGTATAATATACACTACTTGTTATTCATTGAAAAGTAGTCGTTCGTAAAATTTGGAGAACCACAAGTCAAACTTGTTAATCAGGAATTATGAAAGAATTCCTTCAATAGGAGCAGAAGGAGTATATTTGGACCCCTTAATTCGTTCACTGAATACGCCACTGTTCGATAAATTCTAAATGTCGCTGGAGTTTCTTATCTTTGACCCGAAAGTCGTTTTCTAGGGTATCGAGGCAGATAAGTGATCAGCGACGAAGAAATAGTTCAGACTGTATGTGAAAGTAATTTCACCGTGTGTATGTGGAAGCGTGTGCTCCAATGGCTAACTTTAAAGATAAGATAACCACGCTGGTGTTGACTCTCGAACAAACAAATGCTAATGAGATTTGTGTAACACCGAATTGATGAAAAAACGCAGAAATACCAGCAATTGAATTTCTGTTTAATGTAGTTACGGCTTCAATTAAACATTTGTTTTTATTTTCATCGACGGGTGAACAATAATTTAATGTATGTACCTGTACCGGTATGTATTTAATGTATGTATATGTACCCTGATTTGAATAAAAGTCGCAACACCCAGTATCACTTAAGCAATTTTTTTGAAATGTTCACATAAGATGTACTTCAATATAACGTTATCCCGGTACATATTTGTGATTTCCATGTAAAAAAGCGCATTTTTTGAATCAATTGTTGCTAAACATAAATAAATTCTTGTGTTTTGGTAGTAGGTCAAGAACTTTAGATCATAATATCAAAGCATCATCATTGATAATAACTGGGCTTAAAAATTATAACATCACAACACCAAAATGCACATTTTTCTTAATCTCTAAATCACCATTCATCATTAACGAAAGTATTAAATCGTTCGAAAGAAGGCGTGTAGCATTATTGCCAAGTTCGACGTGCAACAAAGATTATATATGTGGCATAACTTTGTAAAATTTTCCATTTACCTTGCATTAACTCGAGGAAGAAAAAACTGGCTATCCCTTAAATGGGAATCTATCAAGGGCAGTAGAGACCATCTGTTTCCACTTAGTAAGCCGTGATGAAATAGGCAGTAATAATAAACGATGTCGATAGATAAATATAATATGAACTTTACCAGATAAATGGAAACGGATACAGCGGGGGAGTGGAGAAGTGACGTCACACTCATAAACAATTATTATTATTAAATAGGGGTACGAGGTGTGTAAATTAAGTAATGAGACTGGCAACGTATCGCCCGATCTAGTAACACTGCGAAGACGGGACTTGGAAAGGCGGTAGGTTAACATGTAATGCACGTTCAGTACAAGTTTGAACTTGTTAGAGTCATTTGTTTGTCCTTTGCAACTGATTTCGTAAATCGTTTTTTTATAGTGTATTTTGAAAATGAGCGACAATAACTTTGAGCAACGGTGTGCTATCAGGTTTTGCATCAGACTTGGACACAGCACAACGAATACTTTTGCAAAACTTCAACACGCCTACGGAGACAGTGTTTTTTTCAAGAGTCTAGGATTTTCGGTGGTTTAAGGCATTATCCGAAGGAAGACAATTTATTGAAGCGGAACCACGCAAAGGAAGGCCTTCATCTTCAAGAACCGATGAAAATGTCGATAGAATACGTGATCTTGTGCGTTCAGATCGTCGGTTGACGACAAGAATGATAGGGGAAGAGTTAAATTTGAATCACACCACTTTTCATCAGATTTTGACTAACGAATTGGGGATGAGGAAAATCTGCTCAAAAATGGTTCCAAAAAACCTTTCGCAGGAACAACAGGACATTAGGAGAGAAAGGTGTCTTGACTTTTTTGAATAGATTGAAAATGATCCCCACTTTATGGAACGTGTCATTACTGATTATGAAACTTGGGTGTTTGATTACGACCCGGAAACCAGTCGCTAAAGCATGGAATGGCACACTTCAAGCTCTCCAAGATCCAATAAAAAACAAGAATGAGCAAGTTGAAGATCAAATGCATGCTGATTTGCTTTTTTGATAGCCAGGGAATTGTCCACAACGAGTTGGTGCCTCCAGGCCAAACAGTAAATCAACACTTTTATAGAAAGGTTCTTGAGAAACTTCAAAAAAGGGTCTTGCGTGTGAGGACAAACATCAAGAATAACTGGATGTTGCATCACGACAATGCGCCTTGTCACACACAGCCATTTCTGTAAACGAGTTTTTAGCCAGTAAAAACATTCCTGTTGCGCCTCAGCCTTCTTATTCTCCTGATTTCAGTCCTTGTGACTTTTCTCTTCCCGATATTGAAAAATCACCTCAAGGGACGTCATTTTGGGACCATAGAAAACATTCAAACGGCTGTAACCGACCAGCTGAAGGCTATTCCAGTGTATGAGTTCCAGAACTGCTATGAGGAATGGAAGAACCGTTTCCAGTGCTGTGCGGCTTCCTAAGGAAGTTATTTTGAAGGAGACAATATTGAATAGTATTTTTATTCGAATACATTTTTTTTTAAAACTCATCTTATTATTGTCTCATTACTTAATTTACACACCTCGTATAATATTATATAGTACAGACTCTGTACTACAGAGGTATATTAATAAGCAACTGCAAAATATTATTTACCTGTATTATTTTTCTATATGCTTCGAATAAACGTAGGTACTCAATGTTGGAAAAAGTCTATTTCGTCAATAAAAAATACGTAACCCATTTATTCCACTCTAATAAAATATAGGACAGACATATGTAAACGGTTCTCTAAATGTTTGTGGGATATATGATATCACTTAAAACCAACATCCCTTCTAATAACATTTCCTCCCTTTCCTTCTTCCCATTTATTGACTTCCCGCGAATTGTCTATGACGAATTGTCCTACTCCTTCCTACAAAAAGTGACTCATGCACTTGCCGATTTTTCCCACAGCCTGCGCGATAAACCATTTAATAATAACGAACGACATCGACAACTAGGTGAATGTTGGTAAATCGAACGAAATTGTTACAATGAATCGTTGCGCCAAACGTAGATTATACCTGTTTATTGATATTACCGCAATTACCGTGGATTAATGCGGAGTATTTCACATAAAAGTGATATACAAACCACCGCTTACGTACTGTGGAAGTCATTACGGTGCTTGATACTTTTGTTGAACATCGATTAAGAGGTAATCCAATATTGCAGAGAGAACATTTTACCTATCGCGTTTATTAAACGTGTATAACATACTAATTGAATCTCATTGAGATCGCTGATAGTCAAAGGAGGATCGGATGGGTTCTAATTCTAGGAACTCTTTTGCAGGTACAGCTTCCAAAGATGAACCTTGATCAGGATATAACAACAGCAATGTCAGCAGATGGAAATAGAGGTGCTAGAGATGGAGGGCTTTTCATTATACCGCATGAGAAAAGAACACAATTTGGAAATTTGTAAATCAATGTTTTATTGTCCAGGAACACACAAATAATATTATAGAATGGTCGGTTATTGCTTACAAAATTTATGCTTCAACCAATAAGTTGATTTAGGATTTATTGTAGTTTTAGAATATCAGTTAGGTACCATTGCTACTCGTATTACTAAAGTGATACATTAGTGATAAAGATACATATTAATAAACTGATTTTGAACGTTACTAGCTCATAGCTATTTTAAAAGAGGAGTATTAAAAGTAATTTGGAAACTTGAGACACTAGCAAAATGATGTATGTACCAGGAATGTAAATATGAAACTGGAATTTTTATATAGAAAATACGCGTTTATTGCATGAGAATGATAAAAATATTTTATACGAAGTATTGCCCATCGCTAGCTATATATTTTCCCACCTGTCTGGCAATTTGTGGATGCCACGTCAAAAAAACTGTTGCTCTTTTTGAGGAAACCATCGAGCCATGTTCGTATATTTTCGTAAGAAGTCAAGCGCTGCTCAGCAAGTGCGTGTCCTATCTATGCAAATAAGTAGTAATCGGACGGAGCCAAGTCTGGTGAGTAAGCCGCATGCGAAAGTATTTTCCAACTAAAACCCTCAATCGTTTCATTGACCAGTTTGCTGTGTGTGATGGTGCATTATCATGAAGCAAAATAAGTTTGTGTTGCCTTTTTTTGATATTATGGCCGTTTTTCACGCAAAGCTTGATTCAAATCGATCATTTGTTTTCGGTAGCGTTCAGTATTAACGGTTTCGTCAGGTTTTGGCAGCTCGTAATAGATCACACCCTTCTGATCCCATCGAACACAGAGTCTTCCGTCCACAGCAATTTCGCCTTGCAGTCGATGTCAATGGTTCGCCTGGAGTTACCCATGATCTTTTACGCTTAGGATTCTCAAGATATATCCACTTTTCATCGCCAGTCACAATTCGATGGAAAAATAACTTTCTTTTGTACCAGGCGAGCAGCATTTCGCGTGGTTTTTCGGTTTTCCTGTTGTTCCTTGTTCCTTTTCCTCTAATCACGTGTCATTATCTCGATTTATTACGAAATTGTAGCGAAAAATGTTTAACTAAATTAAAACTTTCAGATCCTGTATCTTGGTTATCATCAACAACTGGACTGTAGTCATTAAGGTCATTTAGGTCATGGATGTCATATAATATGTACGGGTCATAATGGTCATATGAACCATAAAGGTCATAATGGTCATATCAGTCATACAGGGCATATTGGCCATAAAGGTCATACTCAAATACATAATAAAATAGCATGCTTTTAAGAATGCAACTTGATGTTTTTAGCGGTTTAGTCTAATTAAATGTGGAAAATGGGATGAGGAAACAGTGATTCCATTGGCAGCGATTTATTAGACGTAAAATTTCGCAAGGTGTAATCTTATCGGAAGCCAAGAATTATCAGAATTTAAGTAACCTTCAACGAATGAATGTATGACCCGCTGCTGACTATAAGTACATTCGTTTTAATTGAAGGAGCTAATTTGAGATGAATCCTGCTGAACTCCTTCTTCCTTTTCGGAATATTATGTGGATATTCTAAAGCATCAAACTCACAATTCTTTGCGTTTTTATTCATATTTTCCTCACACGACCGTTTCTATTTTTCTTTGACGTCCTGCGAGACTAGTTTCTCCAGATCCGATAGGACGATAAAATTCGTCGTGCGTAACTTGAACGAAAAGAGCCAGAGTCAGCGCTATTTCTTTCATTAGGTACCCCACCCGGGTAATTCATAGTCGTCACTGGCGCAATTCCCGATGACATCTGCATAATATACTGCATTATGCATCGCTAATTACATTATTACTTGTCAGCTAATTTTAAACAGCTATTAAGTTGATAAATGCGATAGGGAAAAACGCGCGCGGTTAATACAAGGTACCAGATAGCGTGTTGTTATTTGTCACTGGTAGTCGTAACTAGATTGCTTGTCGAAAGAGTTGTGGAGTTGGGATTAGCAGATAGTTAGATAAAAGTTTCATTATGAAGCATAATAAACTGTGTACCTATATCACCTGTGGAGTGGTTTTTCACCTTTCCAGTGCTCGATTAGTCTGCCAGACAGTGAAGTTGTAAGATTAGAAGATGTAAATTTTAAATTTACCCTAATCTCTCAAGTAACACTTTGGCACTTGAAAATAACAATAAAGATACATATATTGAATCCTTCGTTCTTATTTTTCTGTGTACAATTCGCATGCCACTATCGGAGTCTCCAAAAAATAAACCAAACGTTTCAAAAAAATATTCTGATCATGGTCTCAAAATATCTTTAGCGAAGGTTACGATGGTCTTTTAGTTATTCACTGATCTATTTTTAAGTGTGTTTGTGTCTCATCCTTTAGTAAAAGTAACCATGTAATACTTAAACTGACTGACCATGAAGCTAATAAATTAATAATTATTTAATAAAATCAAAGACCTTTATTCTAATACATAAATAATTAATAATGGTTCTATTGCATATCTTTGGCAACGGTTGCTTTTATCATTGCATTCTGCGAGTTTTATTTCACTGTTTCGATGGCTTGTTTTCTTTGCGACAACTATTGAAATGCCATTTACTGATAGTTATCGATTAGGTGCATCAAATACAAGATCTCAAATGTGATCAGTCCATGGAGGACTGATCTGATAATAAACTGAAAACTGAATAAATAAAATCAATCACTGTTTAATAAAAACAACTTTTTTCTAACGATTCTGATGCATCTTTCTGAGAATGGTTGCTCTGCTAACATATTAGCCTCATTTGCCGTGTTGAAATATCACTTTATGATAATATTGTGAGTGTAGGTAATAAAGCTCATGTGTACTAAATTCGTAAGAAATTCAAATATGGTCAGTTGCATAAGTTTCCTATGGACCAACGAAACTAAGGTTAGATTAAACACTGGTTTGGAAGTATCATTGCTGTCAGACGAGCCGTAGTCGTTCACAAACAATATCGGATGACTATACGGACTGAGGGAGAGGAGGACAAATGACAAATGCCAGTCCAGCAGAACGGAGCTATCTGGTATACAGAAGGATTTAAAAGTGAACAAAGCTCTGGGACGGGTGCAACCAACAGAGACACAGAGTGCTAAATCAGCATAAAAATGGAGAGCTGAGCAATCGTCTTTCAGGCAGAAATAACTACAATATCTGCTTAAAACTATAACTACAATATCCATATCGTCAGTGATAGCCAAGCAACACTGAAAGCCCTGGGAGCAGTAGAAATAGGGTTGGGGGGCACTCCCATGTAGTTAAAGAGTGTGTGGATTCGATTTGTCCAGCTTAAATTCCTCAAGGAAACAGGAGTAAGTGGAATGAACAGTATGTAACGCGGGGCATCAGCATTTAAGTACAGAGGGTTTGTACCCACTTTCCCTAGTATAATAATAATAATAATAATAATACTACCCTGCAAAATTTTGAAAATTGTGTGCCCTTGGACAATGAATAGTTTAAGTAATTTTATGTCGAAAAATTCAATATGGTGGCCACGAATTTGGAAAACAAGTAGGGGTTTTGAGATATTCTAACCTAAAAGTGCAAAAACACTGTTTTTTTTTTACATTTTTGAGGTTATGTAGCATCGTCATTTTGTTTTATCAAAAAACGAGACAATCTCAGCGAAAAAAAAGATATTTGAGCAAACTCAACGGCATTTGAAAGAGGAATACTTGTACTTTAAGATCCCATACATGGTTTTTTGAGAAAAAAAAATCTCGGTGCTACATAACCTCAGATATGTCAAAAGACACTGTTTTTTGCACTTTTAGGTTAGAATATCTAAAAAATCTGACGTTATATAGCAATTCTGAGATTTTCCCGGATTTGTTTTCAGCGGGAAAAATTACTTCGGAAACAACTATTCATAGTCCGGGACAAAATCTTGCAGGATAGTGTAATGATCGTTGCTGAGCACAGTACTCCTAGCCCATTTCGCATTGTTCGCCCGATTGCAAGACAAGTAACCACCAGTTACGACTCCGCTTTCGTGTTATACAGTGGACGCCGCTTATAAGACTCACGGATATAAGGTTCAGTCGCCTATAAGACGCAAAATCGCCAAAAACAGTCCAGACGTATCCGAATACATTGAAAAAAACTCGGTTATACCACTCCGGATAAAAGACTCAGTTTATAAAAAATACATAATTGAAATGATGGAAAGTAACAAAAAAAACAAACAAAAATAAAAAAATTTCTTTAAAACATCTTAAACTTTGAACTGATTATGTGTGCTTGTACGTGTGTATTAGAAGAGTTACCTTTTTTTATAAGTAAATAATACGCTATTGTGTTGTATTATGTCTATTCACAGGTAAAATAAAGTTTGTGTATTACATACATTCTAAAATCTTGTTTTTCCCCCTTCGCTTATAAGGTTCATCCGCTTATAAGACTCACTTTTTGCCGGTCCCAAAGTGAGTCTTATAAGCGGCGTCCACTCTATATCAGAATGCCACACAATGGAGAAATTAATGGGAGAAATATGCGAATTTTACGAGTCATTTTTGAGCCGCAAATTCGTTTCGAATTGTAAATAAATTTCAAGGAGCGAACCGACATCGCGAAGTACCTATAAAACCGGCATTTCCATCCGGCCAGTTTGCTAATTGCGCATCTCCAAAGCCACAATATGCTTATACATCACCATAATATTAGCAATTTATATATTGTAATTCTACGTTGAAATAAATAATTGCATGCATCGCATTAACATATTTTTTGAATTTCATTAGACGACGAGTGCGGTTAAATAATTCCGAGATGTTTACTATTTCACACCTAATATTAGTCATTCCACAGTGCGTTATTGTGCTCACTTTGCGCAACACTTTCCGTGCCTATGGGTTGTTTATTCAAATCGGCGGTAATTTTTGCGCCACGTCTGCGGCGTGGGTGTAATTAATGCAGTTAATGCTGGCATAAATGACTGTCTATCAATAAAATTGTGTCGCTATGGGACGGGAAACACATTAGTCAGTGTCGCTGTAGCATTTTAAATGCACATTGTTAAAATACTTTGGCGCTATTAGCTAATCGACTGTTCGAATGTTTTATATTAATTAAATATTTATGCGTGTGACAGCAGTCTGGTATTCCGATTTTTAATAGCGAGGTAATGCAGAATTAAGGCTTTCCCGCTTGTCGGTTTCAAAAAATCGTTTTTTTTTTACTGAAATCGATGCGTTATACATTAAAATTTATTGTCCTGAAATTTTCAAGTGATCCGTGTATTAGATTTCGAGTTATAGCCGGATTAGTGACGACGGTCCCGGCGCTTGAAAAGAGTCACGCAGGGAAAATGGAGGTGGACAGTGTAAAGGAAGTGTTTCAACGATCCGAAGAAAATCATAATGTAAAATATGCTCAGTATTTTGGCGACGGGGACAGTAAGACCTCCAAGGCGACTTTGGATTTGGACCCGTACAACAACGATCCGAAAGTAATGAAAAAGGAACGCGTCGGTCACGTGGAGAAAAACGCACGGGAACCAGGCTCCGTAATGCGAAGAAAACAAACAAGGGACTCGGGGGAAGAGGTACAGGAACACTGACCATCAAGGTAATAGACGAATTGACAACTTATTACGGCCTGTTACTTATTATCCGTATTCGGCGAAATGCGGATTCAGTGGAAAAAAATGCGTGACGCTATCTGACGTGAAGCCAAAATGAGGTCTACAAGGCAGAGGAGGGTGTCCTGTACGGGCCCCGAATTGATGACGAACTGTAAGTAAAAAAATTTCATAATTATATGACAAAAAAAACGTAAAAAAAAAACTTCAAACGCATTTTTCTCAAAACAACATTTTTGAAACTGGAATGAGATTTTTCTCGGACACTAATTAACCGATTTTAATGATTTTTCTTTTAAAATGTTCACAAACGATGCCATTAGTGATCAACATAGGATTTTTTTGATATTGCAAAAATTCGATTTTTAATAACAATTTAAAGGTAGAAATTTAAGGTGAAAATCGAACTTTTTTTTTCAAAGTTGCACCAAATCGCGTAAAATTTGAATTTCAAAAAAACCCCTATGATAAACACTAACAACAACCCCATATTTTATAAAAATGTGTCATTTTTTGATTTCAGATGAATAGCGTCATAGAAAATTCTCATTAACATGAGACATGTCCGCCTGAAGTAGCTGCATTGGAACAAGGATCGGCGGCCGCCATTTTGGTTTAAAAAATAAATAAAAAACTAAATGTAACCTACATACCTGTATCTTTTAATTTAAAAAAAATGTCTCAATCCGTTTTATACTTTCCTCAAAAAAAATTCTCAAAAAAACCTTTTTTTTTCCAGCGAAAAAGCGGGAAAGCCCCCTTAAATGTTATTTTCTAGAACAAAAAAGTCCGAGTTATTGCTGATATAATAGTTTTAGTAATGGCAACATAATTACGAGGATTTTATTGGAGACTCGAACAATTTGAACTGTCAACCAGTCAGGTGATGATGATGACTTAGTAGGCCGTTTGCTTTCAGAATATGGTTGCAGGTTTTTGCATCTTACGTGCAAAGTGGATGCTTTACATCTTGTAACAGAAACAATTAGACAATGTTTGACCAACGTCGAAGCAAAAAAATAAATAAACAAAAATAAGTGTCCTTAAAATCCCTTAAACTTCTTCGCGAGTTTCACAGCAAATGTCCTGGTATTCCTGAACCATCATAGCCGATTTGTACTCGTTGGGAAACGTTGTTGAAATCTGTTTTTTATTATGCCGAACATTTAACAAATTTAATAAAAGTTGTTATTTTACAATTCAGTCCTGCCGAAGCTTCAGCCATTAAGGAGGCCAGACCAAATTTCAAGACATGTCCGTTGAAATAGCTTTAAAAACAATTCATATAGCTATAAAGGTTTGTATGACGCCATACAAAAATTACAGAACACTGCTTACTGCAATTATGCAGTAGATGTCGAACGATCGAACTATCAAACTTCGAGATAACTATAGAAACTTATCCGATAAAGTTTTTACGAATCTTGTCCAGTTCGTAATAATAGTGTTTACGAAGCTATGTCGTCAAGCTAATTAAGAGGGTAAGTTTTACGTACATATATGGTTTATTTAATATTTCGACCAACTCTACTGATATATTAACAGTTCTTTTGATTATCGAAGTAATAATGGATTATGGGTTTGTCGTTGCATAGATACCAGAGCTTCCCAAATATATTTGGAAACAAATATTTGGAAAATTAAATGGTTTAGAACAATGGCGGTTGGTGATATTTCAGTTAGCCATATCTTGAAAACGACGCATGGGACCCACTTCACTTTTTAGGTGATGACTTACAGAAGAATTTATAGTGAAAAAAACCGTCAGCAAAGTTTGCGAAATTTTTTTTCAAAAAAACTGTAGAACACCCTGGGATCTCAGTAACGCCCTGTGTAATATTTGCAGTATATTTTTGTTCATAATCTAGAAACAAATATAAGGAGAGGTTTTTCGATTTGTTACGAAATATATTTTTTCAAAAAGTTATGGCCATTTCAATTTTGGGAAACAAAATTTTCCTATAAAATTAAAATTAAAATGGCCATAACTTTTTGAAAAAAAAAAATATTTTGTAACAAATCGAAAAACCTCTCCTTTTAATTGTTTCTAGATTATGAAAAAATATATATACTGCAAATATTCCACAGAGCGTTACTGAGATCCCAGGGTGTTCTTTTTTTGAACATCCGCAAACTTTGTTGACGGTTTTGTTCACTATAAATCCTTTCTGTAAGAGGTGTATAGCCATCACCTAAAAAGTTAAGTGTGGGTCCCATGCGCCGTTTTCAAGATATGGCTAACGGAAATATCATCAACCGCCACTGGTTTAGAATACACTTAAAGAAATTCTGGAGCTTTAGCATGTAGTTTAGTGCTTCTGCTGGTAGAATGAGAATCACTTCTGGTAGCATTTAAAAAGTTTATATTCCACACAAAGTTTCTGCAGTATATGTACTCACCCTTTGACTGTACATCACTATGTAAGTGGATAATATGGTTCTTTTACCTCCTCTATCCGTTCTGAGAACAAATTAACTGTTATGTTATATAATTAACCTGACTCTAGACATTAAGTTAATTAGTTAATACCTAGTAAGCTCATTTGGTATTTTTATAATACTTTCTTTCGTTTGGCACATCATTTTCCATACAGTTAGGCAAGGGCGTAGCCAGGGGGTCAAGCAAAGCAAAGGGTCAAGTAGAAACCAAAATACTCGGGGGAATGCGGTTGCCCTTGGCTGTAGTGACCTTTTTTTTTTTTTTTAGCTTATTTGTTTGAACTGCATTGAGCCCCCCCCCCCCCAAAGATAACTACTGGCTACGCCCTTGCAGTTAGGAAGAGGTGGAAACGTGTGGTTTTGACCGCTTTATCTGATATTTCTCAGATATACATATGAGCATTGACCTCTATTTTTTACTTATGATCCAGTGCTTAGGAGGTCAAAATACAAAGGGATGATGTAGTCGCAAGTCACGTACGTACTACTTTTTTTAAGCCTGTGTTACCCAGTTACCTCTGTTTTCGATGTTTGCTGAAAATAATATGTAGACCTTTGAAGATGCTTGCGGCCTCCAAAATTGACAGTTTTTCATGCCAACCATTGAATTTCAACTAAACATGATTGAATTTCAACTAAACATGATCATTTTAGTTCTACCAATGGATAAAACGAACTTTGATGAGTATTTCATATTTCCTTGGGCTGATCTTTCCGTGAGGCTGAGGCCATCTTTCTCTGAGCTGATGCCATCTAAAGATATTACTTATTATTCCAATTAAAATTTTTGGTGGACAAGAAACTCAATCAAAACGAGAACACAACTGCTCTTTACACACACAATTGCAAATTGAACTTCTCTAGGACATTTTTTTTACTGTACCAGGTTCTATAAGTGCCTATGACACTGTTTTTTCGGTGGAAGAAAAAAAAGACTCAACAAGAGGGAGGTCAATTAACCGCGATGACTGTCCCGCAACAATTAAAATATATTCAGTATTTTGACCGCACGTCCGAACCTACATTTACATGTTTAATTTATCGATATTGAGCGGACGTTCGGTAAGATAAAGATTAAACGATTTGCCAGTGGCGTACGCTGAAATCCGAGGGAATAGGAAAAATAACAAAATGCTATTAAAAAATGAAGTCTTATTCAACAACAAATTGCGTTAGAAATGGTAGAACAGTTGATGGACGGCGGGCTCATTCAATAGGGGACACTTTTCTGGATTTTCTGAAGACTTTTTCGAAAAGAAAAAAACATTTTTCGCTGACCAGGCATGGTTTTATCCCACCATGGCTACACGTTTGAAAAAACTCGGTTTTCAGAACCTTTTGAGAAAATTTTGAAAACCTACTGGATCGAATTTCAACTACATTTTAGGAGATCAAGGGGGAGATACAATTAGAAGGTCAAAACATCGATTATTTTTTTTACTAGAAAGTTAGTAAATTTCCCCTTAAAATAGGCTTGAAAGCTAGGCGTGAAAGTTTTTCTACCGTTTTTCGCCGTTTTTAGGAATCCTCACTTCCTTTTGGACACCCCAGGGATCGCTGATTAATTCGTAAGTATCATTTTTCGGTAATCAGAACTGTAAATGCGTTTTTTTCGAAACAGTATTTTTTAAAGTTGACGTAGTAGATAACTCAAAAACTAATGAACCGATTTGGCTGAAACTTTCAGGGTTTATTCTTCATGACAGTAGCTACGCATTAAACCTTAATATTAGTTTTGGAATTTTGCAAGCCAAAATTGAAAAATCATTTATTCAAAAAACTTCTGTCAATCGTCGATTTTTTTTTCACTTTTTCGAGGTTTAACGCCTAACTATAACTGTTATTAACGTAAATTTTCTTCTGTGGCGGTTACAGATAAAAAATACAGCGTCCAGGTCTTACGCCAATGATTGATATGCGTCCTTTTCACACCGCCGTGCAGCAGCCATTTCATTAAAAAAAAAAAAAATTAAAAAAAAATTATTGCATTCTACATGGTTGTATTAACAAGCCTACAAAGTTTCATTGTGTTTAAATAAAAGTTTCCTAACGAAAAACGCTTTTCAAAAAAGCCTTATTTTTGTTTTCGATTCTGTGAAAAAAAGTACAAGGCGGACTCATTTTGTTGAAATTTATCATTTTTAGGTGTTTTTTTGTTATGTTTTTTTTTAATTATGTAGAATACAATGGCAAGGACAATAATGTATTTTTCTTAATAATAAAAACTTCATAACTTAAGGGGTTAGACCCCTCTGTAGTGCGAAAAAATCAACGCATCCTTTGGGATTTTTTTTGCACTACTAATAAAGCGATCAAAAATTCATTTTAGGACTGTATTCAGTACATAATGAAGTATATATAGATTTTTCTTTAATAAAAAATACAAAAATGGCGCCATAAATACACATCGAACACAGACTATTTTTTTTTTTGTTGACCATCGGTGGGCAGCACAGCAATTTTTTAACAGCTACTAGAACAAACAAAACAATTTTTTCATTATCTAAATGAGTTTTTCTAAAGCGGTACACAAGATTAATGTAAAATATCGATTTTGAAAAAAGAAAATCAAATTTTACGAAAAAAAAAAACTATATTATCTATGTAATTTGTTTATAAAAACTGTAATTTTTAACTGATCGATAAAATCGTGTGCTAGTCAGAATTTCAAATAGATCGAATAAAAATTGCGCGAGTTATACTGCCCACCAGTTTGAAAAACATGTTTTCGAAGGAAACGCATTTAAAGTTTCAAGACGTGTTTACTTCATGAAATTTTCAAAATACAGGCATGTTAATTTAATTCCTTTTGGATATCATTCTTGGGATGTTTTTACAACATTTAAGCAAAAAAAAATTCGAAACAATTTTTTTTCCAGAGGGATCTAACCCCTTAACTGTTCCAAGAGTTATAATTCAAGATACGCGGTACCGATTCCACGGCATACTTTTTTATCTTACGATAAAAAAAACACCCTCCCGTTTTCCCTGTGGGCCATTCCGCGGTAATCGATACCAAGGAGCAAAAAAAATAAT
Source organism: Aromia moschata (assembly GCA_029963805.1). Lineage (NCBI taxonomy): Eukaryota > Metazoa > Arthropoda > Insecta > Coleoptera > Cerambycidae > Aromia > Aromia moschata. The sequence continues at coordinate 248,285 of JAPWTK010000112.1, forward strand.
TTGTGCATATATATTAAAATAGAAAATTAACAGGTATATATTCTCATTTTTTATAATTCAAAAGAAATTCATCAATATTTCCGCCGATAAACATATGAGAAACCCAAGACATAGAAAAGAACAGAAGAAGCAAAAGGAAACTCGAAAAAAACAATAAAAAAATATAGAACAGAAAATATATAAAATCTTATAATACTAGTTTTAATAGTCTGTATTGTACTATTTTGCTTGCAAAAAAAAATGTAAAAAACAATATATCCACAAATCTCTCACAATTATCAGAAATGAAGATCATTTATCTCTCTACTTAGCTATTCATTTTGTTACAAAAACTTCTAATTTAGCTGAACTCTGATGTTTAGCCAACAAGGTAGCATATTTTGTAAAACTACAAGTAACACCCGGCACAGGGCTTAAACTTATTATTGCATCTAAACGTCTGAGGAATTCCTAATACGTTTTTGTTTTAATTAAAATATCATTGAAATGAATTGAATTATACTCAAAACGCAGACAATTTTGTTCTAATTTAGGAATTATAACAGTTGGAATGCGTACAAATGTAACACCCGTCACCGCGGAATGGCCCTTTGTGTTCCGCCTCTGCTTCCCGCAGACGTAGGAGAAACACGGTCGGTTCTTACCGAGGATGACTTGCACTCGACGCGAACCGCGATTGGTATCGTCTCCTTTGAGATCGTTAACGACTCCAGATATCTATTTTGATATTTCGTGAGCCGCAGAGGGCCTTAGAGGCCGGCGATGAGCGACTCGGAGAGGTGCCGTTACGCAAACATCTGTAAATTACAAATTTAAATTTATTCGCTTAAGTGCGTCGGTCGATAAGGACCGATAACGAAATCCAGAGAGGTCCCTCTTCAGCACGAACACAATCGTCATCGTGAGCATGACGCAATTAAGTGGAGAGCGGGTACAGTTAGGAATTTGCCCGAAAACGTCCCGAGGAACTTGTTAGTAGTTTTTTTTTTTTCGGTATACACGAAGAAAAATGACACGGACACACGTACACAAACAAAACTAATTCATAATTCGACAGATTGGTTCGAAAGCAGTGGCGGCTGGTCATCGAGATTTAGAATAGACTAGAAGGAATGCGTGTATTTTAACATCGGCACACCTAATATCAAGCGGCCATGTTGGTGTAACCGTAAACGAAGCAAAGTGTTTTTTTTTATTGTATTTGGTTTTGTACGTTAAAATTAGTGTTTGATTTTAATGGTTATGTGATTTTTTAAAGGCTAAAACTATTATACAGCGAGGGTGTAAAGTCGTGCTTAAAATTTAAAGGATCTTTTTTTTAGAAAAACGCTCGGGCACCTGAATTAAAATTTTCATTTGCCCACATTTTGACGTACTTCATTTGTTTATTTTATTGACAGCTGTCAAAGATATGACGTTATCAATATTTTTTTTAAACGAAAACATGGTTTGTGATATATCATTCGAAAGCTCTTATTTCACGCATTATGCTCCTAAATTTGGCGGGATTCTATCAAGCCATTTTAAAATAGTGAGCGTTCAAAAGTTAAAGTTCGACAAAAAACGAAGGAAAGTTTATTTAAAAAATCACTTGAACACGAGAGGTTTTATAGCTATTTGCTCAGCTATTTGACATAACACACTCTCGATAGTTATCCAGAATTCCAGAAATTGAAAATAAATAATATAAAGCGCATTGTTAAATAGTTTTGTTTAACCTATTTATTAAAAACAGAACACTAAAAATAAAAATAACGCAATTAAAACTACCTATCATAATCTGGTCTATAATAAATGTTCAAATTGTGCCCCGTGTTGACTTCTTGAGAGTAACCAAGACGCCTGAGTGATTTTTTAAATAAACTTTCCTTTGTTTTTTTTTATCGAGTTTTAACTTTTGATTGGTTGCCATTTTAAAATGGCTAGATAGAATCGCCTCAAAATTTAGGAGCATACTGCGTGAAATAAGAGAAACCATATGTTGTCATTTAAAAAAACATAGATGACGTCATATAAATAAAAAAACAAATGAAGTACGTCAAAATGGCGGCAAATGAAAAAAATTATTTAGTTTGAAATTGTTATAAAAACATTGTTTATCATTAGGTATTATATGATTATTGAACACATAAGCACTCTTGAACACATGTCTAATTCAATGTTTTAGGGCCAATTTCAAGTTTGTTTCTGGCGAAGCCGCCGTATTAGTATCACTTTGTTTAAACCATTTTTCACGCATAGGACGAATGTGATGTAGAGCGACAGACCACATATTTTATTATAATTTATACGAAATGCCAGATAGTTCAGTTTTCAATTCAATTCATCAACATTTACTAAAGTCACAGATCCGGATTTCGACCTTATTAAATCTTATCAATGTGACATATTTGATGGCGAATTAAAAAGAACGAGCGTGTCAGCTATACGTATACTGACCAGGACAGCATACGGTGGTGTTAGTTAATTTCTTAGACTTTTAAAAGAAATGCTAATTTTAGAGACAAATGCATCATTCCCTACATGAACCTGTGATTGCGATTACAAACAAAAAAATAAATAAATCATCGTACAAAAATGAATGAAAAAATATTTTCCAGGCTCATATATGTAACATGTTATGTTGTAAATATGTTTTCTTTCTAATTATTTGTAGGGCTAAAACATGAGGACCCTTTAATCAAGCTTGTGAAAATTTCATAGTTTGACATATACAAAAAATTTAACACGTGAGGATTAAATTTCGAAAATACATTGGATGAATTTGATGAAACATAATGCTGTTGATTATTTGGAATATGTAGGTACTTACATGAAATTAGAAAAAAAAAAACGGTAACATGGAAGAAACACTTGCAATATTTGACTCAATGTAATTATCTAATTATATATACAAATAGTCTCGTGTTCAGCTAGACGAATAAAAATGCTGATAAGGTAAGTAAGGCAAATCTGAAAAACGTAGTTGTTTAAAATGTATATACCTGTAATTTTGTTCTTTGAATAATGTTGATAACCTTAATTACATCATTACGTCTATATTTGCTTATAAATAGCATTGGATTCCCGTTATGATTTTGCCTTCTGCAAATACCGGACAGAATTAAAATTAGATTATCGTAATTTTTAACGCCATCGGTATTTTTTTTTCGGGATCCTACCAAAATTCATTATAAAGGCGTTATTAATCACCATTACCGCTTTTCGGTTCGGTTTCAGAAAATGTTTCTCCCATTCTGTGCAGGCTGCAGCCTAGAAACAAGGGCAAGAATGTAATATACGGTGTAATAAATCAAATCGACAACTAAATTCTAACACCTCACGCCAGTTGGGTTATAATTATGAGGCTATCCCGTACACGAATTGCGTGTAGAAAAAAAATCTGTTTTATCTCATTTTTTTTCCCTGGCTTAGAAAAAATGCTATTACGAGACGAGGAGTTCATAACCTGATAGTCGGACGAGTTACAGTTATATTGAGCAGTGCTGTAAAATAATCAGCAAAGTTTTCTAAGCATTTTGAAAAAGGTTTGATATATTTTTTTTTAAATTTGCACCCAAAAAAAAACACGAATACCTGTAGTCCCTGTAGTATGTATATATAATACAGTACCTACATGTAGTACCTATATATTATTATAAACTGCTCGTCAAAATTAGGGTAACACTTTTTAGATTGGCGCCATTGCGTTCTATTCGAGATAGAGACTTGCGGTTTCCAATTTTCGGTAGCCTATAGAGTTGGTTTGAATGCCGCCCAGAAGGCGCTACGTTGTGACTTAAACGGTTCACCGTCCACACCCCATAAAGCAACCCCATGTCAAAATTTGGATTCGTAAGATTTTGAAGGCAACTTCAGAGACATATAGGATGGACAAAGAATTACGCTGTCGGATAAAAACTCCATCACGGCACATATAAAGATCTCCTCAATAAGTTCTGTATATTTGGTCGTTGTCCCATTTCTTCAACCCATTTCCAGACCCCCTAAGCCACCCCTTTGCATTAACGCAGGGTTTTGCGTGGATTGACCTCTGTTGGGCGAATACACTGATCTTAATGCTAGCTAATAAATTGGTGTGGGGTGCTACAACTCGCTTTCACCCTTTGACAACCAAAGCACCCCTCCACACACCGCCTCTGGTTCTGCACCTGTAGAAAGCTGCGTGGGAAGTCTATTTGTCTCGAATTCATGTCACGGTATTACTTGAAAGCTCTTGAAGTTTACGGGATCCACTGTGAACGGCCGACTGAGCGCCAAATGTGACATTACATCTCAAACCCACCCCCCCTGGAAATTTGCCACACTGAGGGGTTGTAAGCAGGTCTTGATGCGTGGGGTGACTTTGAAAGCCTTCCTGAGGATGTTTGAAACCTTTTCGGCCACCTCGAATCGTTTGTTTTCTTCAAATCCTCTTTTGAGTCCTGTCGTCCTCTTCTTTTGACTCCTCCAAAAAAGTATTTGACATTCGGCAAAAATTCCTGAAGGAAGGCTCGTTGGAATGGTAGCCTTAACGGGTACATTTAGTTAGCATTCGTTAGCTACATCGACAGTTTAGTTTAACCCTAGTTAGTAGCTGAAGCAGCTACTAACTAGGGTTTTATACAGCGCCGACTAAAACATCAGTGTATCTCAACTTATAAAATGTATAAAAGAATATAAGGTGGGAAGAAATCACATAATTTTATTCGTTTCAGCACTAGCTAGTTAGTAGCTGAATCAGCACTAGCTAGTTAGTAGCTGAAGCAGCTACTAACTAGCTAGTGCTGAAACGAATAAAATTATGTGATTGTGTGCTTCCCACGCTTCATATTCTTTTTTTATACATTTTATGAAGTTGAGCATACACGTGATGCTTCTTAAGTCGGCGCTGTATACTCTACTACGTTTGTCCAATACACCTCCCTTTCTAATTCCTCCAATTCACTAACTGTATCCATACGAGTCGAAATATGATTCTCATTCAAATAAACCTCATAACAGTAGGCATAATGGCATTCTGTATATGTATTTGGCACATAACGATGCCAAATGATTAGTTATTTCAAATTGTACAGCAAACCAAAGCGTCCAAAATTCAAGCGTTCAAATTGTACATCGAATATTTCAAATTGTACGAATTTAGCACTTTATGGCATTGTGTGCCATAATTTGGCACTCTGGCTCTGATTGGCATACAATTTAAAAATATCTAATCATTAGGCTTCAGAATGTTTGCGTGCCCGCGTGTAAGACTCCATAAGACTCTCCCGCGTTCCCGCGTTCCTGCGTTCCCGCGGATAGCGTACTACTGCTCATACGCGGGCTCTGGAGAGCGTTAAGGAAGGGGTCAATTAAAAATTTAAAAATACGGTTTATACTTTAATTATCATTGAGTTGTATAGTGCCGAGCCCTGCATTGCCGGACCCTACTAATCACGCAGTAATCTTCGGTGCTAAATGCATACAGGGTCGATTCCTGTTCACTTAGGTAGGTATAGTAAATATTACCAGCTAAAAAGATATAGTTGCAAGGGAAGACGGTGCAGAATGCCATAACGCTAATCGTAGTAAACCTCCTGTAAAATCTCAAGGATCGGTCCGCCTAGCTGTAAATCAGTCCTGCAGTAACATTGACACCCTGCGACTGTGGTATAATGTATATGTATACGAGAGAGCAAACTCTTAGTAGTTTTTTTTTATTACATTTTAATAATTTGTGATGAGGTTTGATTTAAACGGCCGTTAAAAACGGCCATAAAACATCCTAGATGGAGCCACGCATAGGCGGGTATAATATGATTATAAATAATCGAAGTTTGCTATGCCTGTATCGCGCGGTCGCATTGTTACCAACATAACAAATAGTACCCTTGACCCGCATAACCCCGTCTGGGCATCTGAAGAACCTGGTTAGAGCCACACAACAATAAGACACCGTCTGAATGAATGCGAGAGGTAATGCGATATATTATTATATTATCACAGCTAAGTATTACGGCGAGTGTGATACTCGTTTGTGCTCTTCAAAATAGTGCTAAAGACGCAATAGTGTGAACTAGCAACACCTGAACTTTATTTGTAACACAGTAATAACACTAATAACCTAAACGAAATATAAATATCTAATATCTGTGGGGAATTTAGCGACCTTCTTCTCTATTAGTTTTTTTTTTGTTTGGTTGGATTAGGTCAGGAGTAAATAACAACTATTCGATTTTTGCCAACGTTTCGGAGCTTTATTTCTCCTTCATCAGGGCTCAATCAATGTTGTTATTGTTGTCATGTAAGGTGGTACGTTACAAACATTGGTGGCACTGTCTATATACATATATAGTAAATGTATAAAGATAAAGACAAAACACTATTAACAGGACAATACACTTAAAAAATTTTTACTATAGTAATTTTAATTTAAACTATAGTAATTTTTAAAGTGTATTGTCCTGTTAATAGTGTTTTGTCTTTATCTTTATACATTTACTATATATGTATATAGACAGTGCCGCCAATGTTTGTAACGTACCACCTTACATGACAACAATAACAACATTGATTGAGCCCTGATGAAGGAGAAATAAAGCTCCGAAACGTTGGCAAAAATCGAATAGTTGTTATTTACTCCTGGACCTAATCCAACCAAACAAAAAAAAAAATCTAAATAATTGATTCGTTGATTTAGATTTGGAATAAGAAATTAAATAAGTGGATATTTAAGTAAAAAATTATCAAATACACTCACACAAAAACGTACCGTTATATATCTATAGAAAGATTTAGACTTAGAAAGATTTCACCAGGATATACGAGGTGTCTAAATTAAGTAATGAGACTGGCAACGTAGCGTCCGATCTAGCAACTCTGCGGAGATGGAATGTGGCATTACGACAATGCGCCTTGTCACATAGCCATTTCAGTAAACGAGTTTTTACCCAGAACAAACATTCCTATGGCTCCTCAGCCTCCTTATTCGCCTGACTAGAATCCTTGCGATTTTTTTCTCTTCCCGAGATTGAAAAATCACCTCAAGGAACGTCATTTTGGACCTTAGAAAACGGCTGTAACCAACCAGCTGAAGGCTATTCCAGTATATGAGTTCCAGCACTGGTATGAGGAATGGAAGAACCGTCTCCAGCGCTGTGTGGCTTCCCAAGGAAGTTATTTTGAAGGAGATAATACTGAATTGTAATTCTATTCGAATTAAAAAAAATGGTTTCTAAAAACAGACTAATGTTGGACGTTGATGAGGGACTAAGCCAAAAGGAGAAATGCGACATTGAAATCCATCACACATGTCATGTGAACTGTTGATTTACGATGTTTATTATTTAGATATTGTATTTTGTATGGTACATTTAAAACTACTGGTGATAAAAATTGCTCCACATATAATTTATATCGAAAAAATGAGTAGTTATCGTTTCATGAAACAAAAATGAAAAAAAAAAAACTGAATATGACACAATACCATGAAATGTGGAGAATAATTTTACTCTACAATCATTGATAATAATATGAATTATTATGTTTTTTTCCATACTATTGGAATACACTGTATGTGCATACCAGTACCTGCATATACTATTAACTTTTTCGTCGTTACAAAACCGAGTCTGGAACGACTGACATTTCGTAGCAGAAAAAGTTACCCATTAATTAAACGATTTCCCTATTCCAAGCATTGCATTTGGTCGATTCGAAGGAATAAAGGAAGCCGAAACGGTCTTAATTAGGCCCAGATAATCGTAAAAGTTTTACGCGGGGCATTTCATTGGAGCATCTCACCGAAATTTAAATTCGGAGCTGCCATTCAGCTGGCCATCCGACCATACACGACATACCGCGAGAGCCAACCAGCCGTGACGGAAATCCATTGGATTAACCGAATTTGATTTGGCATATTAAAAATTCCGACGACTCGGCCGTAGAGAGCTAATCCATTTCGATGTAATAGCTGCGGATGTAAATAGACTGCGACATTTTTTCGGACGATTTTTTATCGCGCTCGGATTATTTATGGGCGGCTCAAATCGGTTTAGCCTTGACCGCTGTCGGCAGAAAAGAGCTTGTTCGATCTTTTTTTTGTCGCAAACATTTTTGGCGTTTGTAGTCCAACCACCAGATGAAGAGGAATGGCGTTACTGCGGATGATAGCTGACAGGATCCGCTTTAGAATAACGCATTGGTACAGAAACACAAATTGTAACGTGAAATACACGGTGGAGACTTTAACTGGAATATATTCGCTAGCGGGGTGGTGAATGATTTTTCAAAAAATTCCCGAGACACTTCAACTTTTAAATGTATTTACCTACATTTTGCAATTAATGTGAAAAATATAGCCCTTCAGGGGTGGCTGAAACCACCCTCGACATGATTTTTTCAAATGCAACCCTATGGCTTGTGACCCCTCATTGTAAAGCTGGCGCAAAGAGGAATCCAACGCACTGATCAAATATTTTTTAGTATGTTTGTAGGGTTGCATACAATTAAAACGTAATTTTATAGTTTAATTTATTTTTAACGCAACAATTTCGTACTCAAAATGTGCGTTGTTTAGTTTTGGAATGTAAACCTTACTTTTCATATGTCCCCACAAAAAATTCCAAGCAATTTTTTGGTGACTTACTGCCACACTTTGTTACTGGGCTGAAGAGAACCCCCATTGGATGAGGAAACTTCATACTCAGCGCCCATAGAAAACTAATGTGTGGACCGGAATAATACAAGATAGAATTGTAGGACCATTTTTCTTTGATGACACTCTTAATGGAGCAAGATACTTGCGTTTACTCCAGCACGAACTAATGCCAGTGCTATGTCATTTATTTCCAAACCCCTTAAACCCTAACTTGACCGACGAGAGGTTATGGTTTCAGCAAGATGGGGCCCCACCAAACTATGCTGCCATTGTTCGTCAGTATCTGGACAGAATTTTTCCCGGTAGGTGGATTGGGAGGCGAGGTAATATTGAGTGGACAGCAAGATCTCCAGATCTTACACCACTGGATTTCTTTTTGTGGGGACATCTTAAAAGTAGGGTTTACATTCAGAAACCCAACAACATAGCAGATCTGCAGGAAAGGATAAGAGAGGAAATCGGAAAAATAACACCGCAAATGTTGCATAATGTAAGGGACGAAACCTACCACAGACTGGGATGCTGCCAACAAGTGAATGGTGCACATTTTGAACAATTGTTACGTTGAAAATAAATTTAATTTTTAAATTGTCTTAATTGTATGCAACCCTACAAACATACTAAAAATTAAAATTTGATCAGTGCGTTGGATTCCTCTTTCCACCAGCTTTACAATGAGGGGTCACAAGCCATAGGGTTGCATTTGAAAAAATCATGTCGAGGGTGGTTTCAGCCACCCCTGAAGGGCTATATTTTTCATATTACTTGCAAAATGTAGGTAAATACATTTAAAAGTTGACGTGTCTCGGGAATTTTTTTAAAAATCATTCACCACCCCGCTAGCGAATATATTCCAGTTAAAGTCTCCACCGTGTATGTTAACAAATATCCTTGGATCTAACAACAGCCGAAGAAACTAAAAAATATGCACTTTGTAAACGAATATGAATTGGAGTAGGTACCAACAATTTGAAAACAGATGTGAAACAAAACGTGCACTGTCTGTTATATCATTTAAGAAGAATTGCGATATACGAGGTGTGTAAATCAAGTAATAATACTGTTTATTTTTTATTCGAACAGACTTACAATTCAGTATTGTCTCCTTCAAAATAACTTCCTTGGGAAGCCACACAGCGCTGGAAATGGTTCTTCCATTTCTTATAACAGTGCTGGAACTCATATACTGGAATAGCCTTCAGCTGGTCGGTTACAGCCGTTTTAATGCTTTCTATGATCCCAAAATGACGTCCCTTGAGGTGATTTTTCAATCTCAGGAAGAGACAAAAATCACAAAGATTCAAGTCAGCCGAATAGGGAGGTTGAGGAGATACAGGAATGTTTTTACTGGCTAAAAACTCGTGTACTGAAATGGCTGTGTGATAAGACGCATTGTCGTGATGCAACATCCAGTTGTTCTTGATGTTTGGTCTCACACGCATGATCCTTTTTCGAAGTTTTTCAAGAACTCTCTATAAAAGTGTTGATTTACTGTTTGGCCTGGAGGCGCGGACTCTTGTGGAGGATTCCCTTCCCTGGCAAAAAAAAAAAACAACCGGGCCATTTAACTTTCCGGTTTTGGAGAGCTTGAAGTGTGTCATTCCATGCTTTCCGGGTCGTACTCAAACGCCCAAGTCTCATCACCAGTAATGATACGTTCCATACGTGTGATTACTAGGGAAGAGGGATCATAATAAACATCACACTGCCACTTACAACATTCAAAAGGCTGAACGAGAGAAGATCGTAAAATATGAAAATCTTGGAATCGATTTGAAACGCCTTTGGAGAATGAGAAAAGTCATTTGGAAGACTTGCCTAGTGACGTCGGCAGAGGTATGAAGACCAAATTGGCCAAGAATTATGTGGGATTGGGACTGCTACATATCATCCTCAGAAGTGGTCAGCAGGCAGTATTATTACAAACTTCTCTTATTGTAAGAAATGTTTTGGGACACGATGAATTTCGAACCAATCACTGTCTGCACCAGGAATGGACATATGTTTCCCAGCGTTTATGCTTAGAAGTGTGACTATAAAGTCGGCGAAATAAAAATAAAGAAATAATTAGGAATATGCGACCCACTTGTTCCTCCTTGACTTCCACGATGGAGGTACTAAAAAGCTGAAGCGAAAGAAAAATCTTGTAGATTTGATTAATAAAAAAATTGGACATAGATACGTTAATGAAAAACACATGAGTAATGTACCTAGTAGATATTGACTGTGATGATATGCCGGTATTAACTGCTAAGGCTAATGAAACATCGATATACTTGAAGTCCGCATATTTCAGGTCTTTAAAAAAATCAATTCCTCATTCTCACACCGTCAAAGTATAAAGAACAGAATACTCTGATGAATACCAAAGATCTCTGCGAAAAAGACCTGTATAGACCCACCTGTTACATACTCTTGGACAACTTCCAGGCACACATTTCTACCGATGATCACCTGGATTGTTATTTATTAAAATTCATTAGGTGACTCATCCTCCGCGAGTTCCTCGAAAAAAAATCCGTACAATAAACTCATGAAAAATATGGGAAATACCCATTAATTATTTATAACATAATTTATAGCATTAATAAAACAGCGCCAACAATGGAGCGGAGCTGGTTCTACGTCGTGTAACGTTTTAAAGTTTGGATTACTGCAGAAAAAAAAAAACGGAGACCACACCTTTGTTTATCTCGAGATTATTTAACAACTTTCTTTAAACAGCGCTGCACGTAATTGATTTTCGATCGACTATGACAACAAGCGATAGGCCGGAGATTGAAATGTTTAAGAGAGATTGAAAAAATGTAACGTTTTTCTAAATAAAATAAAAAAAGTTGAGTGATTTAACTTGATTAATCATTCTCTATAGCAAAAACATATATTATACATTATATTTACGGTTTTTTTAAACTTTAATAGGGTGTTTTTTAAATAAGTGTTCAATATTTTCAACAAGTGTTCAAGACTTTTTTAAGTAATTTTTATGAAAAAAACTGTTATAAATATGTGGTCAGAAACGTTTCATTTCGAAGGAATGTTAAAAATTATAAGGTAATAATAATTATAAGATAGTAATAATTAAAAGGTGTGTTAAAAATTATAATTTTTTTCGTATTTGCTTTTTTTTCGTTTTTTGTGTTTCTTTTTGTCATTTTCGTATTTTCTGTCAGAAAGCTGTAAGTATTAATGATTGACAAGTGAATTTACTTCGTCCAGTATTTGTAGTGACTCTGCTAATAGCAACGCACTGTTCTGTAATTCTTGCATACAGACCTTTATAGTTACTATGAATAGTTTTTAAAGCTGTTTAAAAGGACACATCTTGGTCCGTTTGTCCGAAATGTGGTCTGGTCTCCTTAATAGCTGCAGCTTCGGCAAGATTGAATTGAATTATAAAATAACAGCTTTTATTTGCTGGAAATGTCTCGGCAATATATATGTACCTAACTACAGCCGAATATTTTTTAAAATTCAATTAAATTTGCGAAATTCAATTCATTTTTCGATGTACTTGATAAATCCAACTCATCAAGAAGAGAATCCATTTTGAATCGTTCCTCTTCGATATTTACAAAAAAATTAAGGGCTGTTTTACGAAAGCACCTTTTTAATAAACAATTTACTTTTTTGCAAAAACTTAAAAAATATATCGATTTGAAATTGTCAGCGTTTTTTAAGTACACCGATACCTACATTTTCCAATACTTTTAAAGTCACAAGGCTTACTTTATAATTAGTTATAAACAATTGAAATAAGGGGCCATTTTGACGGCTTTTTCAATTGTGCAGATAAACAAATTAACCGATTTGCAAATTTATTGATGGGTTTTGTAGGTTTTTTCTAGTTACATTTTTTATTTGAAACATTTTTTGTATAGTTTACGGTTCTCTTTTTTATTTCAAAAAAAAAACTGATTTTCGTACCTTTGCGAATTATTTAAACAATGTAGCAATAATAAATTGTTGCCAAAAATCGATATTTAATATTTTCAGCCTCCTCTACAAAAAGCAATTTTTTTTGGTGGTGTCAGTTACTTTTCGGCTAAATCCTAATTCTACTATACTTGGGTAAGTGTCTCTACCATATTTTAATTGTACCTATTTGTGTATTGCTTTCCTGAGTTCGGTCCTGATTCACCACGAGCTTATTGCACCCTAGTCCTCGTTATACCCGAGTTTCGCTGTGCTCACATGCTGTGTCCACCGATTCGTGAAGAAGAATTTCGACCGACGCCGGCCTAGAGCAGGCGGTAAACGCCGCGTCATGTTACGGGCCTCGTCCCCACAAAGAGCTCTCACGGGTTAATCTCCGAGCCAGCGTTGCCAACTCAAAATATGTCAAGGTAGGAGATTAGATTTTAAAAGTTGGTAGTTTCCAACAAATCCTACTATGAAAAGTTGGTAGATCTACTACCTTTATTTTTCAATTATTTTAGAGATCCTCGAGTAAAAATCTGGTATTCTGAATTTATTTTTCGATTGGATAAGACATATTTTAACTATTTTCATAAAGGAACTAATGATAAAGCAAAATTACAGGTCGTCAGTATTGAAAATAAGAATAGAAATGTCAAAAATTGAAGAACGAATTATAGGTACTTAATTAATATAATAATTCCTGATTATAAATATTTAAGTAATTAGTTAATTTAAGTATAAAAGCATACTTTAATTCCAGTGCAGTTTATATGTAGGTATATTATTTATAGTAATTAATTTACTTGGTCGGATACTGTATGTATTATCATTTCATTTCAGCTTAGGTGTGATACTTTCTGAGAACCACTTTTTATTCAATTTTTTTAAAAGTAGTTTTAATTAAACTTTGATAAAATTAAATAAAATCAATCTTAAAATAGAAGAGTGGAACTCATTAGATGTTCAAAAGTACCTATTAAATAAGTTCGTACCCAGACCGTAGCTTAAAAAAAAGAACTGTACCATTATAATGTTATAGCGGACCAGAGTTGATAAAGAATCGTGGATATTATACAAATTGAGCTTGTATTTAAGTGAGCTTGTATATTGAATTTCAATATTTATATTAATATTAACTCAAGGTTTGGTATGACCTATCAAGACGTATTTTTCGATGTTTAACTTTTATTTTAAAGAAGTGTTACTATTACTACTAATTATAAGAAATAAGAATTAGAGACAAAAACAATTAAAACAATAAATTCAAATATTCGTACAATGAAATTGCTGAATATGGAGGAAAAACAGACTTCGGCCGAAAATGTTTTCAGAGTGCATGCATTGCAGCGAAAATATGTATTTCCTTTATGACTTGCTGTTATCCACCCTGCGTAGTTTTTATCCTTTTCCCACAGCGCGGAATATTTTTGCGGATCGTAATGCTTCTTTAATTTCTGAGGTGGAGAATTTTCCTCATTTTCACTCATTTTAATAATGTTATAGACTGTTTTACATATACCAATTTATTGTACATTAATTGTAGAATTTATTTTTAAATAAATTATCCAATTGTATTAACTGTTTACACTTTGCAATATTTGTAACTATAATTGGTCAATTTCAACATTGCCAACTCTCAATGACTAAAACCTAAGAGTTATCATAGCTTTGTCCCTAAGAGAAACCATTTAACTCATTATTAGTTGTACATGGCGGTGCGTGATATTTCAATTGCATATCTTGAAAACGACGCATGGGACCCACTTCTTTTTAGTTGATGACTATAACTTGAAAGGATTTATAAAAGAAGTTCAAAAAATTTTCAAAAAAACTGGTGACTCCCTGGTTAACTCTGTGGAATTTGCAGTATATTTTTCATAATTAAAAATATAAGGAGATGTTCGATTGTACAAAATTTTTTTTCAAAAAGTTATGGCCATTTAATTTTGGGAAAAAAATGTCTAAAATTAAAATTAAAATGCTACTTTTTGAAAAAAAAATGACACAGCCTATATTTGTTTCTAGTTATGAAAAAAATACAAATATTCCACAGAGGTTACAAAGAGTGTTCCAGTGTTTTTGAAATTTTTCGCAAACTTATGACGGATTTTTCACTATAAATCCTTTCTGTAAGAGGTGTATAGTCATCACCTAAAAAGTGAAGTGGGTCCATCTTTTCGATATGTAACTAAAATATCACGCACCGCCATGGGTTGGTACAATGATATACATGTAAAAAGTTACTAAACATCCCTATAATTTATCGCTTACGAGAATCGACAATTGGTAACATCAAACGCCTCCATGATGTAAAAAAGTAAATACACTCAACATCCACATATCCGAACTCCAAATTTCCGAACTCACGATATTTCCGAACTTTTTCTCACGATATTTCCGAACTTGTACTTCTACATAACCGAACTTGTCGCTGATTGGTTAACGACAAAAAACCGCGAAATTTGAAATGAGAAAAAAATGTACACAGTAATGCGATTGTTATCAAACATTTCGATTGTCACAGAATTCAGCAAAGAGGAAATGCCCTCCCTCAGCAGCACACCTGAGACAAGAGTTCTTCTTTGTACAAACCAGTGAAAAACACTTCTTTCAAATGGCGTATCATAAGTACCGGTGCACTTTATTGTGTCAATCCGTCCACTCAATTTTCGTCTTTTTTTCAGTTTTTTTCAAAGTAAATTTCTTTTTTTCCAAGAATTTCTGCCACTGACGATTTACAAATTTATTGTACATCTTACATAGATCAACATTTTTAACACCATTTTTTGCGTGATTTATCAAATCCAGCTTTTGCTCCAAGGTTAGCCTCTTAGCAGGCTCTTTTCTCTTCAAATAAACAGTACAATAATAATGTTTGTTTTGTATCACGGTTTTCTTAAAAATACATATTTTCTCATAATTTTTCATTTCAGTTTGAAATTATTATAGGTTACGTCAACAAAATGTTCA
This sequence comes from Aromia moschata, assembly GCA_029963805.1. NCBI lineage: Eukaryota > Metazoa > Arthropoda > Insecta > Coleoptera > Cerambycidae > Aromia > Aromia moschata. The sequence goes on from JAPWTK010000112.1 coordinate 263,796, forward strand.
ATAAAACAAACCTTTTACTTTGAATTACAAAATAATTACCTGCATCACTCTCTCCTTTGCACCTGACATTTTTTTGTTTAGAAAAACGTTCTTTTATTAACATGTACACATGTATGTATGTATTACATTTGCATAAAAACCTCGAAAAACAAAGAAAAGTACTAGAATGAGCCAGAAAAACCCTTTGCGAATACGCCAGCAGTTCGGTAATTTCGAGGTGACGAGAGTTCGGAAATGTGGAAGTCTGCGGAACGTAAAAAGTTCGGAAATGTGGATGTTGAGTGTAAAATATTTTGATAGTTGCACAATAACCTGTAACGTCGTCTATTTCGACTCTAAATAATAACGGATAAAATAGAAGGTTGGTGCAATAAAAAAATATAAACCATTATTATAATTTTTACGGAGATATGATTAAATTTTCGAAAAATTCAAAGAGTAGGTGGATTTTGGTGCAAGGTAGTAGATTTGAGCAAAACACTAAACGTTGGTAGATCTACCGAAAAAGTAGGTAGAGTTGGTAACGCTGCTCCGAGCGTCGGTTCATTGTGCGTCTCCTGCCTCGGCCGGCGCACCGGAGGCGTGCGCGTTTAGCGCACGTCATCTCGTTATACGGCTTATTTTTATCTGGCTAATCTCCGCGGCTCATCTATCAAATTTAAATTAGATAATATTTGAATATGGCCCGGGACGTTGATAAATTTCTACACGAAACATCTCGAAGAGAACACATTCTGATTCCGCCGCATCCGTTACACCGGGACGGGCAAATACGACTAGATTAATCGTGATCGCTCCTGATTTATTCGCGTATTATGCCGGACGGACGACGTCGCCGCGGCCACGAACACCAAAAGAACGCTTTAACCTCTTAAGGCCCAAATTTACTTTTAGACATAATGTTATCTTATATTTCATTTATTTAAGTTAGGTTAGGCTAATAAAACAGTGGATGGTTTCAGAACTATTTTTTTTTATTATACACAAAAATAAATCAAATGTGCCAGAAATGGAACAATGGGCTACAAATGAAACTCGAAGAAACAGTTTCTAACTTTGTTAAAACATAAATGAACCTTGAATTTTGTACAAAAAGTAGAAGTCTTTAGTCCGCAACGAGGTTTTCTGCATCTCTGGCGTTCTTCTGATTCAACAGGAAAATGTCCCACTTTATCTGTACGTACATCGAACTGAGGAATTGGCTTTGTGGCATTTTTCTTTTTTTTTCTTGGTATTCTCTTTCAATAGTTCCACTACTACTAGGTCTGCTTCTCTTCCTTGTATTTTCTGTCCCTTTTCCCACCAAGCAAAGTCCTTCAGCTATCTCTGCTCTAAATCCTAGGGAATCTAAGGTATCCTTTTGATCTAGCCCTTCTTTGATCATATCTTATCTGTATCTCAGCCATGCATTAACTATTACTAAGTCTATGAAATGATGAGCCAAGGGAATTTCATCTTCATCTGAGTCTTCTAAATCACTCTCAGATGCTCAAGTCTCTGGTGAGTTAGCTCTCAGACAGTAGTCAGGATCATCATCAGAATTACTCAGATTTTCATCTTTGCTGTCGCTAGGAAAGTCAGTCATCTCAATTTTTCTATAACAAAAATACATCATGACTGATGTGGACCAATTATGACAAATGTTCCATATGTGAAACAAATGAATTATTTGCGATAATGCCCAGTGTTCCACATATGGAACAATTAAAACATTTATAACTACAGCCTGTATTTATTAAATATATTTGTTCTATCATTACTAAAGTCATCTAATAATAGTCAGACTTCATCTACTAATTTTATTTTTGTGCAATACTTACCAAAAATATAAAAAAACCACCACTAATGTCAACAAACGCTTACAATCACCTGTTCACCAGAATGAAGAATATCAAAGTTATAGCAAATGCCAATAGATGGCATGATCTACAACTTCTGTGTATTTATCGTTTGGTCCTAGGTAGGAACAACGGGGTATAATGGAAAATGTACAAGATAAAGCATTTTGTCGAATTTATAGTTTAAAATTTCGTTTGTTCCACTTCTGGAACACTAGACCTTAAGAGGTTAACCCGTTTCGGCCCAGAATGTCCCTCGCGGTACACCGCTCTTTGGAGGCTTATAACTTACGCTATTTGCGACTTAAAAAAAATTGAAAAAGACATATTCTCCTAGTTCAAGGCAAGCTCTTTCCGATCGTGTACACCAAATTTGCGAAAAAATGTTACTAACTATAAGAAAATGGAGATTTTTTATAAAAAAGCATTATTTTTTCGCACTATTTTTTTTTTTTGGAAATCGAGTTTTTAACCTTTAGACTGCTGGCATTTTTCCCTTATAAATGGATATTTTTGAGGGGCAAAGTTATATATATACATATATAAACATCTAATACATCGAGAGTAGTTGCCGAGGTCACGGGTGGCTCATATATGAGCCAGGCCGGCTGGCAACGGTCGGGCCAATGTTAAAAATTTTCAGATTGTGTAAATTACTATATATTTATTTTTAACCGAACGTGCTTGATATCATAATGTGATAAGCTACCAAAAAACACTCTAAAATGTATTTAGTCACCAATAAAACCACTCAAAAAACGTGAAAAAAGCGATCAGTTACACTGAAATAATATTTTTTTCCTAGACACTTCTACGTTTTTTATACTATTTTTATAGTTATAGGTAAAATTCAATGTTTTACATGAATCAATCGTTTTTCAAGTAAAAAATATCTAAAAATCAAAAAAAATCGAATAAAAAATTATTCAAAAAAAAATTATAAAAAAATAATAAGTTCAAAAAAATTTTGAAAATTACTTTCGGCATACTAATTGCGGAAAATTTTAGGGTACATTTTACAGATTTTAAGGTGCTTCGAAAAAAATGGGTAAAAAATCAATACCCACCATATAACGAATTTTTGAAAATTTCACCCCCTCGCTAGGGGTAGTTTCGGCATCTCAATCAATTGCGGAAAATTTTAGGATACATTTTACAGATTTTACAGGCTATTTACTAAAAAAAATCAGTAAAAAGTTCAATAACGAGTTTTTAAATATTTCACCCCCTCGCTAGGGGTAGTTTAAGTACCTCGATCGACTAGAAACAATTTCAATTGTATCCTTTAGAGATCAGAGAGCCTATCAAATGGGAAAAATTCACTATAATATCTGTATTCATCACTAAAACTATTATCTTATTACTGTCCCATATATGAGCCAGCCGGCAGTCTAAAGGTTAAAAGCTTTCCGGCACGCCATCGACCTAGAACCTTTAACCGGTGGAGTAAATATCTGAATTTTAAGGATATACAGTTCGAAGTTTGATTTTTCACATTGGTGTTTTCAAAATGGCGCCCGAACTGCAAAATTTTCACGAAAACGCTTATGATTTTTTTCTCAGACAATATGAATGTATGGATAAAATTGCCAAGAATAAAAAGTGCTTAAAATTACTCAATAAATGCATGTGAATTTTTTTTTGCAGTTTTTGCAGTTTGCAAAATTAAAAAATCGGTCAAATTACTCCGGAAAAATTACTGAAAATGCATACGTATTCTAGGGGGTAATTCTTGGTAATTTTTCCGTAAGTTCAACGTTTTCAAGAAAAAAATTCCAAAAAGATCAAAATTTTATCGGGTCATGTAGAAATGCGATATGCTCGCCTATCAATATGTACGAGACCGAATTGGTGAAAAAAGAACCTAAACGGAAATCGACTTTTTGATTCGTCTAAATTAGAGATAAAAGATCATCAGTAAATTTTTAAAAGTTCTAAAAAATCGATAATCGATAATAAAAAAAAAATATATATAAAATGTAAAAAAACATAATTCGTACTACTTAAAATTCTCATAATGCATTGAATTTTTTTTGCAGTTTTGCAAATTTTGCAAAATCAAAAAATCGGTCAAATATGGAAAAATTACTGAAAATGCTACGTATTCTATGGGTAATTCTAAACTTTTTGTTCTTGGTATTTTTTCGAAGGAGTTTTCAAGAAAAAATTCGAAAAAATCAAAATTTTATCGGGATAGAAACGATATGCTCGCCATCGTATGACGAGACCGAATTGGTGAAAAAAAACCTAAACGGAAATCGCTTTTTGATTCGTCTAAATTAGAGATAAAAGACCATCAGTGAATTAAAACTTCTCAAAAATCGATAATCGATAATAAAAAAAAAAAAAAAAAATAAAAAATATAAAATGTAAAAAAAGAGACCATACATATTCGTCAACCTCCACGTGGTGATAGTTGGGCAAAGTAAACTTTGTTTGCGGCGGACAGACAATCGATGCATGGGTACATTGGACATTTACATGACGATAAAATTTTGATATTTCTGAAATTTTTCTTGAAAATGAACTTACGGAGAAAATTTTTGTGTGAAACTGGAGAAGAGTGCTGCGGAAACCATTCCAATGTTGAAGAAGGCTTTCGGCGTCGATTGTCTTTCGGACAGGCAAATTTTCCGGTGGCACAAGGCCTTCGCAGAAGGTCGGGAAGATGTCAACGACGAGAACCGCGCTGGACGGCCATCAACCTCCAGTTCCGACGACAATGTGAAACGTGTGCGTGACTTGTTGAACACTGACCGTCGTCTAAGTGTCCGTTTAATTTCCGAAACATTAGACATTACGAAAACCATTGTTCACGAAATTGTGTCGGAGTCTTTAGGAATGAGGAAGGTGTGCGCGAAGCTCGTGCCAAAAGTGCTAACGGACGATCAAAAAACGAGGCGCGTCGAAACCTGCCGAGAACTTTTTGGACACCTACGAAGACAACCCCGCTTTCCGTGATGACGTCATTACCGGGGACGAAAGTTGGGTCTTTGAATACGATCCGGAGACGAAGAGGCAAAGTGCGGAATGGCACACGTTGAACTCCCCTCGCCCTAAGAAGGCCAGGATGTCCAGGTCAAAGATCAAGACAATGGAATGTCTTCTTTGATTGCCGGGGATTGGTCCATCATGAGTTCGTTCCGCAGGGGACAACCGTCACCGGAAAGTTTTACGTCAGTGCTGAAGCGGCTGAAACTCAGGGTGAATCGCGTCCGCCCAGACATCTCAAAATCCTGGAAGCTTCACCACGACAATGCGCCTTCGCACACCTGCTTTTGGTCGGTGAAAAACATTCAGAAGGCTTACACCGACGCTTTAAAGGCGATTCCGGAAAACGACTACCGTGCGGCTTTTAATGCGTGGAAGACCCGCTGGAACCGATGACAAACCCTGTACAGTGTTTACTTTTTATTTCTGACCACAAAGATGAACAAAATCGGCGATAATATCAAAAGAAAAACGAAAAGAAAATTTCCGTTCTTACTGGAGCGAATCTTAAGTTTTAAGCGAAAAAATAACACTAGGATCGAACAACATTCTTATGACTACAAGCACTGTCATATATATAATTTGACTCCACTACACAACGTGTGGACCAACTCTCCACAACTGGAGAGTGGGTCCACAGGCTCCACACTCTCCACAACATAAGGAAACTAACAGAATCATTGTTGACATTAGATGATGAGTGCGAAGAAAACTGTCTCCTACTGTCAACTGTGTGTTCACGTTAATACTAATTTGTACTAACGTAGTGTGATTTAGAGTTTTTTTCAAAACTACCCGTGGACACAACAGGAAAAAACCCTCGTCCGTGAACCAACCTTGAGACTGTACGTCATCAGTCACGATAGATGAATGACTAGCTGGTTGAGGCCCATTGTAGTGAAATGATAATATGATACTCTAATACCTACAATTTATGAGCAAATTGTAGTCAGATCAGAGCAAATTGTAGTCATTGTTTTACAATTTGCTACGAATCAATTGCTATGTGGGTAGAGTGGGTAGAGTTGGTAGAGACATGAATCTGGAGAGTCACAACAGAGTTTACAGAAAATACATAGTATTAAAATAATTGTTTACAGCATCTAAGGCTTATAGTTTTCGTTTTAAATAGTCACTAAACTAACACTACCATTACTAGAGGTCTCTATGAATACTTGTATGTTTTGTTGAATTTATGCCGAAAAACCTAGAAACTGTAGTTGTTTGATTTATTACGTTTTACGAATTTATAAATTAGTATAATATAAAATCCAAAATCATCCTTATCTTCCTAACACCCCATACCATACCATCCCTTTGTATATTATAGTTTCGAGGCATTCTTCGTGGCATCTATTGGTGAGTAAACAGAAATTCTCCGTCATATCCGGATTAAAGTAATTTTAGATTAAGTACTCATAGAACTGCTATTTTGGCTAGTTTCAAGTATTTATTCATGGGGAAGGGTCAACCATGGGTCTGAAAGTTGAAGTAATTTATTGGTCTCGAAGGGATATGTATATAACTATACATATGTATTTATATTCGGTTTGGTATGTTAATAGTATTTAGTTAGTGTAACATATCTGAGAGATCAAATTTAATGTAGGGTTTATTAGCGTAACATTTTTTTTTAGTTATGAACACAATTTAAAAGTGGATCTTTGCTTATATGGAAGACCTCAAGGCACTTTACGGCTTTCTAGATAAACTTTCGCGATATGTTTTCAAAGAAAAAAAACACATATGGGTATATCGATCGATGATCGATAAATCTGATTCGGTAAACGGAAGATTAAACTGCCCGAGAGGCAAGACCATCGACAAGTAGAAACAATCGCCACGCGGTCCTGAGAATTCGATTAAAGATGGCGCTTTTCAATAATGGGACATGACTGTACGAACGAACCAAACGTGTAATCTTTTTTTCGTATCTGCGGGTGGAAAACAAAAGTCGACGTTTAACTGTAACCGACATAGCTGTACCGGATATTTTGAGAAGAGCAACATCTAGATCGGTCACATTTTTTATTTAAATTTATGTTATCAAGGATGCTTTATCGTTAAATAGAATATCGTGTACGGGAGAGATGGCAAAATCCTCTTGGTTCGTGTATCGTAACAGATACCAATCTAATGGATAAGACTTGGTGAATATAAAGAGAGAAGAAGCGTGATACTGAAGAAGCCCCACTTTCTTTTTCTAAGACGAAGGTCCACGTGAGGTCTTTGATATAATATAAATAGTTCGATTGCTAGGACGTTCCAAATATTTTTGGAACAAATAAGCAGATACCTTTAATATCTACATCTACTAATATCTACTACCAACAAGCGTCCTAAATAACTTTGATCTCAAGTGGTTGTAAAAAAACCAAACTCCAAATGTAATCCAATATGGCTGACATGTAAACATATTGGTGACAGTTGAGCTCAACCAATTTCATTTATTCCAATCTTATTTATTCCAAAATGATTTCTTGAAGCCAGAGGCTAGTCAAGCTTATTAATATCAACTTGGAAAATCGTGTTGTTGAGTACGGCCACAAAAGGAAATCACATGGTGTTATGACACATGATCTTAGAGGCAATTCATGTTTGTAGTTTAAGCACATAGCGCACTAAGCATCAATGTTCTGCGCATGAAGAGGGGATTTGGCAAAAAAATTGTCTTGTTTCTCCGAACTTCACACTCTCATATTCCATGAAATGAAACTATGTATGTTTCGATCGATGGGAAGAAAATTTTGTTCAGGTTGTTCCAAGATTATTTAGAAACCATTGACAAAACTCTGCTCGACGAGTGTAGTCGACTTCTCAAAGTTTTTGAAAACAATTTTAACGGTAGGGAAACAGCGTATTTTTTTCTTAAACCAGTGTGGCAGGTACCAACAGACACACTAAATAGCAGACACGCTTTCAACCACTAACACTGAAGTCTTTTTGCACCTAATGCGCGATTCCCCAACCATCACTAACGCAGAACCAGTTTGTGATAGTTTCCAACCATCAGAAGTAGTTGTCCATCTGAGTTTTATAATAAATGGAACGATAAAGAGTCAAATACAAGTAGTCCAAACAGTTGGAAACTATCAGAAATGTTCCTGCGCAGAGAAATAGAATATGGAGAACTGTCTCTATCTCATTACCAAACAGTCTGCAGCTGAGACTTCCGTTGTAGGTTTATGTAGGTGACTGTTAATTAGGGCATGTATCATTAGGTCGTCTGTAACTATTCTTGGGTGGTTCCCACTAAGTTTTAGGAGACTTCCAGCTCTTTTAGCTTATATATCCTTTACAATGGCATGACTGTGTGCTAATTTTGGAGTATTATTCCAATGTTTCTTATGTTGGATTTGTTCCCAATTTTTAATTTGTTCTTGGACCGTGGTTTTTGTTACGCCGCACAGTGGGTTAGAATCGGAAAATCCTGGCCAAAAATCGAGAAAGGTAGAAAATTTGTCAAACTATATCGAATTTAATGTTTTTTGGGTCGCTGATTTCAAATTTGTACTTTATATTTCAAAAAAACAAAATGGCGGCCCGAAAGTAACCACTTTTTGCGATAAAAGCAACTTTTAAAAATCCAAATTAGAGTATTCATATTTTCTGTAAATAAGATTTTAATTTAATACTCTCCTCGAAAGGGAAACAAAATGGTGGACCGGCAGCAACGGCATGTAACCATTTTTTTCGCGATAAAAGGTACTTATTATGATCAAAATTAGAGCATTGATATTTTCTGCTTATATAATTTTCAACTAAATCTCCTTACCGAAAAAAAACAGGTGGAGAACCGGAAGTAAAATTTTCTTAAAAAGCTACATACATATTTTGATTCGAATAAGATTATTTATATTTTTCATTAATAAGATTTTAATCTTACTCCTTGAAGAAATGGAGGGCCAAAAGTAAGAACTTTTTGGAACCTACAATTGCCCGCAACGTGTCTTCAGTTAAGTTACATTAGGTTACTAAAATTATTTTGTGTTAAAAATTGATCGCAGGGAACCTCAGTCAAGTTGGATTAGGTTAACTAGTATAAAATAAAAAATATATATTTCACGGAACATTGAGACGCCCTATATTTCTCCTTCCACTGGTCAATAGTGTACACCAGGTTTCTCCTTCCACTGGTCAATAGTGTACACATTTCCCCACTTGGTTGGGACTTGCTATTATATCGGGGACGAAGACCTGCTTTGACGCAGGTACAGTTAGAATTGCCCCAAGAACGCTCTATTGGACGCGCCTTTCTATTTTTGCATATTTCACTGAAATGAGCAGTTTCGAGCAGCCAATTTTTATGAATTTCTTATTCCACTAATATTTTCCACATATTAAATTGTGAATTAGTGTTAGGTCTCTGTAGATACAAACTATTTTCCTACTTTTCTTTCGCTAAATTAACATGCGAGTTTGTATTATAAGCGCAGAGTTAACATTTATTTTCCATAATAAGAAATACAAAAATTTGAATTTCAATGCAATGCAGATAATATTTTACATCCCTTCAAGAGTAGCCTCCATTTTTTAAGTCGGAAATACACCTTGTGCAACAAAAATTCACAACACACAAACGTTGAGTATTTCGGGACCGATTCTCGTACCATTACGTACCTCGAAGGTGGCCAACTTCCGACTGAAGTAGAACGGCAGGTATAAAACCTAGGTAGCTGTCGTTTCAGTATTACACGCAGGAAACCCTGCTTCACAAAGCTATATGAATTGCTGTCGTTTCAGTATTACACGCTTTTAATCATAACCCTGCTTCACAAAGCTATATGAATTAAAACATAATATAACGAACTTGGTTTTTCGATTTTTGGGTAGGATGTTCCGATTCTAACCCACTGTACGCCGAGGGCGGGTTCCGGGCCAACATATGGAGTTGGTGAACGTCTCCTTACAAGCTAGTCAGCATATTTATTTGCAGGGATGGCACTGTGACCTGGAACAAGCAGGGTAGGGTAAAACCCGGTAGGGAAACATGCGTATTATTTTTCTTAAACCAGCGTGGCTGGTACCAACAGACGCACTGAATAGCAGATACACTTTTAACTAGTTTTTTTTTCACCTAATGCGTGTTTCCCCAACCATGTTGGAGAAAAGGAGGATTATTAAGACACAGTTCTAATCGACTACGACGGTGATTGGTCGAAGGCTACTGTCAGGTAATCGATAAGTTCATGCATGCGCATTTTTGGTATAATGCAGATTCAATTATCCTAGTTTCCGTCCCACCGATACAAATATCCTTAAATGACCGGAATGACCATTAAAAACAATGGACAAAGGAACATGAACCTCATTTAAAGTAGGTACATGTATTAAAATTATTCCACATTTGTAGTTTTACGATTCGGCACCCAGTTCGTATTTTGCTAGCGGAAGTGACGTCACACTTGATCAATCCGTGGGATACTGTACTGTTCCTCTATTTATAACGTGCGTATCTCGGTGGCGACATCCCGAACATGCGTTGTCCACCATTGGCGGACCGTTTTCGGGCCACATTAATCAACAGATCCGGGACTTACAGCGTATTTCTGTCAGCGCCAAAAAAACAAATTACTCCACATCTCTCTTCGCGGCCGAGACGTCCTCGTCGGCCATTTTGAATTCGTTGCCGTCGACAATGGGGTTTTTTCGACGGTCGCCATGGTTACCGTTTCGGAATTTGTTTTTCTGGCAGCACCGGCGCGGCGCGGCCGCTGGCTTTTAATTTATTCGGCCAGAAGCCCACATTGTATTTATGTTAAACGGTCCCGTTCGAGCGGTCATTTTTGCGTTTCTTACGCGGAAAAAGCCGGGCCGTTGATGAGCCTCCTTAATGCCGTTTAATAAATTAATCGGCGATCGATTTTTATCTCTCGTCTCGCGAGTCGTAGCTGCGCACGGTGGCCGACGAGACGTGCCCCCCTTCCCCCGCTCCCCCCGCCTCCTCCTGCGCCGCGAGGTTTTTTGGTAATTACCAGAAATCTCGACAAGTACCAGATATTCTTTTGTCTCGATGCGTGAGTACGCTGTCCACAGCGCCCTAGCTGAGATGAGGTACCAGTGCCGATGCCGGTTTCAGAGCGCATGGAAATCACTAGGTACAGAATTAGTTATTGGCACGCTTATATCTGAGTTTTTTTTATATTGAGCGCGTAACCGTTATATTAACTTCACCTGTACGTTATTGTATCAACTCTGTTCGCAGAACCAGTTTGTGATAGTTTCATCATAAGTAGTTGTACATCTGAGGTTTGTAGTAAATGGAACGCTTTAAAGGGTCAAATACACCGAGAAAGCACTAGGTTCAGAATAATTAGTTATTAGTTTAGTTAAAGTAACATACAGATGAAGTTAATGTAACGTTGACATGCTCAATATAAGCTTGTCAACGTTACATTAACTTCACCTGTATGTTACTGTATCAACTCTGTGCGCAAAACCAGTTTATGATATCTTCCGACCATCAGAAGTAGTTGTCCATCCGAGTTTTGTAGTAAATGGAACGATTTAAAGGGCCAAACACACCGAGAAATCGGTAGGTTCAGAATTAGTAATTGATGCGCTTATATTGAGCGTGTCAACTTTATGTATATTACAACAATTAGTTATTGTATTAACTCCGTTCGCAGAACCAATTCGTAATAGTTTCCAACCAGTCTGTCCACCTGAGTTTCGAAGTAAAATGAACGATTTAAAGGGTCAAATACAATTGGACCAATATTTCGGATAATTGTAAACACAGACTGAAGGAATACGGAAAACGGTTCCAATCTCATTACTACACAATCTAAAACTGAGTCCAAATTTTGTTTAGGTGATCTTTAACTGGGGCATATAGCATTAGGCCGCCTGTATCTATTCTTGTCTGGTTCCTACTAAGTTTTAGGAGACTTCCAGCTCTACCTTCAGACCAGTTAATGTACTAGTTTTGGATTTTGGACTCCAATATTTCCTATGTTGGATATGTACTCAATTCTATATTTGTCCTTGGACCATGGTTTCTGTTACCCCGAGAGCTAGTTCGGAACCAACATATGGAATTGCTGATGCTCTCATTGCAAGATCGTCAGCAAGTTCGTCTCCAGGGATGTCACTGTGACTTGGTACCCACATTAGTCTTAATGTAGTGCGGTCTATCGATTTAAACGCTTCCTGGCATTTCAGTACCGGTTCAAATGTTCCCTTGCAACTGAACAAAGCTGAAAGCCTGCCTGGCTATCGGTTTATCTTGTTTGGATAAGTTTATCCTTTCACATACATTCTAATTTTTTAGATGGACCTCTCAGACACTTTACTTCATCGAAACAGACATTCGTATTTTTCTGTACCCCATGTAATAGAATCCCATTTTAAAGATGGCTCCCACCTGGAATTTTATGTTTATTTTAATGCTAATTTCATTAATGTTAATCTCTTAATTTATTTTTTTATATAGCTAGAGATCTGAATATTAAATTCGAAATTTATTTTATTTATTTAACTCTCGCTAATAAGCCTCTAGCCCATCCTACGCCCTGTATAAATAGTAGACAACTTATTATAACGCTTTATTCTCCATAAAAGATCGCCATTTCTTACTGTTTATCTGTGATGGACGTACGGACATAATCCGAATTAGCATTTTCATCAACTTCTTGACGATTATTTATCGGTCAGTTAGATAGCTAACTGCCTGGGCATGTTAGAAATACTGTTATTCCTCGTTGATTTTAGGATACGACGCAGGTTGGTCTTCACAGATAAGAAATTGTTACATGACAATGATACATCTTATATCAAAGTTCACCTACACAGTATAACCAAGAAGAATTACGAAATCATTACGATTGTGTTAAAAGAAGAGTATACATGAAAATCAATAGCCGTCTGCAAAAATTTGTAGTATTCTTTGGTGGCATATAAAATAAAAGTCACTATTACTTTGTAGGATATTGGAAAATGCTCTCTTCAGAATTGAGTCGACAATCAATTTCAGAGTTCCAACTGGTGAGGAGTGATTCAAGCTATGACTATGGGAAGCTTCAGCAGAGTTGTACACTGAGATCTCTCACAGTATTGATATTTAATTAATCAGTCTTCTCAGAGTTCAGTTCTCTTCAGTTCTATTACAGTTGTCCATGATATGAGTGGTATTGCAAGATATCTTTATCATAATGCACAATTATGCTCGTTGCCAAGTTCGTTATTGATATACCTATGGTAAAGATAGTACCAAAGTATGGTATAGATAGTATCATAGTAGTCCGTTTTTAGCGTTGCGGGCCATCCGGGGCGCGGATCGTCTTCGATCGTTTCACGTCCCTCTTTAAACCGTTTAAACCATTCAAAAACTTGTTTTAACATTGCATAAGCTTCTGTAAAAGTTTTCCCCAGTTTAACAAGAAACTTTAGATTAACCCGTTGCTCCATCTGAACGCTTAACATTTTTTCGATGCATCACTGGTGCGTAGACTAATTCAAACGACTGCTACAATCAAGCTGAGCGACCCACTGGCTTGTACAGCGAGATCATGATGGGAAAAGTATCACCAGACACAGTTCTGTTCAAACTTGTCGCGACACGCTCGCAGCGCGCTGGTAGCAGCATCAGTTCGGTTATTTCATAGCCACACCTCGTATACTCGTTTTAAAAACGGCCAACTAATTTGAAAGTAACACTTTCTTCCCATGTTCATAAAGGATTTTATAATGTCCCTACTGATTCTGATTATCCTATGTGATTTGATTGTCTAAAATTTGCTTTATTCAAATAATCGGAAGGACCGACACCTGCTCGAAAATTTACCTGCTGATCCGAGTAACACCGGCTTTGCATGCAACAAACGAATCAGCCAACTTATCGCGCATCAAGACGGACGCCCGCTCTAACAATAGCAATTTTATTATGCATTTATTTCCGAAGACGAAAAAAGAAAGACTAGCCCGAGCGAGAGGCGACGGTAAAAATCGATATCCGGCAAAAATACCATCTTATCTATAACTATAAATCATAGAGACATAAACGTTCAGGTGGAATAAATAGACAATTTATGGGTGCGTCAGTCCGGCTGAAACAAATCAAAATAAACTTCGAAATAGAGGAGTTAAATAAACGAATGGAGTATCTGTAAACGACCATCGATGTTTCACTGGAAACGCCGATACAATCGACTGGCCGCGATTTTATCGGCTAGCCATTCGCAAAATGTTTATTCTCTTGCGTTCGAGTACGCGCGAAATAGATGTTTGTGTATAGTGTGCAGTGGCTGTGCGTGATCCTAAGATTGGGGGTGCACCATGCATAAAAATAACGATAATCTAGTCTAGTTCACTTTTTAAACACTCCGCCAATGACTCTGCATCATGTCCTACTGGTTTTAAAAACTCCAGAATCTTTCTACAGGCTTTCCACCCACCATGTAACGATATATTAAAGCCAACTGAAAAATTGTAGAAACGTCTGTAGTTTCGTCTGCTATTATATCAACAAAAGTGGATTTTTTAATTTCAATGGTTATTTCATCGTGACAAACTTCAAGCATGCTCTGAAGTAGCTCGTTTTGTATAGTATTAGAAGTTCATTTAAAAGCCGCCGCGTTTTGTAAATGATACTTCATAGCCTCGTCTAATTCGACACTGAAATCAATCAACCCACGAAAAATGCCTGTATTGGATGATGTTTCCGATTCATCGTGTCCTCTTAGGGCCAGTTCAAATTTTCCACAAAAACGAATACAGTAATAATAATGTTTAAAACATACCTGTTTTTTGAAACCGCTTCATTGTGTGCTGCCACTGCTCGTCGATGAGCAGAATCGAGCATTGTCGCAATATTTGCAGTGCCTAGCATGGCTAAATTCAAAACATTATTCATGTGTCCAGCAGAATTTGCATGTTTTTTTATTTTCTCGTTCATGTGATTTAAATCCGTTACTCCAGTTTTGGTCCAAGGTGTTTCTCCGCCAAACAAAACACACGGAAAACAAAACACTGCGTTCAATACATCGCATCCACATAACCACAAATGTTTTTTAAATAAGTCGTTATTAAATGTTCTTACAAATTGTTTATTTTTTCCTTTCACGGCTAATTTTAAATTAATTTGTGGAGTGGGCCTACCTAGAGTTTTAATTTGCACTTTTTCCTCCAAACTCAAGCTAGAGAATGGAGTTTTTAATAAGTTTTGAATATAATTCATTATTTCAAACTACATTCTAACCTAAAACCCGAGTTTATATTTATAAAACGTGAGCGATAAAACAGCTGTGTACGAAAACAATTCACAAACTAATCGATAACACTCGTGCGCTCTTAAACTCCGCACATCATATCTATAGGATTCGCCCACTACTTTTGCTAATTGTGGAGGGGCAAGCAGTAACAATACGCGTTCGCTTTTTTCGTATTGCACCGAAGCACGATCCACGATCGTATTGTCGATTCCCGTGCCGCGATCGGAAACCAGTGGCGTCGGAAATAGAGACCTAGCGTCTAGTGGATTCTTAACGCTGCGGCCAAATAATATTGAGATGGTATTAACGCTAGGGATGCGGCAAGGCGATAAATTAAGAATGCATCCATTAATTACTAAATAAAATTATTAATGCTAAATTGTCGGTAGTGCGCGCGCACCAGCGCACCTTATAGCCCACCGCCACTGATAGTGTGTACTATCTTCGCAATATAAAATGCATATCTCATGCGGGCGGAATGTTTTAAACAGTTTAACAAAATATTTAGTTCCTCCGAAAATTCGATAACCTTTATGATAATGCTATAACAACTAATGTGCGTCCGGTTTAAAAAATACTGATATATTCTTAAAATATGCAACAGTAATATAGCACTCTCAAAAACTGATCCAAAAAAGAGCATACATTGTTAAAAAAATAAATATGGTAATCATGGCAGAACAAACAGCTTGCATGACTGAAAGTTACTTTAGAAATGGTACAAGAGTCGATGGCTAGTGGGTTTATTCAACACGGGCCTTTCAGGATTTTCAAACAGAATTTCCGCATACAGTCATGGATTTCGACCAGTTTCGACACATTTTGACTGGGATCTGTGGCTTTGTTTAGAGAAGCAAGAAGTGTGGAATAAAGGCAGTATGAGGCCTAAAGTTCGCTTTGCACAAAACGTTTGAAGGAATGAGGCAAATTGGTAATGAACACTCACAACCCCATAATCAGCGACTAAACCAGTAAGTAAATATATCCTACGGAACCTGAAATACAGTCCTGAACTGTAACTTGCATATGCATGCTTAATACTTAAGCTCAGTCCAAAGTGTTCCAAAAAATCGTTTTGGAAGACCAGAAAGTAAAAGTTGCGTGAGATAGGTGACACCTTAAAGATATCAAAAGGCAGTGTATTCATTATTTTGCTTGAACATTTGTCCATGAGAAAGCTCTGTTTGAAGTGGATGCCGCGTTTCTTCACTGTTGACCAAAAACAACATGTTGATGATTCAGATCGTTGTTTGGAACTGTTTAGGCGAAATAAAAAGGGTTTTTTTCATGCGATATGTGATAATGGATCAAACATGGATCCATCACTAAACTTTAGAGTCAAATCTACAGTCAGCTGAGTGGACAGCAACCGGCGAAAGCCGTCCGAAGCGACCAAAAACACAAAAGTCGTCTGGGAAGGTTATGGCGTCCGTATTTTGGGATGCGCATGGTATAATATTCATAGATTATCTTGAAAAAGGAAAAAGGATCAATAGTGAATATTACATAGCATTATTTTTTTTTTGCTTTTGAAGGACGCAATCGCGAAAAAACGGTCCCAACTGGAGAAGAAAAGTGCCCTATCACCAAAATAATGCACCGTGTCACAAGTCGATAGCAACAATGGCAAAATTACACGAATTGCACTTTGAATTGCTTCCGCATCCACCGTATTCTCCAGATTAGCCTCCAGCTACTATTACTTGTTCGGAAATCTCAAAAAATGCTCGCCGGAAAGACATATTGCTCCAATGAGGAAGTGATCGCCGAAACTGAAGCATATTTTGAAGAGTTGGACACATCGTTCTATGTATAAGAAAAGGCATAGAAATGTTGGAGAACGTTGGAATGAATGTATGACTCTTGAAGGAGATTATGTTGATCAATAAAAGCGAATTTTGCCTAAAAGTTGTTTTATTAGTCGTCCTACGAACTTATTGAGTGATGGTATGTACATGTGTGTGCAGGTCGTACTATTCTATCTCTTTAAACTTTTTTAAACTTTTAGACTAACAATAAATGTTAATGTATAATATATTCGTAGAACTAGCATGTAACGTTTTAAAAATTGTTCTTTTCTAGACTCTTGAAATACATATATACCAACTGTTTCTAATCTTACATAATAGTTAATTTACTTACATTACCTTTATTACTTTTGATTTTAATATTTCTTAAAAGCAGATATTTTTTTTAATTGAACTATTAGAATATATTCAACCAGCGCCTTGTTTGTCCCCTTCTTTGTACCTTTTTTCTATATATACGAGGAGTGTTTGGGTATCATACTGATGTTCTTTTAATATGTTCCTTAACTACCTCTTTGTTTGACCAATGTGCTTTTTTTTGCAATCACTAATTTAGGTGTTTTTGGTTTTAATTTTGAATACCAACATGCCTAAATGACCGAAAGTGGTTAGAAAAAATTTATCAGCAATGGAAAAGTGTTCCAGAGGGAGGAACTTCGTCGCGCTCTCTGCAAATGAGATACGGCCATTGTCGTCGGGAATTTTTTAAGTCCATTGTGTGTCCGTGCGCCCGAAAATGATGATGTTGCAGCAAGAAATTAAACGTTGGCGAGACGGACGAAAAAGATAGCCCCCATCTTGGTCGGATATTATTTTACATATTTATTACCTTGATTTGGAGATGCACTACGTTATTCTTGTAATTTTAGCGAATTTATCGTGCATTCGGGCACCACGGTCCCCCTAACAAGATACATAAATGTCAGAGCGAGATTTTTTGCGTCGTTTATGGCCGCGCTCGTCTCTCTTTCGTTGCCTCTTTTTTCTTGTCTTTCGCCGATATTAACAACGCCGAGGTTCACACATTTCTCGGCACACTGTAAACATTCTTGCTATTATTTACGCGCCTGTGCGTTTTAAGGGACAATGGCGTTTTCTGAGTAAAGTCAGTGGCTTACATCAGCACGGAAACCGACAATGATCGAATTATAGTCTAACAAACAAATAATGGAATGACACGTCATAAACCAATCGCCGTAAACTGGCGATTGTATTGAAAATCACGTGCTCATCACGCATAAACAGGGCATCCTTCCAAAATAACAGAAGTGTTCCGTGGTGGCATACGAATATCTTTTATTTAGAGATAATAAAAGTTCTGGGAAAAGGGGTCCTCCAAATTGGGAATTTCCAGATTACCCACGATAATGTTTTATAGGACGTTCCATTTACTAAACTAATATTTATGTCATATCTTCAAAACGCGATGTTCCTTTAGTTCTCCAACAGTGTATTCTAAAATATAAACATTTTGAAGGAATAACTAGATTTGTTTAAGCCTTTCAGAATAACACAAGAATACTTAGTTTTAAACGTCATTATAATACACAGAGTTACGATACTGCGTACATAGTTATAATTTGTTTTTTCATGGCAGTCTAGAGTTTGATAGTCCAATCTAATTATTAACCTTTAAATTCAAATAATTCATAAAAGTGGTGAAGTCAATAAAGTTGGTATTTTTGGTTTCAAGGTGAAGAGTTCTTGAAGAAAACCAAAAACTATATAGTGTTTCACAAAAAAATTATTCAAGCGTTCCATTTAAAAAAAGATGTTCGTATCGTTCTGTGATATTTCGATGTTGAATTGCTATTTTTGATAAACATAAAAGATAATATAAAAAAATTACTAAACCTGTTATACAGGGTGGTCTGAATGTAAATACAGAAAATGTAATGGCTCACAACACAAAACTAATGTAACGCTACGCTCCTTTAAATGTGGGGTCAAAAATATTTTTTTAATCAATAACTTTAAAACAGGAAAATACATTAAAACAAAATTGTGTACAATTTATAAGCTTTTAATGCAGAATCTCGCTGAAAGATCAGTTTTAAGATCCAATCAGAGCCGTCACAACAGGGGCAGTGGTACATAAATTGTTTTGTAACTTTTTTCTATTCACTTTTTTTTACAGTTTTCGATAAGTAATAATTTTATGAACAATTTGGTTTTTTAAAGAAAAAATATCTCTAAATTGGTATATTTTCTGAAAATTATTTGGAATAATTTTAGGTTATGGTTTGAATGACAAAAAAGACGTTAATTAAAGTGGCAATATTTTAATAGAGATTGGGCTACAAAATTTTGTTGGATTTAATTTCGGACTATCTTGTATCATAAGATTTTTTTCTGTAGTATTATGTATAAAAAAACCTGGAGTGGGTACTGGAACCTTCGGCGTAGAAACAAAAAACTGGACGTTTTCCACGAAACACATACTTTTCTCGACGCACCTTCAGGAGAAGATTAAAACTGAGTTTTAATCTTCTCCATGACAAGATCTTCCGAACTTGGTTGGCGAAACGCGCGTCGAGAAACGTGTAGTAGTTCGGTGTTTCGTGGAAAACGTCTTTTTTTTTTATAAAAAAACCCTGAAGTTAGGTCAAAATATGGACGAAAACCCTGTACAAATGTACCTATCTAAAATCTCTTACTTTATTACGTTATCCATTAGAAATATCATCCTGTCTGTCAGTTTACCTGCAAAAGAAAAAAAACAGTTAGCAAGTGTATTAGATATTGCGGAAGATTAAAGTTATAATGGTAAAGTTGATATCACATAGGAAAACATATAGGGTTACAATTATTGAACTAGTTCAGGATCTTTAATTTTAACTATATGTTTTGTCAGCTCATGGCCTAAACAATTATCAGATTTAGAAAAATTTAACTCCTAATAGTAAAGTAATTTACTTGGTGCCACATAGGAAAACATAGTGTTTTATGGAACAGCTCAGGGTCTTTATTTCAGATAAGTACACGTTTTATCAGCTCATGGCCTAAAAAAATAGTAGATTTGATCCCACCGATGATTTTCTTTACATCGGAATAAAAATTCACACATATATGTACATACAAGACCACCATAAGTTATAGGTGGTGATCAGGAAATGACATTTCGAACCCGTCTGTCAAAGAAAAACCGCCAACCAGACTAGTCCTGGACAGGATATAAATAATAAGCTGTTTAATACTCGGCCTCAGATTAATGACCGCGTCTGTTGGATTATTATAAAATATTTACCCACCGCACATTATTTACGCTATATTAATTATCTTAATTTGCATCATCATGTAATTACGTTAGATGTAAGAATGTGATTCGCTTACGCACTACGCGATCATTAAATTAAGTGGCGCTTTTTTTTCGCTCCCGTCGCAAGTTTCAGTCTTTTCTGCGTCGAGATTTTCTTTCGATTAATAATCTTTAATTAAAGAAATAACTAGATGGAGACAGACGATCCGCTAAAAGCTTAATAGACTACAAAGTGCTCAAACAACAAAAGAAAAACGTCATCACTATGTAAAACATCCCTTCCTTAATTTGATATTGCGTGGATTGGTTCGTTTCCCGGAATCCTGGTACGCTCATATGGAAGGAAGTCAACGTCACGGGATAGCCAATAAGCATGGACAACGTACGGTAGAAGGCAGTCGATGGGCCTTAAACATTACTCAATCAGTCCGTAGGATGATTAATAAAACAACAACTTTTAGCTAAAATTCGACTTTATTCATCAACATAGTCTTTCAAGAGTGATAAATTAATTCCAACGCTTCTCTAACATTTCTATGCCTTTCTTATACAACGATTTGTCCAACCCTTCAAAATACGTTTCAAATAGGGTGGATGCGGAAGCAATTCGAAGTGCAATTCGTGTAATTTTGCCACTGTTGTGATTGACTTGTGACAAGAGTGCATCGGCTTGGCGAAAGAACACTTTTTTCTTCTTCATTTGGGGTCGTTTCTTCGCGATTTCGTCCTTCAAACGCACGATGTACATTATACCATGCGCATCTCAAAATACGAACGCCATAACCTTCCCAGTCGACTTTCCAGCCGATTTTTAGTCGTTTTGGACGGCTTTCACCGGTTGCTACCCACTCAGCTGACTGTCGATTTGACTCTGGAGTGTAGCGATGGATCCATATTTATCATCCATGGTCACATATCGCATGGAAAAATCATTTTTATTTTGCCTAAACAGCTTCAAACAGCGTTCGGAATCATTAAAACGTTGTTGTTTTTGGTCAACAGTAAGCAAACCCGGTACCCACTTCGAAAGGAGCTTTCTCATGGACAAATGAGGAGCCTGCTGCAACAACGATGCAGCTCCATTTTCAACGCGTGATGAGGTTAGATGCTTATAATTTCGATAAAAATATTAGGCGTTATTTAACGCAAATTCCACACATCTTAGCGCATGGAGTATACATACTGACATATGCTGAGCTGCGTCGAGCTTGCGTTAAATAACGTCTAATAATTTTATCGAAATTATAAGCAGCTAACCTCGTCACGCGTTGAAAATGGAGCTGCATCGTTTTTGCAGCAAGCGCCTCAAATATTCATGAATACACTGCCTTCTGATATCTGTATGTTACCACATGTATAATAAAATTCTAGCCTACCCTAATTGAGACTTTATTTGAAAGCAGACATTCTTTGTATGTGTACATATATTTTTTTAAGTCTTTTCCTTCAAGAGGAGCGATACGATGTGAATGATCACGCTAAAACCACCGGAGGGTACAAAGTGGCACGCCCATGGGCGTCCGTTCATGGTAGGTAATCACGCGACCCCACCTCCTACACTACTGAGCGTACCACACAATTCACACATACTGAAATGCTCCGGTGAGACCTAGCCGACCACGATGAACATCTTACAATTATTATTCGTGCCCCACGTGGTCGGTGTATTGTTTCGGCTGGGATTTTTCCATTGACGGATCACCAATAGTATATAAGACGCGGTAATACGATCTTCAAATGCGGAACATACGGAACGAATTCAAAATACTACATGTAAACGAAAAATGTAAACAAATAAATAATATGTGTTCTTCCACATTGTTTAGGTGAACGGAGGGAAGGAGAGCTAGTGGGTAATTGTGGGAAGCCAATTAAATATCTCTCTTTGTGGTAAAATTTCGTTTACCGAACTACCTTGAGTTAACTGTATTTTAAAACACAAAGCCATATACGCAGTGAGAATGCGATCAGAAAGGGAGTTTTAAAAAAAATCATATGTCGAGTTTCACAAGTTTACTAACGTGAAGGTGTAACAAATTTCGCTGTAAGCATATAAAAACTATTATTTATAATAGTTTTCATTTATTACCTAATAGTTTGAAGTATATTCCTTCTTACATGCTAACTAGTTTCACTCAGAAACTATTACATTGTTGTACAAAATGAGTTTCAGTTAGGTTAGGCGTGTGGGGTAATTGGAGTCGCTTGGTTCTCACTATCCCTTGCTCTACTTACCCATATTATTAATAAATAAAATAATTATAAAATAAACTATATTCAACGTATTAATAAAGTTAAGAGACAGTTTTCTTCGAATTCATCATCTGATGCAAACAATGATTTTGTTAATTTCTCCTTGTGTTCCATATTCAACAACTCTGGAAAAGATAGAGCATTGTGGTACCTACAGATTCGGTTGTGGAGAGTGGGCCACTCGTTGTGTGTCATTTTTATGGTTAGGACTAAAAAGTAAACACTATATCCTTCAGAGTAACATAAAATATTTGCAAAATAATTATATTGTTTGTTCATTTCAGTTATGTCTTCTTATCTGGTTCTGATTCCCCTCTGTTCCCCTACTACTAGACGGTTTGGTAATTTTATGGATCCATACTTAAAAAAAGGGTGATTTGGACTGGAAAAGCATCAAACCAGTTCTGAAGAACAGGTTCATTGTTAAAAGAGCGTACATGCAATTTGCCAGAGAGAGACCAGAAACAATTTAAATCTGTTGGACCAAGATCTAAGTGAAGAATGGATGTTAAGATACTTATAACTTAACACGGGCGAAAATTATTAACTGTGAATGTACGAGGTGTGGTTATTAAATTACCGAACTGCTGTCATAAAACTTTTTATTCGATACCAATTACAACAGCAATTGGAGTAGTTTTCTGCAATGTACTCCCCTTGGCGATCTCTACGCTGCTCCATACGACTTTTCCATCGTTGAAAGCAGTGCTGCTTTTAAGCTTTAACCGCTTCCACACTTTCGAATCTTGACCCCTTCAGCGCCACGATTCATCACAAGTAATCACCGTGTCTAACAAGCCTGGATCAGTGTCAATGTTGTTTAGAATGTCAGCGCAAATGTTCATTCTTGGTTCCTTTTGCTCTAGAGTGAGGAGTTTTGGCAACATTTTTGCGCAAACTTTGCGCATGTTGAACGATTCATGCAAAATCTTACGAACATATTCCTTGTCGATTCCTGTTATTTCAGCAAGCCCTTGGATACTTAGGTTATGATGATATTATGCTTGACGATCTTCGTGGATTAGTTACACTTTTTTAAGGGGGTACATCACCCTAGCACTTTTGGAAAAATTAATTTTTTTGCTTAAAATGTCCCTTAACATCGTAAAAATTTCGTGGAAAAGTTTTATGTATGAGAGAAACTTGTAAGGCCGAATTTTGAATCTAGCGAGATCCCTTTAGCTGCTCTATGCGAGCGCAATCTAGGTACCTTCGTTGGTTCGAGAATTGGAGCATCTGTCTTTGTCTAATGAAGCAAAAAAGGCCAGGATCGATTCACAATCACTAAGAAAAGAAAAGCAGGAGGAGGTCAATCTCAAAGGTCAATTCTATGGTGCAGGCATTGCAGATTAAACTTTAAATGCGTTTTTCTCGAAACGTCAAGTCGGCCGGACCAATATCTCGAATTATTTTTTATTCGATTGGCTTCAAATTTTAACTGGATATTCAAAACTAGTTTTTTCACAACACACAGTGGGGCTAAATCCCAAAAAACCTGGTCAAAAGTTAAAAAGTGTATGAATCGATTTGAAAAACTTTACTTGGAGGTTTTTGAGGTCGCTGATTACAAATCCGTTATCAGATTTACAAAATTTCAAAATGGCGGAGAGATACCGAGCGTGCGCACATGGAAAATCAACAGAAAGTCAAGCAACTGCTCTGAATTTTGTTACTCGGGAGTTTTCGGTGTCGCTGATTACGAATTCGGTATCGGAATTTCAAAATTTCGATGGCGAGTCCAATACGGCGGAAATTTTCAAGTTGACAATTTAACCATTCTTATTTTTCCAAAAAATCTTTCTGTTGGATTAGCTGAATGTCATTTGCCTCTAACCTTAGAAATTAAGAAGTCATATATTTTTTAAGCTCATTCGGTATACGATATTATGACCCACTTTTCGAGGAAAGAAAATTTTCAATTTTTAGTAGCGGATTCTCATCCATATTATCTTTCATTAAGTTAAATACTTATTTTCTTGTGATGGAAATATCGTGTGAAGTAATTAAAATATCTGTGAATAATAATTATTATAAATAATGCAGATTAGTGAATATTGAAAAAAAAAATTGAAAAACAAAATTAGAAATCTGCGAAAATGCGAAAAATTTAAAAAATTTTGGAATGGTGAAAAATTATAATATTGGTCTTTGATAGCCAAAAATAGATAAATAAAAATTAAAAAAGAGGAGGATAGTTGTTTATTAGGGGCCGGTGCCCGTATATTATGTTATTTTTAATTGTCGATAATAATTAAATAAAATTATAATTATTTTTATAATTAAAGGAATTTGTTAAATTGTTATATTTTAAATGAAAATTGGGTTTAGTTATGGTATGGCTTCAGAGAAGGGAGTCTATTAGAAGATAAGAAAGGACAAGTAGGAACTTATTAATAAAAAATACACTAGAATTTGGGGGGCTGGGGGGGTGGGGGGGGGGGGGCCCCCAGGGGTGGAAGAAACCCTTTTTGTTATATCGTGTATAATTAAATTGGGAGTTTTGTTGTATTTTTAATTAAAATCCTAGTACTGTGAGCCTGAAAAAATGATTTTCCTATTTGTTGAGAAAAACGGAAAATAGAAGCGCCGTTAGTTAAAATAAATTATAATGTTTTTTAATTTGAATTTGTTAGTTCTTGAAAAAAATCCAAATTGTGGGGCCCCTTAAATTTTATCGTGAGTTGAGAGTGGGGTCGGTGTTTCGGTTGTTTCCGCCCCTCTTAACGTTTAAATTTAAAAAATTGTGTGCGGGATAAACATTCATTCCCGGAATTCTTTTAATGATAATTTGTTTTCCCCATTAAAAAAAATGAGATTAACCCGTTGTATCTAAATTTTCCACCCGTTGTTCCATCCACCACATTTTGAGTGTATGGTGGTAGAATAATTCAAACGATGCTAAGCCAAACAGGGCCCACTGGCTTGTTTAGTCGGCTCAGGGTGGGAAAATGGCGTGACACTTCTTTTTTAAATCTGGCGCCCCCCCCCCCCAGTTCTGAAATAGCCACACATTTGTAATTAAAGTCCTAAAATTATAATAATTACTTCAAAAAATAAGGATTGAGGATTTGTTTTAGTAAATACAGCGCTTTTGTTGTGTGTTTCGTTTTGTTTGCTCTTCTAGCCTTCAATTGGGGTCTAGTAATAAAAAGTAGGTAGGTTATAACAAGTATTTACAAAGCCTGTGATTTGATAATGTTTTTTTTCGTATGCCTCAAGTGTGGACCCCTCCCCTGGCCCCACTTCGCGTCATTTCATCGGCATTTTAATCCGTCGATACGCCGGCCGATTTCTGTGAAACGGACACGCGGTCTCCCCCACCGCGCCGCGGCTACGCAGTCGATAAAAAAACCGCTCTAATTGAGTTTTTTTTCCTCCGGTCCGCGTTATTATTGCTTCCGATTAAATAGAAAAATTAACAACCTCGACTACTACGGTCCGCTTTTTCGACGGTAATCAGAAACTTTCGTAACACGGCCGAGAAGCACAATGCGGCGGTCCCCGGACCTAATTAGAAAATTACATCGGAATACATGACCCGAAACCAGTTCGTGGGCCGCGCAGCGCGCTAGAAGAGCGGGCACGCGCCAGCGGCGTAGCAGCGCGGGGGCCAGAGGGGCGAATATTCTCCTCGAACGCGGGTTACCCCTAGTTACGGTGGTCCAAAAAATAGTTTTTTGTTTTATTGGATTTCTTAAAGGGGTGAGATACAATTAAGGCAAATGCTGCAAATTTCCCGTAGAATACCCGGAATCGAAATTCGAAGTCCTTCCATCTTTTTTCGACGTTTTTCAAAAACAACTTTCGGAGCGCGCAGCAGGTATACCTGAATTCAAACGGTCGACTACAGGCAGGACAAACGTTCCCTCTCATCCACCAAGGAAGCCCGGAAAGCCCGAAAGGACTTAGAGGCCAAAGAAAATCAGTTTTTTGAAGAGACTGAAGGCCTTATATACGCTCCTGGAATCGCTGATTATGAAAGAAGGTACATACCTACCATTTTTCGGTAATCAAAACTTTAAACGCGTTTTTTCTCAAAACAGCATTTTTGAAATTTGCGGGAAAGACATCTCAAAAAAGTTCTCAACCGATCTTGACGAAACTATCAGGATTTCTTGTCTATATAACTAGTTTCTATGTGAATCGAAAGTTTATACAATTCGACTTTGCAAAATATAAGAATTATTGCAAAAAAGTCGAAACTTTTTGGTAAATTTTCAATTTTTTTCGAAAAACGCGCCATTTCTTCAGTTTCTTAATTTTTTTTTTTGTTCACTAGAAACTATAACATTAATTAACTAAAAATTTTTTATTATACTGTTTCAGATGAAAATTACGGCCTCCAGAACGCCCGCAAGTCGATGCCTCATTCTTGGACAAAGGCAGCACCTTTAACCGCTTATAAATCCGCCATTTTGAAATAAAAAAAATAAAAAAAAATATTTTCTTTAAACATGTACAAAACATCATGTTAAATTTCAACAAAAGTTCAATACTTCCTTCATAGTTAAAGCAATGTTTGAAAAATGCTTGATTTTGGGTTTCATCAGTGTGACGTGCTAAAAAATAATGCATTTTTTTCGGTTTTTTTTTTAAAAAACGGGTACACCAATCGATTTGAAATTTTATACGTTTATTGTACATATCGTCAAGTATATATGTATGTAAAATAATTTTTACGTTGAGATTTGCAGCTTTTTATACACGCTATAGAAGGGCGCTCGATGATGTACGAAAAAAGTGACGTTGACAACATAACTCCAGCTGGGAACGTCTGAAATAAAAATTTCAAAAAAAACATTAAAATATATGTCATTGGCCATTACGGCATCTTATAAAATTTGAAAATTTTGATTAGAAAAAAAATGGCGACCGTTTGAAAAAAAATATCGAATTTTTTTAGTAAAATTTTGCAATAAATTGTTAATAAAAAAGTACGCAATTTAAAAAAAGAACTGTACGATGCCGTAATAGCGATACGTTTCCTGAATATAATCCGTTCTGAATCAGGTCGATCGGACAAAAACTCTTCGAGATATGCTGTCAACGCGGTCGAAAAACATGGTTTTGAGAAAAACGCGTTTTATGTTTAATAACACTCGTTGAAACGCACCGTTTCTTTACTTTTTTTACACACTTTCTTTTACACACACATACACAAATACACATTTGTACGGTCCCTTAGCTGGCCCAAGTCACATGGGTAAATTGTGCGCATCCATAATGGCGCACTCTGCGCGTAAGAACGCACTGGGAGCGTCCCTGTTTGGCGCTAATTTTAAATTCTTCCGAGTCGAATAAAGTTACAGTGGTTGAGATACACTCGACATCCACATATCCGAACTCCACATTTCCGAACTCACGATATTTCCGAACTTTTTCTCACAATATTTCCGAACTTGTACTTCCACACAACCGAACTTATCGCTGTCGAATGTCGCTGCCGAATGAGCCAGAAAAACCCTTTGCGCATGCGCCAGGTTCGGTTATCCCGAGGTGAAGAAAGTTCGGAAATGTGGAATTTTGCGGAACGAAAAGTTCGGATATGTGGATGTCGAGTGTATGTATTTTTGAGGTCAAGAACTATCGATTAAACCAAAAAAAAAAATCGATTTTTTTTTGTCACAATGGTGAAACCCCGTAAACCTGTGAAACCCCGTAAGTAGAATGTCTAAACAATACCTTCTCAAAAATTTCATAAGAATCGGAGTATTATTGAGAAAGTTATGCGTAAAAGCACGTAATCTCGGGTGTAGGCTCTACGCTCTCGCAGGCTGCTAGTGCTCAATACCTGCTCAAAACTTTAAACACGTTTTTCTCGAAAGCTTTTTTTGTAAAACACACCGATACTGTGAGCAAGATTTCTCAAAACTACTGAATTGTTTTGTTTTCAGATTTTGAACACCTTTTTTGTCATTACAATAGCCGAGCGAAGGATTTTTCATTTTGACGGAAAACTTTTTTTATCACATAATATAGTTTTGGCAAGAGTGCTGTCATTTTTTGTTAAATTATTTTAAAATTTTACTACATTAAATTTTTCTGTACAAATAGACTACATTTTGTCTTATACTAACAAAAACTTGTTGACTTCTACAGATAGTTTTAGATAGATATTTTGATGCTAATGAACAAAATTTCAAAAAAACCGGAAATAACTCAAAAATAGTAGGATATAGTGAAATCTCATGAAAATATACATAAAATAACGTGTAATATCGAAATATTTAATAAAAAAGGCACTTTTGTTTCTTCAGGTCCTGGTCCCTGCATCCTACGTCACTGGCCACTATACCTACTAGTAGGTATAGCAGACCGCGTCTTCAAAGCAAGAGGAATGCGTCATGATTAAATTTCAAATCAACATGTGTAGTATTTAAGGCTACATCATGGAAATACCACGCGCTTCGTTTGCCTGGTAAGGCTACGAAGAGACTTCAGGAAAACTTGAATTTGGGCGCATAACTCTTTAGGAGAGAGGTGGGTTAGCTTATGATTCATAAACTAGGTTAAAGAGGTAAAATTATGATTTTTAGTTACATACCTCAAGGTTTAAATTGGTAAAATTGTTTTGAGATTATTCTGAATTGGAGTTTTTAGGAAACGACTGTTTTTGGATGTTATATCAAAACTTACGTCATAGAGTCCGTTTTGCCTTATATTGGGTAGCAATGAATTCAGTCAAAATTCAAAATTATTCGCTGACTTTGGCAGTAAAATTTCAAAATATAGTTTGATATATCGATATTCCTAATCCCTATTCCAAATTTTCTCACGACGTTTTGACGCCTCTTCAGGTTTTCTAGCTTTAAAATTGTGGAAATTATTCTGAAAATACGGAGACGGAAGTTCGAGTTGGGCGTCTCGGTTTGTCGGTTGGAAATGTCACATTGAGTGAAAAATCTCAAGTCCTCGATGAATCCTGGATAAATGGGGTGGCTGCCAAGGGTTGCAACCCATTTTTTAATTACTTCTTGAATCGTTGCTTTTGTAATGGTGATTCATTTGATAACTAACAAAATTTATCATCATATAATACAAGATGGTAAAGTCAAATTTTCGAAATAATGAAAACAATATTTCATTTATAATGGGTATCTGTGGCCGTAATAAGCGAGACACCCTTTGGCTCTTTGTTATAAGCATATACATACATGACCTTTAATTCCAGACACATTACGCTTTATTTCTTTATGAGGACAGAAATCACGCATTGAACGAATGGAAGACACGACTGTTTGTCTTCAATTATAAGAATAAAAAACTGCACATTTTCAACCTGCACCTCTAATGATTTACACATCAAACTTTTCGTTCAATTTTAACGGTCTGCTGAGTAAACGGAATCCATATTCGTCCCAACATTCGTATCATTTGTGAGGCTGAGTGTGTCCAATCGATAATTACATCGACTCTATTTGTACAACCTCTAGAGAGTCCTAGCCTTTTTGTTCCCTTAATTTGATTTTTTTATATCAAATACCCCACGTAGTCGAGCACAGTAATGGGCGAATTATCCTGCGTTAGATGAACGCCGGTGGATTTTCAAACATTAGCGGTCTATAAAAAGCCGGTGTAAGTGTAAAAATTATAAATTACATGCGATCTCACCGCATCTTCGCTTCTAAAAGAAATTTAGAATGTCATTACGGTTTGCTTTATTTTATGCTTTGAATAGGACTGAAGCGATCAGAGTACTGACTTGGAAACAAAATTTCTAAGGAATTAAGCCCCGTCTTAAAGCCAACAGTGGAAGAAAGTGTATATCATAGGGATTTAGTTGGTTCTTAAACAATCTTTTATAAGGTCAACTTATTTACAACTTTAGCAAAATTAAACTAACAACAAATCAAGACAGAGTTCGTTGAATAATAGGATTTCTTATCCATTAGTAATGTTAACGTCCTTGATTTATGTATTGAGATATTGTTATTGGGGTGGAGGACAGCACAAAGCAGACAAGGTTCATTCTTTTTATATTGTATGCTTTTGTTTTTAAAATTTACTGGCAGACTATTGTCAATAGGATTTCTTATGTCCAACACCAGTTATCGCAACTGTTCAATATAATCTCCATTTTGGTGATATAAAAGCACTAATCTTTCCTCCAAATTGTACACAGCATTTTACAACATTTCTGACTGAATTGCAGCAACTTGCCCCCTAATACTGTCTTTTAATTCTTCCAACGTTGTTGGTCGTATTCTAAACACTACAATTTTCAAATAACTCCAAACTCAAAAATTCGCTGGATTCAGATCAAGCAATCTCGGTGGCCATGCATATTCAAAATATCTGTTTATAACACGACCTTGAAAAACAACTGTTAAGTAAGTCTCTAACTGATCGTTTACAGTTACGACCTCGTCAGTTTGTATTTCCTCAGCCAAAAAATATAGACCAATGACGAAATTAGCTGTGTATCCGCACCAAGCATTGACTTTCTTGTCACGAAGATTTTTTGTATATAATTGCATCTGGATTTTCTGTTGACCATATTTGACAGTTTTGAGGATTGATTCCACCCTAGAGAGAAAAATGGGCCTCATCTGTCTATAAAATATGGGATAACCATTCGAGTTTCATTTCAATCTGAGCCAATATTCGCAAATAAAAATCATACCTGATTTCTAAATCTGCCTCTTTCAAATCAAACAGTTGCAGTCGTTACATTTTTGGAGTAAAATTTTTTCTAATCATGATATGTATATATATGGTATTTGCAGTCGTTTTGATATTGCTATTAACACTACTTATGGCTAGAATTCAAGAACGGTCGCATTCAAGTTATTGAGAGTTTTATGCCAAATGTGATGGTTTGTATCATAAAACCACACATTTGTACATGAAAATAAGG
The DNA here is from genome assembly GCA_029963805.1 of Aromia moschata. NCBI lineage: Eukaryota > Metazoa > Arthropoda > Insecta > Coleoptera > Cerambycidae > Aromia > Aromia moschata. The sequence continues at coordinate 295,013 of JAPWTK010000112.1, forward strand.
AACTATTTTTTCACCCTCACACATGGCCACTTTTATTAAATGAGTTTTAGCCTCCAGCAGGGAGAATGTCGCATAAAAAAGGTGTAATGATGTAAAAATCAATGAGTAAATAGGAATAATCTGTAGAAAAATGTTAAATAAGTGCAGTAGCAAAAAACTTGACAATGACTTGTGGAAAATTTAGAATTCGAGAGGAATTTTAATCTGATCCGACTTCAAAACTCATTTTCAGTATCCTCAGTGACAGAAATAACACCAAATTGATTACAGTGAATAACAACTTTTTCGCATGTGCTTGTCTTAATTTACAAATCCATGTCAACATAGTTGGCACACTAATATTTGAATTGAAAAGGAACTTTTTTTGCGTGCGTCCATAGATCTCCACATATTATTACTTTACCTTTCTAGGACATTTCCTTAACCACCAGCAGGTACTTAAGACGGTCCAAAAAGGCAACAATGGTGCGTTGGGCAGGTAGTGCCCTGCACGACGGGGTGTCGAATTTTTACATTCCCGACTTGTTCTATGCACATTCGTCCCGAGTTCTGGTAGTCTCACTCCGTCGTACAATACCACGGATTGAAATGAAATTGATTACATTCTGGATAAAATTGACAGTTAATATTTCTTCTCTCAAAGCTACACAAACGATCCTTTATATATAGGTGCCTCGGGTAGATCATTAGACTCAGTTTACGCATTATTTCTATCGAATTATTTGTATCGACATTGTTACCGAATGGCTATTGTCGTAGGCTGTCATTTTTCCTAAAATCGAGGTCAAAAATAATGTAAGGTTTTGCCGAAAAATTAGGATGAAAAAACATTCCTGGTGATAAACTGAAACTAAAGGAGTTATGATCTGAGTTATCTGATTTCATTTGAACTAACTGATTTACAAAAAGGGGAAATCATTTATCCTTATATCGTTTGGCAGTCAAAGCCATGCACCCACTGATATAAACCATGCTTCGTTGGAGAAGAAAATTTTGATCAGGTTGTTGTCATTACCATTCATTAAAAGCTACTAACAAAAATTTGCTCTATGAGAGTAATCTTCCCAAGGTTTTTCATAAAAAGTAGCGTACTAAAAAGTAGGGTAGTAAAACAGTAGGGAAACAAGTGTAAGTCTTTTTTATATAGTATGACAGGTATCGACAACCCACTGTTAGCTGATAGAACACGCACAGAAGATGTGGGATAATCTTCCGTAACTCGATGCACATTTTCTTTCATTTCCTCCGTTCGTACTGTAGGATCAAAACTTCTTTTCTTTCATTCCAGACTCCCTGTTTTTCTAGACAGTTGGATAATGTGGTGAAAAGAACACTTAGGCGTCTTCTCGATGTAGTCGTGTAATATCCAAAAACAAATCAGAAAACTGTCCTTGAATCTACTGTGTAAACACCATTTTAAGAAGTTTTTTTTTTGTAGAATCTGCACAAACTGTTTAGGCGCTTAGACCTTCAACGTTGACATTTTGCAAGCTGTCAAACGCCAGATCGCTTGACACCAACAACAAGTTTTAGGCCTGAACAACATCAGACAGTTTGAATTGGCAAAGCCTACTTTGAAATCAAATGTTGTTAATCATAAATATGTCATGAAAACAAGTGAATCAAATTGTCTACCAATTGCAGCAACATAATAAAAATGTGTCTCACAACAAGAAGCTTCACTGTTTCATTTTAATTGAACTCATCAGCGTGGTATCATCATCAATGAATTTCAAATGCAATTGGAGATGTTTGAAGATGAAGCATTGAATGTGAATGTTTATAACTAGAGCATGTGGGTTAAAAATAGATTCCTGGAACGATCTTAACGAGACTGGAATATTGTTATAACGAGTTATCCAAAAAAAAAAAAAACGTTCGACAGAAACATTATTGTTGTCAAACTTTTACCAAATGACTGTCATAGTTGTATATTAAATAAAAGCTGTTACATAATGTAACAGCCTTGACAATTAAATAAGATTATTAAATTTAAGATCAAGAGTAGAAATACATACAGTCTTTTTTTTGGTCGGCCAACTTTGATGACGTATTTTTTTAGTATTAGATAACCTGCGCTGATCGATCCATCATTCGTGTGCATGAAACGTCGAATAAGTTTCTAAAAATGTTATCACATGGTACGGTGGAGTGTTGAATAAACAATGTTACGGAACTGACCTTTAATGGCAGTGAACTGCCTTGTACAGTCTGTGACAGTTTAATGACGTGGCACGTAAAAACATGTCTTTCAGCATATTGTTACAGACATAAAGCTCGTGTAAGTGGTGAAGTGAGTGCGTGAGACAGATAAATAAAATTTAACTTGGATTTAGTCAAAATGACGGTAGCGTGTAATATTCCATTCGCCAAATTAGATCATCCCGAATTCGCACGATAAACCTATATAGCTTAGCGTTGATGAAACAACGATGTTAAAGGACAGAACATACCATAGCTTACCGAAAGTGTATTTCACATGTTGACAAGTGCATTTCACATGAAAGTGCACGTCACATGTTTGGCACACGGGCTTCACCGAATTGCCGAAACTGTTACGCTAGTGTTGAACTGTTGACATCTTTGAATATGATACAAGTGAATATGATACGTACTTGTGAAAGCAACATCCAGAAGTATGTTTCGGCCACCAAGGACCAATGTTCTACCAAGGACACCACTATGAAAAATGTTCTACCAAGGACACCACTACCACCGTAACCTATTGTGATTCGTTGGGGTACATGGGTACAGGCAGTTATTTTAAGTGACAGGCGCTAGAGCAGCACTTAACTCCTGAACATAGGGAACAGTTATTTATAATTTATGGAAACTCAAGTGGCAGTACGGACACGTTATAGCATCGGTTACCGTGTGTATGCAAGTTCTGAGTCTTGTGATTATGGTTCCTTAAAACAATCACAATCACATTTATAAGGTTTCTGTTTCTATCTGTTAAGAACATTTCGAAAGCAATAATAGTGGTATCCTGGAGCCGCCCCTGGTAAAACACGGATCTATTATTAACATCCGAACTCTATTTATAACATATCAAAACTGAATGCCCTAATTTCAGCCAATTCTACATGACATCACCGTTTTAAGACCTTTTAGTGACACTGTATAGCGAGACACCATTGAATGTGAACTGACAACGCCACACCAAAAAAATACATGCCTTTTTTACGCCCCAGCCGTACAAAAAGGCGAATATTACACGATACAAAACTAATAGAGGCAAATGATCGCTATTCGTGGGGCGTTGGAGTGTAAAATCGCAAGCTCGCCCGGCCGTCGATTTCTGTTATTACGCCGGCAGTTCAGGAAAGTTGAGGCGCAACCTTGGCGATTTCTACACAATGCGAAATTTAAATGAAAATTTATCGCACGCCGGCCATTTCCGATTCCAGACAATTTATTTTATACGTCAAGTAAATTTTAATATCGCCAACCGGGGCTTATTTTATTACTTTATTAAAGAACGCAATGCCAGACCTGACGGAATGCGGGGGAATGTCAACTCGGGCCCCGCTTCCTCGCAATTCATCGCTAATTGGCGCAATTTTTTTATTTGCTTGTCAGGAGGGGTCGGTAAGCGTCGGTTTTCATAAATATTGAGGCGTTATTTTGACGTTTTTACGTGTTGTGTTGATTTTATAGTGCGAGTTTAATCTTAATTACACTGTATATAAAACCGTGCCAAAAATGTTTCCGCCTTTTTTAAACGATCTTGTCTGCTTTTTTCATCAACTATTTAAAAATGGAAGCGGACCTCAACACTATTTTTGTTTTGTTTACAGACGCAGTTTTTCCTCACTTCCGCGGATTAAATCTAACAGTCAACAGTAAAAGGCATCAAATACTACAAAGAACGTTTTCCAGCCCGGTTCCAAGATTTTCTTTGGATGAGCCCTATTTGGGTCTAGTAATAACCCCCCTAAAATCTGATGTGGTTCCAATGCTTCCTTACGAAAATAGAATAATTTTAAAATTCACGAGCCGCCACTGAGTACAGTGCACCAAAAGTAGCTTTGCCTCTGGCAGTAGGATCGCGTTTTTAACTGTTGTTTGAAGTTAGGGACGAATTGTGACATGGTAGGGTAAAACGAACAACGAATTTGGATTCAGTGATCCCGAAAACATACAAATATGTTAATTAGGGTAAATTTTGCAGCTTGAAAGGTGCTGTTACCATGGTATTTTGTCATTTTTTGAAGTTAAAAACGAATTATGACTTTCTGTGCGATTTTCCGTTCTTGACGTTTGGCCGATCATACTGTCGGCTTCTTCAGAAGTTACTCTGAGCACTGTTGTTGTCTTGCTCTGCTCCTCATCATATACAGGTCTTGCCGTTTGGCTGGTCATCTGTGTCCGTCATGACTATGCCTAATTGGTTACGTGCATCGGTCATGATTGTGATCGGATGACGGGGTCATAATTCCACTCCACATTCAGCACCTATTTTTACATCATCAAGTTTATTTTGTGATCACCTTTTTTGGTATAAGTGTTCGGCCACAGTTGATTTGTCGATGTGCTCAATCTTGTATCTCGTTGGTGCTTCTTTATTCTGCATTAGACGGTGTGTCCTGTTTGACCAATATGTGCTCTTGTCCTTGGTAATTGATCTTTATTTGGAGGAACTAATTGTTGTACAACTACTGGAGTATGTTGTAACAGAAACTGTTGTACTATGTGGAGAAAACAATAGGTTAACCCACACAGTGTACAGAAAGATGACTCGTACAAGTCGATACAATCAAACAACGACCGAGAAAGCCTTCGCTCTAAAATTCACACAATTGTACAGTATTGTACATTGTTGAAAATCAGCAAACTGCACATGTCTAATGACGTAGACGCCATGCAGTATCAACATATGATACTATCAAATTCCACAGACCGCCACTGTCCGAACCGACCACTGTGCAATAGAGCGAGCGGCATCAATTATATCGCAGAATTTTACGGCGTGATCCAGCAGAAATCCTCGAAACTGTTTTGATTGGAGCTGGCGCGGTTCTAGGAATCCAGCACCTGGATTTACATGTACACCGTCTGGGCCGTTGTTCGAAGCTATTGATGATCAGAAACGTACTTATTAAAATAAGTTTGTTGTAAGGAACTCGTTCGACGCGAAGATAATTAATTCTATTCTCTCGGGCGTAGAACTGCCAACATATACAGGGTGTTCAATCCAAAATACCTATCACAAAGCTGGTTTTGTATTTCTATGGGTATTATGGGGATCTCATGTTACCATATGTATCTCATGATTCTTTCAATCATGGACAGTTACCAACACCTATACATAAAAAATACATATCTGTAATACACTATATGTAATACACAAAATATGTAATACATTAGGCGCAGAAATTATGGGATACAAAAAATCCCAAATTTTTAGGTGATATTCAAAGAGCTGTAGTTTGGGGAAAATGGTCGTAAGGAAAATAAAAAAAAGGAAATTGAAGCTTCAAGTTTCTAGTTTTTGGATCTTGAGTTTACATTTTTTTTGCATCAGCAGTTTTTTGAAAAATTTTTCGAAAAATTCGATCCTTACACTGATTTTTAGCACAAACGACATTTTCAATCATTCCGAGCACTATGAAAGAAAAATCGCAGCGCTTTGAAATTATCAGAGTTTCTTTGGCATACTTTAAGGTTGAAAAGTTGCAGTCAATATGCACCCCCCCCAAAGAAAAATACTGGCTACGCCCTTGGACATTCATCCTCAGTTTATGAAAATTTACGTAGTAATTTACTCAGTTTACGAAAATTCAATTAGGGTTTTGAAAACTGCAAAGTATTCTTTACAAGTATTAGTGATTTTTTTTCTAAAAAAGAAAATCGAAACGAAATTGTTAATTGAAAAAGAGGTAAAAAATTGCATAATTAGGGATATTTGCATAACTTGGCATAACTTTTCAAATATATAGATTATTAGTATATAGATAGTTATATAATGGATAGACTAAGGAGTCTATCCATTATTTGAAAAGTTATGCCAAGTTATGCAAATATCCCTAATTATGCAAATTTTTACCTCTTTTTCAATTAACAATTTCGTTTCGATTTTTTTTTTAGAAAAAAAAATCACTAATACTTAAGGATACTTTTGCAGTTTTCAAAACCCTGATTAAATTTTCGTAAAGTGAGTAAATTACTACGTAAATTTTCATAAACTGAGGATGAATGTCCAAGGGCGTGCCAGGATTTTTCTTTGGGGGGGGGGGGGTCCAATGCAGATCAAAATATTCTATATATATTTTCGGCACTTGGATCTCGCAATCCCCTGACTATTTTGGTTTCTACTTGACCATTTGGGGGGGGGGGGGGGCGATCGCCCTTGCGATTGTCAAAAGTGTACTTGATAACGAGGAGTTTTTATTATTCAATACGTCTTCTTTTTCAAGATGATTTCTAAATACTAGAAATTGGAACCGATCAATAAAGAAATAATTTTGGTCAGTATTTTAGTACTCTTGATATAATTATAAACCTCTAGTAACAGTACTCTTTCGCGGTAAGTTAATTACTAAACGGATTTGTACGAGATCTTCGTGAATTTTTAGAATTTTAACGTTCTACTTGCAGAACGCGACGTATGTCATAAGCTTTTACGGTGTCGATAACAAAGTGGAATTTGTGCCATGCTCTGTGGGTGGTATTTAGTCAACGATTCGAGTGGCTCCTTTTCACCTTTGAGATGAAGATGCTGGCCGTCCTCGGAGATTCCTAATTACATATACGAAAATATGGTTAAGTGGATCGAACAACTCGAGTGCCATTGGAGCCATCACAATGAAAACCGTTTTTGGTTATCATTGAAATTTTTACTGAATTCTAGAGTGTTGATCAGGATTTGTTAAGTGGGACAGCACAGGGCAACATACATATTTATAAAATGATACAAAAAAAAAACGTTTTTTTAATAACTACATAAAATAGTTGATCAAATTGAAGTGGCTGTTGAACAAAGTAATAAAATAAACATACATTTAAGAGAACCCTGTAAAATTCCACGACTTTTCATAGAGATACTGACAATTCGAAATTTGTTTCGTTACCATATGAACCTAAATTCACCCAGGATAAAAAAGATAAATATAAAATATTTAAAAATATTAATATCAATTTGGTTTATAATTCTAAAAATAAACTACAGACGCTTTGGACAACCCCAAAGACAAAATCGACAGTAACGAAAAGTCAGGAATATACGAAATAAGTTGTAAAGACTGTGATCAAAAGTATATTGGGCAAACAAAAAGATCTATTTTGACTAGATTTAAAGGACACAAGGCTTATTTGAAAAATGGCAGAACGGAAAAATCTTGTGTTGCCCAACATGCTTTTGACAAAAACCATATGATAGATATAAATAATTTAAAATGAATTAGAAATATAACAAACAGTAGACAGTTGGATGCTTTTGAATGTTTAGGAATAATTAAGTGTAGGTAACAGTAGTACGAATAAGAACAATGGTCCGATATCCACCAGTCCACTGTTTGCTCTGATAAACAAAGACATTTACGGTTCAGTGAACCGTGGCAACAAATTAAGTATAAATAATGCAAGTGTGTAGGTTAGAATTTAGTTTTAATCTTCTTCTGAAGATGTCAACTTAGTTGGCGAAACGCGTGTCAAGAAGAATACAGTAGTCGGTGTTTCGTGGAAAACGTCCAGTTTTTTGTTTCTACGCCGAAGGTTCAGTACCCACTCCAGGAAAGTAAATAAAAATAAAGTCTTTAAACAATAAGAAAATTCGCAGATTAAAATCGATTCTAGTGGCATTTTTTCTTAAACCAACCTAAGTGACATTTTCCTTAGCAAAAAAAAAATAGACAGGGAAAACCATTGATGTACTTGTACATATATTAATTCGTGTGGTAAATAAAACTAAACATTTCGTGTGAACATTATTTCATCTCCCAGAAGCAGTCCATCTCGAAAACGAAATATGAACAACTAGAAGTGGAATAAATTTACTTTAATTCACTACTGAATAAAATGTCAATTTACATATTTCAAATGAAGGCAAATAAAGCTTGTAAAACGGATCGCGGCATTTTATTAGTCAGCATGTAAAACTACAAGTAAGTACATCACCTCACCGACAAAATCACCTCCTTCGTAAGGTCATATCTTAGCGCGCTCCGCCGCCGGTCAAACAGCGACTGAGCGACATGGAACTAATTAATTAGAGTCCCTATACGTCCGAATATTATCCCGGCAAAAGTAGTCAATTTTGAGGATCGTAACGGTACACCAGGGTTGCATACCCTTCAGGTATTGTTTTCTTATGTTTTATTAGTTTAACTGTCCTACTCTGTCTTTAACCCATTAACGCCCGCTGTACTCAACTGAGTACAATTACATTTACTCCTAGGGCCATATATTTCCAAGGGGCTAAATTATACTGCGCATTTCTGTATGTCAAAGATCTGGTTACTTTATAATTACAACTTGTAAAGTGAGTGTTTACATTAGAGTGACTTTGTTTATTGGTAAAAATTAGGAAATATTAGTGGTATGTACTCGTTTTATGTTCTTTTGTAGTTTTAAGTAGTTTCTTTGTTTTCTCAAATAGATGTTACTCATAAGTGTATAATAAAAGTAAAGTAAGATATTAGTATAGTTGGTTTGGGTATTCGCCATAAGCGATAAGAACCAAACCTTGGTAAACACGGCTGTACCCATTTGAGTACAATTGGCTGAAAGGGTATTGGTACTTCTGGTAGAAAATCTTTCAATTTTCTCGAAGAAGCCATAGAAGAAGTTGAAATTCACTAGTGTAATGCAGACATTGTTATATTGCCACCAGATCCCGATATACTGACGGATAATGAGGAATGCGATGATGAACTGATAGATACTAATATAGTATCTGCAGATATACCAGGCAGTTTAGAAGTCCATTTTGATCAATATGAGGATTTTGACAGCAGTGATGATGAGACTTTGGCACAAAAGAGAAGAAAAATGGAGAAAAATAAAACACGTCCTGATTGTGTCAGGAAGACGCTACATTTGAGATCTTGGAAAAGAACTGAAGCCAGTTATTCTACATTTATGGGATACGTAGATGATGAAATATCTACTACTATTTACTCTTAAAAAGCGAAAATTCTCAGAAGAAATGAATAACCTGAATCGGATCCAAAAAAAAAACCCATTTTTGGGCGGCCCTAATTAAACCCCCCGCCAAAAAAAACCCGAATTTTTTAACAAAAGAAGAGATTGACCGGCCCCCCCCCCCCCCTTCCCCCCCCCCCCCCCCCCCCCCGCTTGTTTGGGTGGGGGGGGGGGTTTTTTTTCAAACCCAGGAGACAAACCAAAAACGGAGGGAAAAAAAAAAGGGGGGGGGGGGCCCCCCCCCCCCCCCCTTCCTTTTTCCCCCCCCCCCCGGGCGGGCGCCGCCCCCCCCCCCCCCAAATGAGTCAACTAGATGTTGCTAGATATATAGTATGTTCCTACCTGCTTCCTGTTAGCTATAAACAAGCAAGAAAGTCTCGTTTACCTCTATCTATCATACAAGACAGCAGTGGACATTTTCCAAAAAAACTTAAGAAACAACTCAGATGTGCAGTATGTCACCAGAGGGTTAGATGGTCATGTAAGAAATGTTGCACGACATTATGTGTGGAACGAAACTGTTTTGAAATATATCATACATCCCAATAGTTTGTCATCTTTTTACGAATAAAAATAAATGTTTGTCATAATAATTTTGTTTTTATAGTGTTAACGCCCATTGTACTCATTTGAGTACGGCACCATATATTTTTTCAAAAACAGGTTAAAGTTAAAAAATGTAATGTTTCTTCCTAAATTAAGTCTAGTAATCCTAAAACTAACAGAAATGGAATTTTATAAAAGGCGGTTTAATTTTAGGCGTTAATGGGTTAATACTTTAGTGTTAGCTCAAATACGAACTTACGTACCGACCTTGTAATTTTCGCGACGCAATAATCGTTCTGTCCGGCCGTCGATCACTCCTCGCTTCCATAAGGCGAGCGCGTAAAGCGACAGCCCGGTCAGTAAATAACTTTCGAGTTTCTGGAGAGAGAGATTTATCTCGCGCGAGATGGTTCCCGCTCGCCGTCTCCTTCTGGGCCAGCGCGGATGCCGCGCCGTCCGAGAAGGACGGACGGACGGTCGGACCGCGCGCTTCCAATGTAAATTTCATTTGAATACAATTACTATCGCGTCGGGGCTCGTACATAAAATTAATTGTTAAATATAGAGAAATTTTAAACACTTCAATGGCAAATCTGAGATTCGGATCGCAGATAGCGGGCATAAATCGGGCCCGGGAACACCTTGTTTATTCGCGACGAATGAGAGGAGCGAACGGAAAAAAGGAACGACGAGAAGGATACGTGACACTGGTTAGTGGGACGACAAAAGGAGCTTTTTTGTTGGCGGCGTGTCCTTGCTGGCAGGCCGTTCAGCTTTATTGTGTCGTTGGGACGGGGACCGGGCGATTAGGAGCGCAACCAGGGGCGGTGCTGACGAAGGGAATCGGGGAATCAGCAACCCCAACTCAAGGTCTAGAATAGGGTGAAAAAAATTGTAAAAAATAGGGTGGGCTTATTAAAAATACATGAAAAAAAATAGTACGTACATTTCACTTTATATGGAACATATCTAAAGTATATAATAAACACTAAATATCACTGAAAATTAATACACAACTAAAGTAACAGTTAGACGCAATAGTAAAGCAACAACTTTAGGTTTTGTATTACTGATTACAAGGTGCTATATTGCTACTTCACTTATTGTAGGATTTGATAATATTATTTACAGTATTTACTGATAACAATGAACAAAAAACGTAATAAGAACAAAACACAAATGAAAACAATACAGTTATAAAAAAAATTAAAAATAAAACAAATTATAACAGTCAATAAAAAAATACAATAAAAATTATTTCACACACATAAACTACTTTACATTTAGAGCTCGAAGTTCCTTGCTGTAAGATCAATATGTATACAAAAAAAATATATTTGATTGTTAAATTTAAAATAACTTAAATTTAAAATAACGGAGTGATAAAAAGACACCGACTTGGGTGAGGTGGAACACCCTGTGTATGAAAAATTGGATAGGTTAAATATCATAGAAAATTGTTTACCTTAATTTAACGATAATTTGTTTCCGTTATTTTGGATAGTTATTTGTCAACGAAATGATGTGAATCTAGCGGGTACAAAGATTCACCAAGGCCGTTAAAATATCATAGAAACGGGACATTCTTACTTCTATATCTGAGGTAGGCAACGCCACTAGAATAAAAAATATTGATCTTATATCTTCGATGACAATTTAATGTTTAAAAATCAAAATAGTATGATTTTGTTGATAAAAAAAAAGAGATACTTCATGTATGTATTACTTTTCTACTTCAAAAAGCTGTCACTTAACAGTCCGAATAGTCGAGGGGTAACACATCTGCATCACAATCCTAATTGACGATTAAATTTCAATAATCTAGAGTGCCCCTTGAATCATCTAATACTCAGTCCGACCGGATTTTAAATTGATATAGCTCTGGATTAGGGATGTTGCGGATGCCGATTTTTTCACATCTGAGGATGTGAATGCGGATGCGGATTTTTTGAAGGCTCACATCCGCGGATGCAGATGTTTTAGATCTTATATAAATATAGTATATGAATGAAGAATTAAAACAATGATAAAGTAATCATTAATATTTTTATTAATGAAAATTAGTACCTATTGAGTATAATGTTCCTGTTTATTTTTTAACTTCACTTACTAATTTTCATATTAGTAAGTGAAGTTAAAAATAGGTGCATTATATTTAATAAAGAGTAATATTGCCGTCTTTTCTGATTCAAGGCGGTTACGCAGATGTTCGTAAATTAAACCCGCGCTACTAAATAATTGTTCGCTAGGAACACTGCCTGGTGGAGTGGATAAAAATCTTCGTGCTATCGGTGATAATATCTTAAATTCCTCTCGATGAACACTCCACCATTTAAGAGCAGCAAACGCGTCGGACCTTGTCACCAATGTTTTCGCTCCCATTGGTCATTGTCACGTGCGAACGGCACGCGCCAATCGCCGGCCCCGCCCAGTTTCTTTCTTGTCGCAACTTGTATTACATTCGCATCCGCATGAACATCCGCATTGATTATTGCGGATGCGGATGCAGATGTCCAAATCTATGCGGAGGCTCCGCATTTGCGGATGCGGATGCGAATATTCGCAACATCCCTGCTCTGGATCGACGAAGCAGTCAGTATTCGGTCCGACCGGTTTAGGTGGGTCTAGGACTGATCGCGAGTCAGCCCTAGTAACCGCCTCTCAGCGCGGTTGGTCTCCAATGCTGGGCAGGGAGCAGGATCCGGAGCACAAAAAATTTTGTTAATAATGTCGATCGAGCATACTAAATCTCAATTTTATTTGTGTAGTCATGAATGTTACGTATTGTCCTGTGTCGTGAAGCACCAACTTCTTTTAAGAAGGTTTTTTTGTATTGTTTTTCCGTGTTATACGTGTTATTCACATTTACGATAACGTTTTACCTTTCAAACGGACAGAAAATATTTTCGCTCAAGCTTAATATCTTGACTGTTCAGAATTGTTTTGGACATTTTGGAGAGATTTCTATCTAGCATTTATTTGGGTATTTCGCTATTATTTATTATTCCCCTCACCTTTAGAGTTTCGCTGTGGGTCCGTCCATGGCCAAAACAGGCCAGACCCCTTTAGCCGCCTTTCATTTGGTCTCGGTATCCCCAAAACGCATGCAAATACGGCGCGTTATTGTTCCGCGCCGTCCTGTTGCGAGATTTTAATCGCGGTATAGCATTACAAGTTTACTACAAATGGCGCGGCAGCGCCAGTGGTGGCTCGCCAACAAAAAAGCGTGCGTAATTCTAGACGTTTCGACCGAAAAAAAAGAACGACGACGGTCTTTGTCCGGAAACCACTCTTTCACAGCTTCAGTGCCGGTGATTTTTTTTTGAGAATGGCATGTAAATGGCAGAGAAGGTCTGAGGTGTCACGAGGGGTGAGAATCAAATGCCCTTACCCTTTGTACCGAATATCTTTCCACACCCCATGTGGAGGTTAAATTCTTTTGGTACAAACGTTCTTAAACAAAAACAGTTTATTTCTCGTTGCTGAAATTAAAAATCTTTAAAATCATCATGCAATGTGGAAAACAGCGGCCAGTCGGTGGTTAAGAGTTTGTATTGGTACAGGGTTGTTCGTTATATACAGGGTGGAGCATTTAAGTTATAATGCTAAAATTCTTACAAACGAAGAAGCGTTAAACAAAAAAAAAACAGATCAAAATTATAGGGCCTTAAAAAGACCACAAATCAGTGACCTTCTTATTTCCTACAATATATTATTAAAATAAAATTTCTGGTTGAAGAATTGAAAATTATGTAAAAGGTGTTTTTTGTAGTATTATTAGTTATATGTAGCATTATTAGAAAAACAAATGAAATACGCATTCCCGATATATGCTACAAATTTATATGTGCTTGAACCACCCTGTATATTCATACATAAATAAATATCTTTTATTTTAAGGTTTCCTCTAAATGATTTAATCCTATTGTAAGCAGATAAAAAAGGCTGTGAAGTATTTTTTTCGTTATTATTAGCATAATATGAAACCCTTCCTGTTTCTGTTCTCTGTTTTGTAAATAATTTCTAAAATGTCCTTTTTGCACCGATATTTCTTCACATTAAAACATCACTGAATGCTTAATATAAAGTAAAACAATTCACTACAAAGAAGTTATAAATAATTCATTATAACAATCACAATTTTTTTTAACATCATGAATCTACTAAATAACCAGATTTATTAATATACATCACTTGCTCGCATTCAAATACGCGCCAATATGTGAATATGCACATAGCGCGAAAACAAGCTGCTGCGATTGGATCTCCTTACTATCTTAGAAAATGGTGGACCTTCAAGTTTTCCCCCCACTTACTTCCTACTGCCTATCCAGTTAGTATACAGGTGAGTGATGTCAAGTAAAAGTATCGGACCTTACTGTTGCGCAGTATATTCTTTTCGGCATGTGGTGTGCGTACACTCTGCGACCTCTAGAAAAATACAGATGAAGTATCGCCTAAGGCGAATCATGAGTCATGAGTAATCAAATATGAGTTGGACAAATTGTCCGAGTGCTCTTTCTGCTTGTTATTTCCTTTTCCCCGGTTTTAAAGTCGACGGCATTGTAGGAATGCCAATCTGATATCGACTAATCGAAAAACCGGTTTTTAAGAGAAGTTAAATAATCGATTTTTCAGATCGATCTGAAACACTGGATCGATTCAGGGAATCAATCCAAGAATCCCTCAAATCGTACCGATTCACATAACAATAACAAAAAAGCGATTTTCCAATTTTGCTGAATGCAAAAACAACTCGGTCAGACTGTAATTGATAATCTTCAAGCGGGAAATGTAATGTTTCGTTATTTAATTCAATAAACGCATATAATTTATTTATTGTTTTATTTCTTGATTGCTAGCTTGTGTAAAGAACTGCTCTACAAAATTGTATGATATTTAGAGAGAGGACAATATTTTTATATTGTTGATATTTTTGTTTCCGTATAAGTTTGATCTATTGCTCCCCAATTACTTGTACCTACACTAATTTATCATCAATAATGTTCTTTTTCTCTATTATGTTAAACAGTCCAGTAGGCATATCTTGACGCCCATATTTTTTTAAATACGCGTCTTGAAGCGTACTCTCAAGATGTTAGAGTCACAATTCCGAGAATTTCGAAGCGGCAAGGCTAAAACAATATATACGTCGCGGTTCAAAAAGTGTAGTCGCGTAGAAAACGTTATAAAACAGGCCCAAATTAATATTTTTAAAAATCTCAAAAAGTCTCGCAAACTTGAAGAGATTTATGATTTCTATAGCCCAACCCGGTCAATATTGTACAATAAACTAAAAAATGGCGTCATTGTCAATTAAGGCTTGAAAAATTACTTAAATCGTTAATTACTCGAACAGTTATTAACGGATCGAGCTGAATTTTTTGTTTGTAACTTTATACTACAAATAGCAGTCCTTTCAAGAAATTTCATGATCATAGTCGCCCTACTTTCGAAGTAAAAAAGTAGTGAAAAAAGAACACTTTTTTAAATTCAGCAGTCATTTGCAAGTTAAAAATAGCACTTGAAGACTTCGAGTTGAGCTTAAAATTTTTGGAAATTCAATAGGTTACAACTTCTTAAACGCATATGATGTATAAACTATGCCAAGGAACGGAGATATAAGCAAAAATGTGGAAAAAAGACGTTTGTTTTTTTTTTAACAAATTGTTAATTTAAAAAATTAGCATACGGTTTCTGCTCTACGGACGCATTTTCACGCATTGTGTTCTCCGCAAAAAAATACATAGGGAACCGTCAAAACTGTGTATGTCTCAAGAACACTTTTTGATGATTTTAGCTCCCTGCCTACTGGACTATACAGGAGATAACGATTCGATTAATCGAAAATCGATCATTTTATCGATAGTCGATTTTAGTGCATTCGATTCTAATAAAATCGGCGATGTATTTTTTTTAGAATGAATTGACATGTGTACGGCACTGGCTCCGCCTCAAATTAAATAAATTTCATCTAATTTACCCACAACTCGACCATTATGCGTACGGCTTTCCGCAACGATTTCTGTCGTCGACTGGGCGTAGGCAGCCCCGAGTTAGTTATAGTGGCGTCGCCGGCACTGAAAAAATTCAGGCACGCACACGCAAATAGAGTACGCCGCGCCGCTGCCGAAGGTAAAAACCGCCGCGATCCGGTATTCGACCCACTTTTCAGGGAGTTTATCTAATCGAGACGGCGTAATATAGGAAATAAAACGCGGTCGGCTTTGAAAAACATCCGCGAATCGCGGCGCGCGACGCCGCCGCGTGGGTGCCGGAAAGTGAAACCGAGAGACAAGCGACGGTGCACATGCAAGACGCGAAAGTGGTGCATCCAGAATGCACTTACAGTCCGACCAACAAATAGTGGTTCCCCACTTCTACCGGTTCAGGGTTCAAAGTATGCCGTGGAATCGCTAATACCTATATGTCTTGCCTTAAACGAGCCATCCAAAAAAAAAAAAACGTCATCAGAGTTGGCTTAGCAAAAAAATACGTATTTCTATTCTATCTTATATTTATAACCTTATTTAATTGTCAAGGCTGTCATATTATGTGAGTCATTATTTGTTTTACAATCGTGACAGCCACTTGTCAAATGTTTGACAACAACAAAGTTTCGTTTTGAGCTTCGACATAACCGGTATTTCCATATCTCTCGTTCATAGCCGGATTTGATGACTTTTCTTTGGATGGCTCTTAATATAAAAAACAAATACAACAAAGAACCTGAAAATTATAAATTTAAACTAAATGAGTGACATTATCTTCTACTTCCAAACATGTTCTCATTTTTCTTTTCACGGAATCTAAACCATTGGTGAGCATTTGGAGGAAGTTGTTAATCTCCTAAAATTAGTTTATAATTCTAGCCCGTACGTCATAAACCTGGATATATTAGTCTCGTCATCAATATTTGTGAACACACGGTAATAAAACAACGAAAAAGTTAGGTACTCTTTTCTGTTTTATTTAAAGCAATGACGAGGGTGAAAACATTGTTTTTTGTCAACAACTCATAAGAGGATCTTGTAGGTAATTTATTTCAGTTTTGAAAATTGCTTATACATTCTCTGTGCTGTCATTGGTTGCTGAGATATCGATGATAAAAGATATCATGATCTTTTTTCATTAAAAGTCAGATATCTCAGTGACAAATGAAAGAGAATATAAAAAAAGCAAATTGAAGTTGACTAAACAAGCCATCCGACCCATGCATTGATTTAATTAAAACAAATTTCTCCATGAACCAAAAAAAAAAAAAATACAAAACTTTTTTCGCGTTATTTCTTAGGATTGTGTGATAACCGTAGCTTGCAAAAATGTTTTGTCAAAGAACTCAAAACTAGAAACTTGAAGCTTCAAAATGCTCTTCTTTAAATCTAGATACGACCATTTTTTACTGAGATACAGCCTTTCAAATATCACCAAAAAATTTTTTTGTTCCTTTAATTTTTTGGAGTGGTGTACCGCTTCGTTTGCAACCTCCACCACCCACCACTGACGCTCCTAAATTGCACTGAACTGCATCTGCTATTTTTTTACCTTCGATCATAAGACTGACTCTTTCATTATTCGTTGACTGGACTGTAGCGCGAAAACTTTTACTCGGTGCTGCTGGCGCGACCCCTTTTTTTTGCACAGCGCACAGCGCGGGCCGAAGAATTATGCAATCTAACCTCAAAACGTCGTGCCATCGGTTTTATTTACGCACGCCGTTTTGTTTGGGAACTTTCGCTCGTTCTTGGGTCCGGGCGCAATAAATCCTTTAGTGAAAATGTTAAACATTTTTAAGCAGGATGCGACTTTAGGGTCATGCTCAGATTGCTGTCAGCAGACGGAGCTCGACCCTTGACCCATGACAAGGACGTGATATATGGGGTATTTTTGCAAACATTATTTGTATATTTTAAAAACGTATGTTCGTTTTGTAAGTTTTCCAACATGAAATATGTATTCGGAACTAAAAAATTACGTATAACAAATATATAGCTATTCTCTCGAGGATTCTGTGAAAACGACTTTTGTGATGATCACACCTAGTGAAATTTTGATGAATTGGAATAAAAACATGTAAATATTTTTAATATACCTATAACATATTCAAATATTCTAGTTTTTGAATTATATTTATATCGATTTGGAGCGAAATGGAGACCATTCAAAGTATTGTTTCTTTTTAAATTGTTTTTTTTTTTCAAAACAAAATTGATGCTAGATTAGTAAAAAAAAAACAAAACTGAACGTTTTCCACGAAACACCGAACTACTATACTTTTCTCGACTCGCGTTTCGCCAACTAAGTTGGCATCTTCAGGGGAAGATTAAAACTGAAAAATGTCTAGTTTTTTGTTTTTTGTTTCTACGCCGAAGGTTCCAGTACCCACTCCAGGAGCTAGAATACTAATAAACCAAAATACCTTCGAGAATTTCGCACCGTCAACTGCAACTTTCAACTTTGAATAAAACATAATAGAATTAATAAAAACAAAGATTATAATCGTTGTTTTAATTGTTCCTTGAACATTTTTTTAAGGGGGACTTCTACCTTGATACATTTGAAAAAATCGATATTTTTTTTTCATTTTTGTGTGTCAGGAGAGGGATGTCTTTACGGACCAGGCATTGCAGACTGACGGTAAATATAAGCCCCTTTGAATAATTCACATTTTAAACTTTAAACGCGTTTTTCTTAGAATCACATTCACGAATCACGAATCACAGACATTCTAGCGCCCACTGTAATTAAGCTATCGACTTGAAATTTTGCACGAATGCGTAAAAAACATTTCTCCAGGGTATGACGAGCCGGTTTTTCGATAAAAACATTTTAAAAGATTTAATTAATTTTTTTTGTAAAAAAAATTGCAAAAAAAAACATTTTTTTTTAAATTTACCGCCATTTTTGTAATTTTGCAGTAATCGAAAAAATATCGCGTTGTTCCCTGATCAAAACACAACTGATTAAGAAAATATTTTGTATTTCTGTTTCAAATCAACACAGAGGGTGCTACAATGTCAGCCGTTTAGACGGAAATTTTCGCGGCCTTCAATTTGCGATGTTCTGGCGGTCGTCATTTTGGATTTTTCTGATTAAAAAAAAATGTTTTTTCATGTAAAAATTATTGAATTATAATTCGCAAAAAAACGCATTTGTTAATGTTAATTACTTCCCCCACGAAAAAATAATACAAAAATGACTAAAAAATAACATCTCAAGGTAGAAGTCCCCCTTAATCGATATTTTGTAATAAATAGTTGATGTATGTATGCATGATAAATAGGGTCCTCCGGAAAGTGTGCTACAACGCAGGGTTAAACTGCGTTCAAGAGTAACAAGCACCCGCACGGGACCGGCGTACTACAGTCCCAGTGCGCGGCACGGTCAGTGGCGTACGTATGTACGGGCAAGAAATAGAAGCGTGTTTAATTTACAAGGAGTTTAAAAATACGATTTACACCGATTATTATATTATTTAATATAATTATCACCGATCCTGCGTTATGTCATACTTTCCGGACCCCAGTGATAAATCTATCGTAATAAAGTGTTTTCAAAATGTTTAATTTTTTCTTGACAGTTCTGTAGATATTAAAAATGTTTTAATAGAACGTTTAGAATAGGCTTAGGCATAGACTTAGGCATACAGAATTTGGAAAGAAAAGACTTTTCTTAGTGAAACTTTTTGAACCCTTGTTTGTAAATGTTAATTTTGCCAGGTACCAAATGTCACGTGACCGAGTTCTAATAGGTCATTTTCATAGTCATTTAAAGCACAAAGGAACTCCAAAGTCGTAATAAAAAATAGTTTTATAACTCAATAACAAATGTTCCCATTATATGCGCACGTTCAAGGGCACTGGGATCAGGACTCGATGTTCACGTGATTAATATATATATTCGCCGGCCTAGGTGGGCCTCAATGTACGTATGAATGTACCGCACCCTCTAGCCGTTTATCGTCGTCTACGCCACTGGCTCTCAAAGTTTCACTTTGTCGTTATTTCGTCTCACAAAAGTGTCTTTGTTGTTCGACCGGGTTGGCAACAAACAGCGTCGCCTTAGATGGAAAAATGGCAATTGTTTCTGTTGAGTGGAGAAATATAATTTATGCGTGACACGGTCCGCTTTCAGGAATTATTGCTAACAATGTGGTATTTATGTTCGCGTAGCGTTAAAACGCATGCCCTGTGTTCCACTTAGGCAGAGAGACAATATGGGTGGTATAACGATCAAAAACTGTGAAAAATTGCCGCGATATGGATGGAAATTTTAATGATTAATAGTGGCAATTCCCAATGGTGACTGGTGGAATTTGCAATTATGTCATTTTCATAAATGAGCTTGGGAAGCACATCGGATTTGAGGGGGTTATTAGTAGTTCTAAATAGGGATATAACAAAAAAATCCAGACGAAACCATTAATACAATT
The DNA here is from genome assembly GCA_029963805.1 of Aromia moschata. Classification (NCBI taxonomy): domain Eukaryota; kingdom Metazoa; phylum Arthropoda; class Insecta; order Coleoptera; family Cerambycidae; genus Aromia; species Aromia moschata. The sequence continues at coordinate 315,135 of JAPWTK010000112.1, forward strand.
CGGTTCAACAGAAGGTCTGGAAAACGGCCTGAAAAATATTTATATAATATAAATACTTGCAGTTTTTTCTCATCATTCCCTTCAGATTACGGAAATTTGAATTGTTATTTCATACCAACATTTCGATTTTGATATTTCATATGATAGCTTGTAGAAAAGCTATTATAGCAAAGTTATTAAGAGCAAAAATCATTAGAGTAAAAAACGCTTTCATACTCAATTGGTAGTCATGAAACTTTGCTAAACTTTGAACGTTATCTACGATGAAAAATTCTTCTGGTTGGATATCCTCTGGCATATGCAACCATTGCCATCTACTGTTATTGATTAAGTAGGGTCAGTTGGGGTAACTGTAAACGATTTAAACAGTTTTTTATTTTTAAAGATATACACGTATTTAACACAGAAGAAACTTTTTTTTTCATAAAAAAAAATAAGTTTACAATTACCCCATTAAGTTTACAATTACAACCCCCCTTATTCAGGGACAAACGTAAACATATTCGTTAAAAGCTACTGAAGGTATGTATATATCTTAGAGAAAAAATGTACACAAGTACCTGTCTATCCTTCTTAAATTTATAATTGAATAGAATTGTCCAACAATTTTAGTTTTTTCCTTTTATTTTTATTTTCTTCAGTTTATTTTAGTCTGTTCAATACCTGAGGTGTGTAAGTTCTTGACATTATGTGACAAAATCTCTGGGGCAAATGTAAACGGTATCATGAAGTTATTCATGTATTACTAAGTGACTTCATATTAGACAAAATTAATTATTTAGACAACAAAGTAAACGTGTATGATGATAACATGGTCTAACACCTCCTCTATTTTGACAATACGTAACAATTTGGATAGTCTTACAACTTTGAAATTTAGTTTTTTCACTTGACACAAATCTAAACATCCGTAATTTCTACAAACTCTAATTGAAATTGAAAAATCCTTTAGCGGGCAAATCAGTCAGCCTAAAGGTACACATAGCTTTATCTATTATATGGTAGAAGCATTTATGACAGTAAACTAATGTATGTTTACAATTACCCCTTTTTTACATTTACCCCAACTCCCAACTGACCGTAGTACTACTTAATACATATTTTTTATTGTTTCTTTAGTTTATTTTTATTTATTCACTATATTTTATGCAAGCATGCGTTCTAATGCAGGTCATTTTGAACATTTTTAGAAGTAAAATGCATTTTTTCTTTACGCATCAAAATTATGTTCTTTTTGTTATGTATGCCTGCTACATAGAAGTGGTGGTTGGTGGAATTTGAAATTCTCGTATTTCCGTAGCGAAGTATAAGACCTAGGTACATCATATTTTAATGGATGATTACTAGATGAGTACAAAGTTATAATTGCAAAAAACTTCAAAATAGGCGAAACAAAAAATCAAAAAAATGTGTATCCCATCAGATGATCTTGAAAATGGCTAAAATGTTTGTGATTTTTTTTCACCATGTGAATTTTTTTAATACCATTTTTTGCGAATTTTTGAATTTTTGTGAATTTTGATGCGGAAGTACTTCAAAAAACGCACATTTTAAAGAAAAAAACATGTCGCTAAGTTAAACGTCAATGTTTTTGGCTCATATCTCCGCTCCTAATAAACTTTGTTAATAACGTGACTGCGACGTAATTAATGAACGCAGACTTTTCAAATTTTAAGAGTAGATAGCTTATGAGATAAGCTAAAAGTTGCCTCATCGCTAGTCGAAAAGTTTATTAGGAGCTGAGATATGAGCCAAAAACTTATAACTGACGTTAAATATCTCAATAACAAAATAACTTTCGCGTTATATGTGCGTTTTTTGAAGTACTTTCATTTGCAAATCATTTGCACTACGGATTTTTGCCTCTTTTGCTGCTATGTACGAGGTTTTATACTATGCCTCCAGAAAATTTGTTATAAACAACGCTATAATTAATTTATCGATATTCCGCATACGGCATATGATAAAGGATATCCAACTGTATGTGTAGAAAATGTTGGAACTTGCGAAAAAGCCCTATTTTGTTATAACAAATATTGTTAACAATTAGCGATTTTCCGCATTCAATTGATTATAACTCGGGAACTATTTATTGCACAGAATGCCGATTTCGGAAGCTTATTAACAATAAAAAAGGCAACTTTTTGGAAAGTTTCATGGCAATACGATTATTATTAACCGAGATAACTAAATTTGTTTAAAAACGGTTTTTTCGCAAATTTTGCTTGATTTCTCGTTAAAAAATTAATTTTTCAATAAATTATTCGATGGTTAATTTAATAATAAACAACTTTTGTCTCTTGATAATATTTCGTAAGACGCATACTTTTCGAGATAATTCGACTTGAAGCGAAAAAAATGATGCTTCAGAAATAATTTGTTTATTTAAAACATGATGCGGCCACTTGCGTGATTCCGCCTTCTCGGATCTTTAATCAGGACGGTTTCCTCTATATGAAATCGTTGAGATGTTGTTTGTTTACTTTGTGGAGACCCCCTTTTCAATAAATCCGTTCTTCTGACCCCGTGCTCGGGAGCCGCTGCACAACACTGACCGTTATTTTTGCACTCCCCGCAATTTCCAATAATTCATAATTACACGAGCATAATTTACATCAAAAGCCCGATATTAATCAGAGCCTTAACGCGCGTAAGCGAGGCAGCACATGCAGTGGGACTCGCTCAGGTCTTAATTATACCCCATAGTGTGTGATCAATTATAAAAGTATGTAAAATATCGCAGAAATACGGGAGATCCCGGTTCGTGGTCGCGCGCGTTTTTTCGCGACTCTCGTTTTTGTCTCTCTCTCTCTCTCTCTCTCTCTCTCTCTCTCTCTCTCGTTTTTTTCTCTCTAGTGACTCCCTTGATGTATGACTCTTCGGTAAACATTTACGCTAATTCTGATTCATGGCCGCTAATTTTACACAAATTGATCGCCGTTTCGTAATTGATTAGGAAATTATACTAAGCCTAAAGGATTAGCAGAAAAAGGAAGCGGTGCTAGGCGATACTTCTCGCCTGGCAATTGCTGTATTTGCTTACGCCAGTTATTAATGGCTGTAGTTAACGGAAAAACCATTTACGGAATGGTGAGCACCCCAGCGAGGACGTCGCAAAGACATATTTAGCTATGACAAGGAAAAACGTACGCCTTGGAATAGAAATCCTCATAGGTCACTGTCAGAAACAGAAGCGCATGTATTATGAAGCTAAGTTAAACACCCCCATTTTGCCTTTTTTTTAGGAGTGGTCCCTAATACGGGGACATGCAGTCTATTGGCTTATTGAACCCAACTTCTATGTTATTCCACCCATTCATGTGTCTTTCAAAAGACGATACACGTCCACAGGATAGGTATTGTATGTCTCCAGGGACACTTTTGTTTCCTCAAAGGTTTCTTGTCTTCTGTAATATACTGCCTCACAGTGTGATAGAACAGTGATAAATGTCTGGATCTCATTACCACACAATCTCCAGCTGAGATCTCCCTTGTATATCCCCATTTTTTTAGGTGATCTTTAACCGGGACATGTCTCATTTAATTTTTAGCAAATTTATCCTTTATAAGGGTGCTAGTTTTGGAGTATTACTCCACTGATGTCTCGTCCATGTGAGAATCCATGATAGGGTTGACCTTCCATGGTCATGGCGAGTGACATTATTACTTTTTTCGGAAGAAATGGATGACTGGAGTCAGAGCTCAGGCGGCTACCTCAGGGTGAATGCACACAGTGCCCAATGGGGCATAAGTTATGTTAGTCTTTGAGTCACGCTCCATCAGCTCAATATTTTAGATTCCAGAATGATGGAAACGTTTGCACAAGCATGAAACAGAGAAGCAAGCGTCGAACTGATTGTTCAATGTTGTATGCAATGAATCAAAACTGTAAGCAAACATTTGAAGCTTTAAGGAAACACTTCTCTAGACTTTGATTCGTTAACGATGCTAGAACATGATTGACCGCCAAAGATACATAAGAATAATGTTCAGTCTATCACAAGTATCAACATACAGAGGGATTTTCTAGTAAGTGGAAATCATTCCGGCTACAAATTATTCAAAATGTATTGTTCCAGAGGTGTTTGCTTCAACAAAAAAAAAACATTTACCTAAAGCCCCTTTGACACCAAAATTTTCCATATTTCATCCACACCATTTACGAAACTGGCGTTTAGATTATAAGCGTGGCTAGAAGCATACAAAATCTAAGCTAAAAATATAGAAAAAGTCATTAAAACAGTTTGAAAAATCGAATTATGTTTGACAAATCTGAAAAAAAAGAAACCAAGAATCAGTCCAAGCGGAAATGGATTGGAATGGATAATGGATATATTGGCAAGAGTATTTGGAATTTTTCAAAAGCTTCTGAAGAAGAACATTGCAGGGGATATATTGATGAATTCAAAACAACGAAAAAGAAGGATTAATTGCTGAAATGCATTCAGTACACATTGGCATCACGAAATATATTCAGAAGATGGCGAATTATGGTTCTCTACAAAAATAAGCTTGTGTAGAATGATTAATGTAAAAAAAAACATTAATAATACAACACAATTCAAGTGCGTCCAAACTTACGATGTCTAGGTAGTAGTTATTGAACAATGTGGTTTATTAGATACCAGATTTTTTTGTTTCTGTTTTTATTTTAACTTTTTACTTAACTTTTTCTCAATTTTTGACCGACGAAATTATATCTACATATTACAGTATTACCTTGGACTGAAGTCATCAAAAATGTGCTTGTAAACTATTACAAATCATATTGTTCAAAGATAGTTAAAATATTATGACGTAAATTTCATCAAATGAATGATGAATGAAACAATTCGGGACCGTTCTGGTTCTGTCTTTATGAGCCACGCTGTATATAAAAATGTTACCGTCGCGTCCCCCTTTTCCCTTGGAATTCCCGTCTATAGGACCGCCCGTGCGGCCTGACTCAAGGTGAGATGTACAGATAGACGAAAATTAAAGTCTTGCCCTCTTCATCCTGGCTGACAGCGAAATTTTTTCATTACCGCCGACGGCCTTGAGGCGACAGCGGCAGCATCGAGAGCGCGAGCGCTATTGTGACCATTCCTAACGACCCGGTCGCGGCCGAATTTGACACAGCTCCACTTCGAAATTTGAAAAAAAAAACGTTTTATTTTCTCTCTTATTGAGTTCTTATGGCGAACCGCACCGTTTGTCCGCAGCGAAATCGCGAGTGAACCGCTACAGCGGCGTTCACGGATTTTTTTTTCGGGAGGGAGCCACGTCCCAACTTAGAAAAAAATTAACATTAACACCAGTCTATTTTTTTGCACAAAAAAAAAACGTGCCAATTCTGGCACTGTATCATATATGATCAAATAGAATGACGTTCTTATTTTTCTAGGGATTTGGGCCAAACTTGGTATAAAATAGTTTTTGGAGGCACTGAATCCGGCATCAGAATGATAAAATTACATATGGCGGACTAAATATGGCGTCTTTAACCCTAGTGCGGAGCAAAATTTTCAAATTTTTTTTAATCTGGACTGTAAATTATTTTCATAAAGGTTTTTCGAGGTTGCTAATCACAGTTTTTGGAATTGATGAATCTGGAGACAGATTTTTAAATTTCAAGATGACCGATCTTGAAATGGCGGATCGAATATGGGAGTAAAAAACTAAAAATCTGTGCGAACTTGGTTAAAAAGCAATATATTTATATAAAGTTTTTGAGGTCGCTGATTACGAATCTAAAATCAGATTTGAAAAATTCAAAATGGCGGACCCAATACGGCAGACAAAAGTGAAAATCGTCTCGAGTATTATATACAATATTCATTCGAACATTCAATCTGTAATTCGAATGCGAAACCAAGTTTGTACCTCCGTAGGTCAAAAAATTAAAAGTTTCACATGAGTCCTACCCAATTTCCCATCCTTCGGGGGTAGTAAATCAAAAAAATAACTTTTGAAATCAAATTAGAGACACAAAAATCTTTGTATATAAAATGTGGAATGATTTGGTAATTAATTGGAGAAACTCAAAATTTCACCCCCAACCCCTATTATTTACGCTTAGGTTCTGAATTGATTCAGTGATTCAAAACACCCCTATATACTAAACGTTTTAAAATGCCTTAATTACGCATAAATAAATTATAAATTTTGAAAAGATTTTATATATCAGATACAAGATTAAACAGCTGAGTTAATAATAAAAAAATGGCAATAGCAAGTATTTTCAAATGTTTTAAAAACTTTTAGGTATTAAAAGGTATAACTTAATTTATTAAAATGTAATAAGAAATAACAACTTTGAATTAAACTACTTTTTTGCATTTGGCATAATTTTTTTGGCGGTCACTGTATATTAAGACCAAAACAGTCCCCAATACTGAACCCTGTCGTACTTCCACTATCATATTTTGTTTAGCACTCTTTTGATACTTTGTTTAACAAATATGTACGCTTTGTTTAAGTGAAACATGTTGTTGATATTTATTTAGTATTAGTGAACTTTTTTCCAGTTAATATGACTTAATTTGAACTAACGGGTCAATTTTTATTGTCATTAATTAAAACAAATTCCCACGCCACCACCGAATATCTCAAATAGCATGGAAGGAAATCTTGTTCACGCGTGATGAGCACGTGATTTCGACTATATTCGCCGATTTGTAGCGAATGATTTTCGACTACTCATTTCTTTATTTGTGCGTCAGACTGCATGTTCCGCTACGCCGCCGCTGCCTCTCACGCCTCCGTATTACGTAAAACTATAATTTCGACGCTAGTCCGCCAATTAAATCGCCGGACGCGATGAATTACAATGGCAGTTGCAAGAAGAGCCGCTATTTGAGCGGCGAATGTGTAATTATTCGGTTATAAAGTAGGCTTTACGGTGGTACGCCTATATTTTATTGTCAAACGCGTTGCTTTGTGGGGAGACGCGACGCGCACGGTTCGGCTTCTCGCATTTTAAGGGGTAGAGCGCGCGGTATCATCGCAGCGATCGGCGTTTATCATTTCGAAGGCATCGAGCAGTCGAAAACACCTCGAAACAACGTTGTCTGCGGTTGCATCGTTGTTCTCTCTCTTGAGTCATGATTCACCACTCTTTTACTGTAGTATGTTTTCAGGTTGACCTAACTGTTATTTCCAACCCTATTCTGTATTCGTTTCGTTCCTGTATTAATAACTATTCTGGAACTTCAAAATATGAGGTGTGTAAATTAAGTAATGAGACTGGCAACGTAGGAAGGGCGCTAGGTTAACATGTAATGCACCTTCAGTACAAGTTTGAACTTATTAGAGTCTTTTTGTTTGTTCTTTGCGACTGTTTTCGTAAACCGATTTCTTCTAGTGCGTTGAGCAACGGTGTGCTATCAGGTATTGCTGCAGACTTGGCCACAGCGCAACGGATACTTTTGCAAAACTTCAACACGCCTACGGAGACAGTGTTTTCTCAATAGCCCAGGTTTTTCGGTGGTTTAAGGCATTTTCAGAAGGAAGAAAGTCGATTGAAGATGAACCACGCAGTGGAAGGCCTTCATCTTCAAGAACTGATGAAAATGTCGATAAAACACGGGATCTTGTGGGTTCGGATCGTCGGTTGATGACAAGAATGATCGGGGAAGAGTTAAATTGGAATCACACCACTGTCCATCAGATTTTGACTCACGAATTTGGGATGGAAAAATCTGAGTAAATATGGTTCCAAAAAACCTTTCGCAGGAGCAAGAGGACATCAGGAGAGAAATGTGTCTTGACTTTTTTGGAATCGATTTAAAATGATCCCCATTTTATGGAACGTGTCATTACCGGTATGAGAATTGGGTGTTTGAGTACGACCCAGAAACCAAGCGACAAAGCATTGATGGCACACTTCAAACTCTGCAAGACCCAAAAAAGCATTAATGAGCAAGTCGAAGATCAAATGCATGCTGATTTTCTTTTTTGATAGCCAGGGAATTGTCCACAAAGAGTTTGTGCCTCCAGGTCAAACAGTACATACAATAGTAATTCAACAGACATCAAACATACAGAGAGATTACGTACATTACAGAGAGATTCTTGAAAAACTTCGAAAGAGGGTCATGTTTGTGACCAAACAGCATGAACAACTGGATGTTGCATCACAACAATGCGCCTTGTCGCAGAGCCATTTCCGTAAACGAGTTTTTAGTCAGTAAAAACATTCCTGTGGCTCCTCAGCCACAGTCCATTCCTCAGCTATGAGGAATGGAAGAACCGTCTCTAGCGCTGTGTAACTTCCCAAGGAACTTATTTTGATTACAATACTGAATTGTAATTCTATTTGAATAAAAACAATTATTGAAATCAGTCTCGTTACTTAATTTACACACCTCGTAGAAGCAACAGACACGAAGTTGCAATGGAGTATGCTCTTCTTTTATGGTTTGGGTTTTTTCCTTTATTCTTAGGGTTTCTGCTAATTTCACAAATTTATCTCATATTTTATATTCTCCTTCCCTTCTCTAAAAACTTATATGTGATAGGTAAAAACCGAGCTTATATTTGAAAGAATTCAGCCCATTACAATAGACACAAAAAATCCAGAAAATTTTTACGTGATAAGCTTAATAGCGATGCAAAATTGGACTAATATGTTTAATTCAATCGGATTATTTGGACTCACAGATTCACTGGTATCATTTATGCTACTTCATTTAGAAACACCCTGTATAAGTATCGTAATGAATTCATTATTACAAAACCTATCTTTTAAACGGGGGTACACTATAGAAACTATCGCATTTCCGTGATTAAAAAAATAAAAAAAAATACTCGGTGTATAATTTTTTTTCGAAACCTCCTCTGGATGAGATCGTCGCAAAATAGAACCGCGACCGTCACGTGGCCTCTGCGGAGTGGGACGTCCACCGCGTTTACGTTGCTACGATATTTTATTCGCTCGCAGAACAAACGCGCAATTTATCCGACGCTTCAGCCTTCAATCGTGTACGGCGGACTCGTCCCGTTTGAAGTCCGCCTTGGCACGGCAAACGAAAATAAAATAAATACGGCCCTATTGGAACTCTCAGCGTGGCTCTCCAGATAAGATCGCCAGCCGAGCTGCTATAGTTTGTCACGTGACTACATAAAATCAAAACTTTATTATTCTTAGATCAGATATACTCCCGTGTATATGTGGGCATTCGAGGAAATACTTTATAGACATATATATACGCGTACAGGTATTTTTATGCGGGTCTTGGTGGGGAGATCTCCGATCTTAATTATTGCCTTGTCTAGTAGATACTCCGTTTTAATTGAAATAGTTGGTTTTAGTATCATGAAACGGCGATGGTTTCTATAATCTATGCACGTCTCGATGTGTTAGCTATAATGGATGCATGTACAGAAAAAATAGAATAGAAAGTATAAGATTGCATAAGACCTGAGAAAATATGTCCAAACAAATATGTTCCCTTTTAGATAAACCTACATGCCTAAACACTAATATAGAGTGTGATTCATAGAGAATTTAATTTTGCGAGATAAAAATGTTTTGACCTATTTTGTATATTCATCTCTCTGAACCCCAACATGATTAAGCTAAAAATACCTACACATACACACTCTGTTATGTTAAGTGCCCATCTTGTGCGAAAGTGCATTAAACCCATTCGCCACGAAACCAACTAAGCTCAGTTGCAGATATCTTCAAGTCACATAAGTCTTTCAAATTTCAAGATGATGTCTCAAAGCGTTCTCGAGTTATCAAGCACAAAAAAGGTTAATATATCGACAGACATATTTTTGTTTTAGCTTAAACTTAAAATCTCGGCGTTTAAAAACATTTTAGGCATATCCAGTCAATAAAATTTTTTAAAACTTTTTTCAGCGAGAAACTACACTTCTATGTTGAGGTAATTACAAAAATTCTTGTAAATGTAATAAATATATTGGTGAAACATCACGACCATTATTATCAAAACGATTCACAGGACACCAAACGTATTAAAAAAATAGCCGTATTAATAAATCTAACATATGGCAACATGTCAATAATAGAAACAGAAGAAACTGAAATTAACCTACTATTCTAGCAAAGAAACGAATTATGTAAAGTAAAAGAAAGTGGTTTAATAAAGATATCATCAACTAGATGGTTTTATGTTCAGTAAAAAGTAACACATGGGTTCCGTTGTTAAACAAAAAGACAAACAAAGGGATCTGAAAAGAAATCAATGAACACACAGTAGACACATCCATAACTACAGGTGATGTCAATCTAATCAGGAACACAAGTCAAATATTACTGAAACATTTGTGGAATATTTTTTAAATTAGCAAGTATTTAATGCATGTGCGAGAATTACTTTTTTTAAACACAATGTTATGTAACATTCTTTTATAATTACTTTCAGTAAAAAAGTCAAATATATTTAATAATGATAATAATAATGTTTATTTAACACAGTCCGGAGTTACTAATGATATACATATATAGACACATCCAAAAAAAAAACGTCATCAAAGTTGGCCAAAGAAAAAAAGACGTATTTCTATTCTTAATCGAATTTATAACCTAACTAATTTACTTGTCAAGACTGTCACATCATATGACAGCCATTGTTTATATTACAAATTGTGGCAGTCACTTGTCAAAAGTTTGACATAACCGAAAAGCTTAGAAATGACCGCTATTTCCATCTCTCTCGTTCATAGTCAGAGTTGTGACGTTTTTGGATGTCTCTGTATAATTTCGAATACATAGTGTATAATGTAGAATACAAACATAAAAAAATGTAAAATAATTATAGAAATTTTATAAGTTTGTAAGTTGTCATTTGTACTATTAATATAGTAATCTAAACTTATAGAAAACCCACAAACGAAACCCTGAAAGTGGGTTAAACATATGAGGTGTGTAAATTAAGTAATGAGACTGGCAACGTAGCGCCCGATCTAGCAACACTGTGGAGATGGGGCTTGGAAGAGCGGTTAACATGTAATGCACCGTCAGTACAAGTTTGAACGTGTTAGTCATTTGTTTGTTCTTTGTGACTGTTTTGGTAAACCGTTTTTTTTAATGCGTTTAAAAATGAGTGACATGAATTTTGAGCAACGGTGTGCTATCAGATTTTGCTTCAGACTTGAACACAGCGCAACGGATACTTTTGCAAAACTTCAACACGCCTACGGAGACAGTGTTGTGCGCCTACAAAGAAGAGCGTCGATTGAAGAAAAACCACGCAGCGGGAAGGCCTTCATCTTCAAGAACCATGAAAATGTCGATAGAATACGGGATCTTGTGCGTTGAGATCATCGGCTAACGACAAGAATGATCGGGGAAGAGTTAAATTTGAATCCAACCACTGTTCATCAAATTTTTGACTAACGAATTGGGGATGAGAAAAGTCTGCGCAAAAATGGTTTCAAAAAACCTTTCGCAGGAACAAAAGGACGTCAGGAGAGAAAGGTGTCTCGACTTTTTGGAATCAATTGAAAATGATCCCCATTTCATGGAACGTGTCATTAATGGTGATGAGACTTGGGTGTTTGAGTACGACCCGGAAACTGAGCGCTAAATCATGAAAGATCATTGGAGAGCTTGAAGTGTGTCAACTTCAAGCTCTCCAAGACTAAAAAGCAAGAATGAGCAAGTCGAATATCAAATGCATGCTGATTTGCTTTTTTGATAGTCAGCGCTGTGTAGCTTCCAGTCTCCAGCGCTGTGTAGCTTCCAAAGGAAGTTATTTTGAAGGAGACATACTGAATTGTAATTCTATTCGAAAAATAAAATATTAAAAAAATTAGTCTCATTATTTTATTTATACACCTCGTATATGTACAACTGCATTTAATAAAAAAAAACTTTCAAACTTTATATGCACATTTCACAAGAAATTCTTCGCGAAGCTGATACCGGAGCTACCGCTGCTGTTTACATTATTAATTTAATATTTCGAAAATAGGTCTCTCGTGCACGCAAAGATCAAGGCCTCACCTTGCACGCACAGCGCCTTTTTTCTCGTTTATTTACACTATACCTATAGATGAATTAATGCAAATTTCTAATTATAGTCCCAACAAATAACAGCGTCGCGGCATCTTAAAGGAGAAACGTAACATTGTGCGCAAGGCACTTTTTTAATAAGTATAAAATTAGTTGTCTGATTTCGTCGAGCTTTGAATGCCCTGCCCCTCATTATCGAATTAATGAGATCAGAGGCGTGCAGTACACAATTTAAAGATTTATAAACAAATGTATGCAACTCAGTAGAACAAATTACTAGACGCCAACTTGTAACTATCTATGGGAAAAACTTATTATTGAAATCAAAAAAACACATTCTATTCAACTAATGAAAAATATACAGGGTATTCCAAAAAAAATACAGGTTTTGTATACATCTTCCAAAATTAATAGTCAGGTTTGGTGCTGCAGGAGGATTTTCAAATTTTGGTCTTTTTAAAATGTCCGATATTTTATTTATATGGCAAATTTATGTGGCATTTTTTTCGTAGAATCCATTGGCGTAGTCAGAATTTGTTTTTAATTAGGAAGATATAATAAAAGTTGTATTTTTTCAATGGAACAACACCCTTATTAGGTACTTATTTATATCAATAATATTATCATATACAGTATCCGCCATAAAGTTGGATCCATATGGTTTTTTTTTTTTTAATATCAGAGTTTGATCAAAACATTTAGTGACAATCACTTCTGCTTCCAAAATAACTTAAAATGCACCAATTCAAGGTTGACAGCTAACATCTGGCAACTGTCAAATTTGTGATTTTCAAAAAAATCTTTAGAAAAGGGCCTAAATTGTTAATATTTCGAAAAATGTTACTAAGAAATTATGTTCCTAATGATATTTGACAACTATATGCCGATTTTGAGCGAAACATTTTGAAATCCAAAAATTTTATATTTTCTATATAAGTTTTTGATTTGCTCTCGTAACTAACTGAACTGAAAACATTTAAAACGCTTCAAAGCAGTATAAAGTCTGCCATTGCAATGCATACTGTGCTAACAATATTCGTAGGTATCGTTGGTTTTGAAGATTATTGATATTCTAAATCGAAAAAAAGGTTCTGTCTGGATAATTTTCCAATTTCCAAAAAAAATCATACATTGTTTTTCAACCGTTTTATTTAGATTTATTTAAATTATTTTTTTAGTAAAAAAATGGTTTAATTACAATTTGGCTATCTTATCACGAAACTACTACTTAAAAATAACAAACAATTAATAAATCACTTTAAAAAAAGATCTTAATATGCAAAAAATCAGTAACAACAATGGATGAGTATTAAAAAAAATCCCGAATGGTTCCAATTTTATGGCGGACACTGTATATACTTAAAGGAAACGTGGAAACCAAAAAATGGCGTGACAAAATACAGGGTGATCCATTGAAAACAAAAAATAAAGCTTTCTGTTATAGCTTCATAATTATCGCAAATGAAAAAATCTAACTACTCTAATGGATTCTACAGAGATAAAGTGTCAATAGAATCCTGCATTTGTTTCTTCATATTTCCTATAACAAATAATCTATCGGACATTGTAAAAAAGACCAACATTTGAAAGTCGCCTTGTAGCACCAAATCTGATCGCGATAGCCATGATCTGTTTTTAGTCACAAAAAAAATTGTCCGGTACTTCTGTATCAAATTATTGATATCTCTTACACTAACTAAGATACCCCATAAAAATATCAAAAATGTTCCACCCGAGAGACACATTTAATTACGGAAATAAAATAAAAGTTTAAAAGAAATTGATTGATAATCTGAAAACAATAATTTTCAGATTATTTATTACATTTTCGACTTAATTTTCCAACAGTTTTTTATCGCATTGGAAAAACAATTCAAAAACATCGCTAGATTCAATACAACTTGAAGAATTTTTTGCCAGTAGGTAATGAAAAAAAACTTTTTTTTTTTTGTCATATTTCTTATGGTGTTTTTTATCGAGTTTTATATTTTGAAATTTCATTTGTAATAACCCTAGGCTAGCAGATTACCTAACTGCTTAATATTTTGTTAGTTTATTTGTTCACACCCAAAACCACCATTATGTATCCATTTAAAACCTTTTTATGGAGCCTTTAATGAGCGATGTGAAAGGAAACTCCAGCTGATAGTTTCTAATTCAATTAGCTACACCTTCCGATACAAATAAAAGCCATTGCAAATAGATAATTCGTATGATGCCTTTTTTTTCATTGTGCTCCACTTTTATTGTTTATTATGTGTGGTCGAGATGTGGTACGACGGCGCGATGAAAATCTGCTTGCGGTAAATCGAGTGAGCTTGACGATACAACTTAATTGCTTTTGGTATTTTTTTAATGGCAGTCGTGAGCGTTCTCGGTGCGCTTTCTATTAATTCTTTGCTTTTAATTTTTCGCCCGTCAAACTAAAAAATAAATACAAACAAAATCACAAATATTAATGCCTACGCTTTGAATATTTCTAATGTTTATTACCTGTATTTGATCGTCAATTGTTTTTTAAGTTAGGTGTGGTTGGAATAAATCGTCATAGTGTTGGTATTGGCTAGTCAATCCCAATTAGCCTTGGAAAGATAGAACATTTTTTCAAAAGATTCCTTGAGCGTTAAAAAAATTTTGATGTTAAAAAATAGTGCAATTTGAGTGCACTAGTTTTGGATCAAATTGGTTTCTAGGAACATAACCAAAAAAATTCATAAACGTGTGAAAAACCGTTTTTTCACTTTTAAGTACAAAAAAAATTATTTCAGAAAAACAAAAAATAGCACGTTATAGCGCTTAAAAAAGAGGGAAGAAAATCAGTTTTTAAAAATTAAAATCGGTTCAAAACTTTTTTGCAAAAAATAAATAAAAACCTTCGAAACTTGCCCTTTTTTTCACTATCTAATTACTTGGCCTACGAACGTTGTAGGGACTTCCGCAAATGACCAAATTGTTTTCTCACATTGAACTCTCACTCACCTCTTGTTATTAAAGAGAAGATAAAAAATTAAAATCGGTTCACAACTTTTTGCAAAAAAAATAAAAATCTTCGAGCCCTTTTTTTACTATCTAATTACTCGACCTACGAAAGTTGTAGGGACTTCCGCGAGTGACCAAATTGTAGCTCTTTTTGGCGGCTACTTACAGTAAAACTTTTATCAAAAAATATTTATAACTTCTGGGCAATTCGAAAAAATGTAAAAAAAGGTGTTTCCGAAAAATGGCCCGGCAATTGGCAATAACAATCCTACGGTAATTTTTCAAAGTGCGTTTGGTTCGTGAAGAGGCCGAGTAATTAGATAGTAAAAAAAGGGCAATTTACGAAGGTTTTTTATTTTTTTCGCAAAAAGTTGTAAACCGATTTTAATTTTTTAAAACTGATTTTCTTCGTCTTTTTAAGCGCTATAACGTGGTATTTTTTTGTTTTTCTGAAATAATTTTTTTTGGTACTTAAAAAGTGAAAAAACCGTTTTTTCACACGTTTATTATTTTTTTTGGTTATGTTCCTACAAACCGACTTGATCCAAAACTAGTGCACTCAAATTGCACTATTTTTTACCTAATTATCAAATTCTTTTTTCGCTTGAGGATTTTTTTGAAAAATTGGGCCTATTTTGGCTATCTCTCCTAAGCTAAATAGTTATTTAAAACCAAAAAACAATAAAAAGTATTTTAACTGAAAAAAAATAGGTAGATGAGGAAATAGTTCAATAAGGATTTAAGGCCTGAAACGTAAAGCATGCAATTAAATGCCAGATATTTTTGAGGTTTTAAAACTTAAGAGAAAGTTGTAAGCATTACTAACAGACAACAAAATTGTTACTGAGGAAATTGAGGAAAAGCATTGTTATGATCCAAGTAATAAGTAAGGCACTCTACAGACACCTACTTCAGAAGCATTTTGTAAGGTGTAGTGGTTTGTACTACCCAAGAATGTTTTCGAAAAACACTTAACGGTGCATTAGTTTACAAATAATGTTTTCTCATTTAATATTACACAAAGTGTACGATCGATAAAATGGAATCTTTTTAGAACGAGGTGTATAATATAAAACATTACTAAGAAAAATGTAACTGGCGTTTGGGAATTTTCATCACAGCTATGTACAAACTTTTAAATTTACGAAAAAACGAGTTGGGCGTTATTAATACGAGCTAAGCGAAAAAGCGTGTTGCCCTTCAAGCTTTCGAAGATATAACGACTATTATTGCAGGATGTGGTAAATAGATCATAAAACGTGACTTAGTCTCCTAGGATGCCCTTAGCCAATTGGGCCCAATAATTCTAGATGCGGTGGTTTTTCGTACATTTGACTTTGAACGCAATACTTCGCGTTTTCTTACTAACACCATTATGCATTTACTTATAATTGTTTGTTTTATAAAATAAAAATCTGATAAACAACAGCAAATATTCACCCGGAAAACTCTATTGACGATTAACCCTGTTGTGCTGTTCTGGTATATTTGACCAGAAAACATTTTTTTTTCTTGTTGCACTTACATAGAGTAACCAAGTAAGAATTAGCGACTGTTTCACAGCTCAAGAGCGTTATTTTAACTAATAAAACTTTGGTTTTTTGTTCCTTTTCCTAAAATTCTAAATTGATTCATATGTAATGTTCGGGTCAATAGGACCCGATAAAAATAAAATTGTATTTTAATGAAAATGAGACCAGTGGCGTCTGGCGGAATCTCATATTCTCAGGCGGAGATTCTCATATTTTTTTGACTTGCATAAAACTGCTTGCAAAATATTTCCGAAATATATACATATATTTTTCAAAATTTTGAGAATATTAAGTTATGGTATTTTGAATTCTTATTTCATCCTAGCATTTCGTATTTGAAATTTTAAAACAGTCGAATCTTTAATTAAATATATTCTGAAAATTTTGCAAAAAACACAAGAAAAAATGTTTTTATATTCACAAAAATATTTCGTAAGCCGTTCACAAGATTTTGTGGTGAGGCAGACTTTTTTTGAAAATTTATTTCGCAAGTTTCGTTTCAAGTTTTTTTTGCTAATACAACCTTCTGTTTAGGTCCAGTAATCATCCCCTAAAATATTAAGTTGTCCCATGCCCTGTTACGAAAATATGAGAATCTAAAATTCCACTAGCCGCCACTGAACAACATAAGGATTTCGTGCAAGTCAAAGACATAGTTGTAAGATATACTCTAGTTATGTATTTTGTCAGATTCTATAAAATTATGAAAACTATTTTTTTGTTTGTTTGGTAAGCCGATGGATTTAGCTTTATTTGTCTTCCTGTTCGGTTTATAGTCATTAACGTCAGGAAATATGTGCCATAACGCAGGGTCGGCACTATCGAACTCTATGATAGTTAAAGTATAAACCGTACTTTTTAAGCGCCTTGTAAATTATATACGGGACTCGCGTGTGCGCGGTAGTACCCCAAACCCGTTGCGGGAGCGCTGGATAGCTATAGTCCTTCTAATTTTAATTGAAAATGATAAATACGCCTGGGGAACAGAAAAAGCGGTGCAACCTTATGATTCCATGGGCGTGCACATATCTTTTATAAATTCGAAAATTGTGAAATAATTTTTTTCATTCAAATCAATATAGGAGATTAAAATTAGCCTGCATACAAAACTCTTAATATTTGTAATATAATTTGCTGTAAATAATGCTCATTTAGCCAAACAATCTCAAAAATTGTCTGTGTTAATAAACCTAGCTGAAATACACGTCACTGGCGCCTTAAACACGTAGAATTTCTAAATTCGTAAATCATTTTAACGACGTCGTAAAATTGTATGGCACAGTAGGCCGAATAAATATTTGGATGTATTACATATAAAGAAATCCTATAGTATAATGGTCGGCATTTGCTGGTGCATTCGCGGCATCGCGTTGCCGGCTCTTCGAAATTTTCTTAAGTATAGTAACATACATAAAGTTGATTTAATTTATAATTATTTTTTCTAGCAATTTTAAACGCTTTATTTTAATGCTACTTTCTAAGAACGTCACGAACTAACAGTTTACTGAAGTATGAAGTATACTTGTATAGTGAGCTTAGCAATTTTTAGAAAATATATCTGACAACCTTGCTTTTTTTCTACCTATTTTCAATTTAGAATGGAAATAGAGTACACTCTGTTATGACAAACTTACCGGACCCTAATAGTTACTGCAATAAAACATAATGTATGTTTTTTTGTTTTATAATTGAAAATGTAAAAAATAACAAGCCAGGTCTTATTGACCCGAACAGCACAACTGTGTACTAAATTTAAACAAGACAGCAGGGTTAAATTTAATTATCCTACAAGCGTAGGCCTCACTGTGGGCTTCCGCTGGGTTTCATCGGTATATCTGTCTGGCTTTTTCTAGACCTCTTGGCGGCAGCTGTGCAAAGCGGTGCAGCATCAACCCCAACGTAGAAAGCCTGCCGCTGTCTCGTGAATCGTGATTCAGAATATTAGAAAACCAACGACATGTTTACATTCATTTCTACACCCGCATTCCGCCGTACTCGTACCGATGAAAACCGCGGCCCGGGCTGCGGCTGCCTCGGCGTTTATGCGAAGACAGCGGCGTCGGTTAAGGGGGAGAAACGGGATGATTATATCTTCTCTAACGGCGCTAACGTAACGACTAATGACGAGCTTAAAGAGGGAAACATAGGTTCATGTTAGTCTATGTCACCTATACATGGTGTTTCAAAATTCACTACAAAGATTTTAAAGGCGTATTTCTGAGGTCAAAAATAAGACTATTTTTCTTATAAAAATATGTCCTAACATGCATTCCTTCCGAACTACAGCCTCTCACCTAATTTATGCGAAAAAAAAAAAACATTATTTTGAATTTTCGTGTAGTAAATCTTTTGAAAATATATAAGCCCCTATTGCGTTTGTCGCCCTATTCATTTTTTGTATAAAAATGTCGTAAACCTAATTTTAGGAAGGGATTGAGGGGTCGGTCTACACTTTTTACACTAAATTGGTTTCTTCACTCCCTTTCGTTCTCATTTTATTAAATATAAACAAATAAAAATTATAATGGAATGTATTATTGAATTTTAAATTTCGCGCTTGGTATTCGTTGTTATGCAGTTGGCAGCAGATTCGTTGCCGTGTTACTTCTTGACATTTGCTGACAGTTTGAAATTATGTGTGAACCTTGCGTTGGCTTTAATAGTGGTTTGTGTGTGTTTTTGAGGTGCATTGAGAAACTGTTAATCAAAGTGTTATGGTTGTCAGACTTCCGTTTGTGAAATGCCGAAACAGTTAAACAGCTGCTGCCATGAGTTACTAGCATGTTTTATACGCTATTTTGAAAAAGAATGAAACAATAATGGTCCATTGCTATCCATAACAACTGTTAGAAAATATTAATGAAAACCACAGTGTCGAATATATTGTTTTAGCGTGTAGCAGCAGTCCTGAACTTGAATGTTTCTACGGTTAATTCTATTTTACAAAAAGCAAAAAACAATGAACTTTTAAAATCACCTAGAAAGCGTTATCACACCAATAGGGTTACAAATATAAGTCCTATTAGTAACATTTATAATAATTGGGTATTTATTTACAAAAAACTACACTGCAATGGTGCTTGTGAGAAAATCTTAAAGATTTCAAAACTTCCGTGAGTCTTTTTGTTCTCATTAGAAAAAAAACATCAACATACTAATTACTATCAATTTCCCCTGCTCTTTTTTTGTACCTACATATTTATGCACCAACCAATGTCTTAAAATATATAGAATTATTTATATTTTTAAAGTTGAAAATATCAGTTATTTAACAACAAAAAAACATAAAGCATTCATCCATATGGTACTCCATTTTGTTTCTAAATATTAAATGGTTTTATAAACTTTTATTTTATTATTTTATTTTATTTATAAATATTTTATAAACTAACTGTTCTCTCCGTTCTTGTGATTTATAAAAATCGGTGTTAAGGAGACTCTTCTACCAGACTCCGGCAAGCTACTCTTACTTTATTTTAAGACTTAACTACATCTACCAACGTTGGTCCCGTTCGAATTTATAACTTTCTTTGGAAATATCTAGTTTCGCGGTCACCTTTCCTCACTTGGCAACAGCGCACGTGTACCGTTGCACCAAGCCCACTTCGATAAGAAGCAGGCGCCGCCTCTGACTCGGTATCTCGCCATCTCGCTACCCTATGTGTAAATGCATATCACGAAACGCCCACGCAGAACTTTCTCCTGACAGCTGCCGAGAGAGAACAGGCGCGGCAGGGGTAAAAATAAAATAAGCCATTGTTGTGAAATTTTCGATTAATTGGCCGATGTTATTGTGTCGCGTTCGCGTTTTTGAGGTGAAACCGCTCGACGTCATTCGAGTCGAAAACGCTTGTGCACAGTGTTGCACAAAATAGGTAGTTTTCAAACGTAGGCGAAGAGAAATGGAAAATTCGATTTTAATAGCAAATCTTCTATAAGTTGTGTAGATTTTAGCTGATTTGATATATTCACAAGTTTTCTCTAATGTTTTTGAAAAAGTACACGAGATTATATGTTCAAAAGCCAAATGAGTCTGTTTCTGACAAGGCATGTTCAACAGATACTTTCAGATAATTTATTTTGTCATACCAGATTATTTATGATTATGGAATAGCTGGTAAAATGTAGGAGGTGTGTAAATTAAGTAATGAGACTGGCAACGTAGCGCCCGATCTAGCAACACTGCGGAGACGGGACTTGGAAGGACGGTAGGTTAACATGTAATGCAATCAAAAAGAAATATAGTCGATTGAAGATGAACCACGTAGCGGAAGGCCTTCATATTCAAGAACTGATAAAATGACATTTTGACTGGTTTTCTCACTTGGGTCTCTTTTTCCTTCTCCATTTTTGCAGAGACGTTATAAGCGAAGACCTCTTGATGACTTTGGAGTAAACCGGAGCCCTTTAAAACTCCTATTTTCTCACCTTGTATCGTTTCAGTAGGCATCATAACGTTCCAGTTTTTTCCAAACGTATCATCATCAATTTCTCGTCTTCGAGCTTCTGCAAACGTTCGTCCGACACTTTTAGCCGTCCGCAACCAGAAATTATTCGACGCAATATAATTATTACTGGGGAAGGTGGCCGCGTGCAGCATCTCCCGGCCAGGCGAGTACCGTTACCGCTAGCCGCAACGAGCGGGAAAGTCAATCAAATACGAAGATGATAAATGTACCATTTATTATTTTTGACAGTGGCGTATAACTGTACACACAAGGAGGAATGAACCTTCGGCCGTTCGGGTTCAGTCGCGCGCGGCTTGCTCGATTACTTCGCCGGGCAGAATTAATTTTTTAATGAGGTCGATTTATTACACCGGGCGTCTCGCATAAATAAAACGCAAATGGAGCGAATTCGCGGCTCCTCTTTTTCGGTTTGTCGATTTTCCGGGGCGATCCGGGCGCGCGACGAATCGAGAAAAAAACAACGTGAACAAACACGTAACTGCTAAAGATAAGGTTTGTTCCAACAGAACATTTACGAACCGTTCTTGAACGAGTAATGAATTATTTTGCGCCCATGTGTCAACATGGTATTACACTCGAACCCCTCTTAAGTCACCAAATCCGTGAATCATCGTCTCGCTTAAGTCGCGAAATTTAGTCTCTCTTAAGTCGCGATCATAACCTCAACTTTTTCGTGTTTTAGCTGCAAAAAATATTTGGAGATATACCACAGCACTTGTTATAACGAAAAATGAGCCAACTGAACGAAAAAATCAACGTAAGTATACCCAGTCGTGCGTGACAAAGTTAAATTTTCCACTTGAATGAATATTTTAATGGTTAAATATTTTTTAAAAGACACCTAACCTATTTTAAAGGTCGGTGTCTATATTTAATGTATTACACAATCATTTTCAATAAAAGTTGTGCATATTCATGCGAGAATCAAATTTCCAAACGTAGTTTTAAAACTTTTACAGGGGCGCTAGAGGGGCAGTTTCGTGACATAATAGGGGAAAACGTGGTGAAATAGAGGGGATGTGAATTAAGCGAGGTGATTTAAGAGGGGTTCGAGTGTAGTTCCTTGAACTATCACTGTTCTGTGATGAAACAGTGGATTCTCCTTCCACAAAAAAGTAAACAGTGCTATCAACATAACCTTAAATGGTAGATTTAAGGTTATAGGTTCTTAAAAGGTCATAGATTTTTCTAATATTTTGTGAATGATAGTAAATATTCTTTTGCGTTTTGTCTTCATATCAGTCTAGGTTGATATAGAAGGTAAAGTAAATTAGGTCACAGTATAGAAGAGAATTAGGCCAACAATATAATATGGTTAATATGCAATTGTAGTGTTTTAAGTCGTTTTCTTCACTTGATTCGCTTTACAAATAATCAACGATATTTTAATCACTCATGTTAAATATATACATAAATTAAATAGAATCACTTTTAACCAAATAATTACACATCAAAATAATAGTATATTGTGCAACAAGTGCAGAAAATGGCTAATTTTCTCACGAGTTTGAAAAAATTATTCACGACTCGTGTCGCAATTCAAACGAGTGAAATTGCATTTTTGCACATGTTACACACTATACTTTTCTACGACTGCACATTTTTTACTGAAGAATTACACATGTTAAGTTCGAATTCGTTGTTACTACGCATGCGTCACAAAGTAGTGCCTAGCAGTTCCAGCCTCGAACCAGGAACTAATTTCATTGTTCTCGAACCAATTCGGAGTTAATTCGGTTGGTGTTGAAACGTTCTCTGAACTAATACCGGAATCACTTATGTGTCTGTTGGAAGGCAAATTTCCAATTTGTGCACCTCCATAGGGGTTTGAACTGATTCATGTACATGTTGGAACAAACCTATTAATAACACAAGTGCACACTGTGTAATCCAAAAGTGTAAAAATGTCTTCGTGGATTACGCCGTGCTCCTCGTTTTTTTTTTCACAAAGTATCATACTGTCTCAGATTCCCTCAGAACGGTTTGACTTTTTGAAATATTGAAAAAAATCTAAATTTGACTTCAGTAATTAGCAATAGTTACTTCAGTAATAGTTAAGTGATAAAGTAAAATCAAAAAAACACTAAACCTCATAAAGGTAACAAACCTATTCACATGAAATGACGATGTAAACTGGAAATACAATAAGCATGAAGGCTGCAGTGTTGGAGGTAAAACAAACCCCAAACCAGACACATCGGAAGAAAAAGAAAATCATCGGACAACTTTTATTTATCAATCCCTTCATCCTCATTTGGATATGAAAATATGACCACAACATTTCTAGCCATAGTGTCATCTTAAATTTTTTAAACTGAACCCTTCATTTTTGTAACAAAAAATGAAAATTACTAGTGTAGTCGATGTCAATGATGCACTATAGTATTGGGGCGTTTTTATTATGGTCACAAAAAACTTTGAAACTTCTGTTTTTACTATTTTTATTTTTGATCTTTTGAGTGGACATATCCCAACAGGTGGATTAATAGAAGAGGAACTGTGAAGTGGCCTGCATGGTCTCTAGACTTCACAGCCCTCGACTTTTTCTTTGGGGTTTTTATGTCTAGACCAAGAAATCCTAAGGACGCAAAAAATCACAGATAACTTGACAGTTATTTTATTCCTACACCTTTTTAAATATATTATGAGCAGTAGGTTCAGTGCTTTGATAAAGCAGACTATTCTCTGGGTGACTGTTAATCCAAAACCTTCTGGTCCCATCAATGCCCAAAAATGTAAATTTTTGGTTACATATTGGTTGGTTGGTACATTAATGATTCCTACTATATATAGTTCCTCACCGCATTTTCGGTTAAACTCACTTCTAAAGTAAAAAGGAAGCAATGGTGCAATGGTATCAGCAATGCGAGTTTGGATCAAGATTTTAGCTGCCTATTCAACACCTTAGTTGTGAGTGACAATCGCAACAAAAATAAAAAAAAACGTATACTTCTAAATACTCTAAGTTAAACAGAAATATTTCTCTACTTGATGACTGTCGTTTTCTATAATTTAGTAAATCATTACCCAAAAGAGGCGTCTCGACAAGATTCGCAGTGCCAGTGATGACACAATGATGAGCCAAGTGGCTTCAGTTTTGGAGGCAATTTAACCCTGATCAGTTATACTGAAAATCAAAATCAAAATGAATATATGGAAATATCAGTTAATCCAAACCAATGCCAAAATTCGTACAATTTGTACATCACCAATCAATAGTTTCGATGAAAAAGGTGTGATATCACACTTTTTTGTCAATTTGCTGAAATGCAATGGAAGCGGAACATAAACAAAAACATCTACGTAAAGTGGAGTATACAATGGCGAACCAATATGTAAAATGAAGTGTAGTACTGTGCTGAATAACACAAGAAATCAAATATTCAAAACCGATTTAATTGAGTCCAGAAGATTTTTTTATTATCATCATCATCATCAGTCATCAATTCTTAACTTGATTGAAAGGCATAGTAAGAGCGCTGAAATATCCGATCCAATTGAATAATAATACCTATATAGTGCTTAGGCGAATTTACGATGGTTCAGGCCTAGTACACTCCATCCTTCACAGACTTCAGTTTATATATCCCAATTATCGTGGGTGATATCTCCTCGACTTTGGTTAAATACCAACCAGCGATGGAATGTACAAAGAGGAGCTAAACGCAATGCAAACTCATCTCTCCGTCAGCGTTAAAACTCAGTTGTTAAACGGTGTTTACTCTACCTTTTATTACGCCCATTATTCGAAACCCTCAAATAATCTGTTCTGGTAACAGCTGGATGTTACTTTTCTTATTTAAATAAAAA
This sequence comes from Aromia moschata, assembly GCA_029963805.1. Taxonomy (NCBI): domain Eukaryota; kingdom Metazoa; phylum Arthropoda; class Insecta; order Coleoptera; family Cerambycidae; genus Aromia; species Aromia moschata. The sequence goes on from JAPWTK010000112.1 coordinate 339,890, forward strand.
TGGGACATTAATTAGGAAGGGTTATTGATATAGCGGCCTCTCGTCCTGACGAGACGGTTCAAAACATGGACATTGAAAAAATTTGTATGTTTGAAGAGCAAATACTTTCGTGGGACCAAGGAGTATACGGGGTGTCCGTGGATTGCACCGACAACTCCAGTCGCATGTTAAAAGTGATAAATAAATGTAACCAAGTAACGTATGTACTTTTTTACAAGCTTTCTTTTTTCATGTTTATATCCTTGGAGAAAATAAGACACAGCATATAACAACTGTATGATTTTCAAAAAATTTATAGTAAAATGAATATCAATCTGAATCAATTGCATTACCGTTAGGAAATTTATTATTTAGTGTAATAAGTGCTGTACATTTTGTATAAATTACACAGGTTTACAAGAAAAAAGTTGTCTGGATATGGGTCAGACCATACGTTTCTTATGTATTTTTCGATGCTGATTTAGTTTTGCTTTATCATGCCAGGATTTTGAGATATCCTAACCTAAAAGTGCAAAAATAAAACGGTTTAAGAAAAAAATCAGGCGTACTCCGTGGATGAATTTGAACACTTTTTGATCTCTAAACCTTTTGGCCCCAAAGTTCTCCAGGTTTGAGTAAAAAAATGATGAAAGTTTCTCCCGACAATGTGTCCTTTTGGCCGAGATGTTGGGACACCCCATGTTGGAATCAATTTTTTCTAAGTACATAACTTTCCAGTACAACTCTCCATGCACTTTTCCCGTAGTTTTCTGTCGAAAGAACATTTTTTTCCAGTCAAAAGTCATGTTAAAAAAAAATTTGACCTGAAAAATCGCGTACTTTTCAATTTAAATAGCCAAAAACAGGGGTACGGTTCAACTATTATGAATGTTTTTAGTGTCAGTTGAAAGAGCACCCTTAAAAATACTCGGAAAGACATTTCCCGATTTTTTCCATCGTTTCTTGTACTTGGCACGTTGCTAAAGAGATGATATACAAAAACTGTAGTTTTGACGTTAAGGGTTAACTGAATTACGAAATATATTATATGAACAGACAATTCTCAAAATTCGATATCTCGGCGAAAAAAAAAAAGGATAATGGACAAAAAAGTTTTTTATTTACTTGGTAATTCTGAGAAAACAATTCGCAAACATTTTGCAAGCCTTTTTTCCAAGATCTTTGGTGAGGCATACGTTTTTTGAATTTTTTTCTCACAAGTTTCATTTGAAGTTTTTTGCTATTGTAGCCTTCTGCTTAGGTCTAGTAATCATCCTCTAAAATGTAATGTAGGTCCCATGCTTTGGTACGAAAATATGAGAATCTCAAATTCTACCAGCTGCTACTGTTTTCACGTATATAAAAAAGTGAAATAAATTAATTTTTAATATAAAAGGTAAGATAGCTTGCAATATACGAGGTGTGTAAATTAAGTAATGAGACTGGCAATGTAGCGCCCGATCTAGCAACACTGCGGAGACAGGACTTGGAAGGGAGACAGGTTAACACGTAATGCATCTTCAGTACAAGTCTGAACTTGTTATAGTCTTTTGTTTGTTCTTTGTGACTGTTTTCGTAAACCGTTTTCTTCCGTGCGTTTTAAAAATGAGTGACATTATTTTTGAGCAACTGTGTGCTATCAGGTTTTGCTTCAGACTTGGACACAGAGCAACGGATACTTTTCAAAACTTCAACACGCCCACGGAGACAGTGTTTTTCAAGAGCCTAGATTTTTCGGTGGTTTAAGGCATTCTCAGAAAGAAGAGCGTCGGTTGAAGATGAACCACGCAGTGGAAGGCCTTCATCTTCAAGAACCGTCAAGAAGAGTGGAATTTGAATCACACCACACTGTTCAGGGTCATGCGTGTGAGACCAAACACCACAGAACAACTGGATCTGTCATCACGACAATGCGCCTTGTCCACAGCCATTTCAGTAAACGAGTCTTTAGCTAGTAAAGATATTCCTGTGCCTCCTCAGTCTAAGGTAATACCTAATATAAATTTTTAATAATTTGCAAAATCGAAAACCTCTTAGTAACAGTATAATTATGCGCGGTATATATACTATTAAATAATCTACATAAATTAAGCAATATCCAGGCATAGATAGCATCAATGCGTTATGTGCATTAATTTTAATATTATTACACGTAAATATAGCCGAATACGAAATTTTAAAAGCGGAGATTTAGCACAATAAGATATCACAGTCGCTGTAATTATAGGCGATTAAAAATTTCGTTGCGATATTCGAAAATGCGCCATTTTTTTTTTGGATAAAACAAACCCAAACTGCGATACGACATTTAACGTCCTAAAATTCTGATTAAAGTGGAGATAGACGTAGTTCGAAACATACTCTGTGTAATTTTCTGTGACTTTTTTTGGAAATTTGCATACCGCGAAATTTTTCTGTCTACTAGTGATAACATCGTCTGGATTGTATAGTCGACGATGATCCCCAATAGCTGATATCAATAACATCAAAAATGTTGTATAGGCATCTCAATAATCCCCTCTCCATCTAAATAAATGAGTTACAAAAGTTAAATGTTTTTATTTTACTTCCAAACATAGGTTCTCGAGGGATCGAAATATTATTAAGCAAGATTGTTCTATATTGGTTTATTTTTATGCAATAAGTTGACTTTGACCTTGGCGACATATTACTAAAAAACCAGCATATAAATATAAATGGCTTATGGTCTTACACTCATAATTAAAATTGTTACTTCTGTGTCTAAAGCAGTTATTTCTTTCGTCCCGCGGGGGCCGGGGACGACTGCGACACTAAACAGGTTCCGTATTTATTTAGTCCTTTGAAGGTCGCGCGCCTGTTATTGTGCATTACTGATTGTTATACTTGATTTATATTATAACGATGGTTAAAACGCCAGCCCCATTTGCTTATCAATTAAAAAAAATTGTGCAGGTTTTTCCAGATTTGAAGTGTTAAAGCTACCACTGTGTACTGTGAAATATGCAAGTGTTACTTACATGTTTACATAAAAGGACAATGTGAAAAGCACGTAAAGTCGCTAAAACACCGAGAAAATAAAAGAAATGGAATCCCAAGAAGTGAATTCCTATATGAGGACGACGAGGTGTAAGAGTGTGACAACAGATGCGGTAAAAGTAAGAGAAAACAATATTACTTAGTAAGTCACTATTTATTCACTGCAGCATGCATGCTCAAGTTCGACCCTGGCATGTACCATTTGGTTCTAGCCCTACTACATTAAATGGCTCATGGTCTTACACTCATAACTAGAATTGTTACCTCTGCGTCTAAAGCAGTGCTTTTTCTTCTTTGTAACTTACGTTTCATCACAACTTTCGTTAAATATAAAACCAATAATGTAGGCTAGCACGCAGAGCATCAAAAAACATTCGTTACTTCTGTGGCAAACCGAGATGGCCACGAAGCCATAACTTAAAAATATAAATAAGGGACTTGTTTATGAGAAGTCATCGCGCTGCACTGGAATTATAGTTTTAGTCCAGGAGCTTATCATCCTGTTTTGATCGCGTGAATTGATTTTGTTGTAGTTCTTGCTTACAAACTAATGTTTTTCGTTATTGCAGTCAGAACATAAAACAGCTGTTGTAGACAACTAAATTAAATATGTGTCGTCTCACTTCTATTTGTCCTTTTTCATAACTGGCCGATGTCGGCTTTACACACACGGTATATGAGTTCTATTGTGCATTTCTTTGCGCGCTAGTGCCAAAAATAAGATTTTACGCACTGCAAAGCGTCCGCAAAGGTATCACTTAAAGAACGATTATAAAAAAAGTACTTGCATAACTCTGGTGAAAGGGAAAAACAAAATAAAAAAAGGGGTTTAATTGAACCGTGCGAGAAAGTGCGCCAGCCGCCGGACTAATTCGAGTGCGCGCTCCGCCGTCCTATAAATACGCATCCAGCGTATATTACACGCTCATAAGTGATAACTTAACATCGCATTAAAGTGGGACGGCACGCAATGGCGGGGTTAAGTAGCCGGGTTCACGCCATTTTGGCGTTTCCACGCAGGGCGCTCGCGCAGCGGGCGTCCCGCTCGAGATGCTGCGCCGCGTCGTGCGCGTACCCTCCACCCTCCCCACCCTCCCGCGGCAATTGGTTTCGTGGCGCGCAACGCCATTACAATAAAGCACGTTTAATGTTGCGTTCTCAGCGCTGCGAGCACGACGAAAAAAAGGAGTATGGAAGAAAAAGGCATGCGGGGTGTTCGCTTTTTTCGCATTCGTGCTAAGCAACCCCTAGCGTCGAAATTACGAGTATGCTACTACTACGAGTATACTAGCACTAAACTATAAGAGCCAGGGCCGCACTTAGTACATAGTACATCGCTGTGAAGTACGAAAAGATATATTTAAAAGGCACTACATTAAAAATGTGTACGTGTTAGAGACGTATTTATTTTTACAAGATATTATTTAACTTGCAATGTATGTTTGTTTGTATAGAGACATCCAAAAAAAAAAACGTCATCAACTCTGGCTATGAACGAGAGAGATGGAAATAGCGGTCATGTCTAAGCTTTTCGGTTATGTCAAACTTTTGACAAGTGACTTTTGTGATCACAATTTGTAAAATAAACAATGGCTGTCATATGATGTGACAATCTTGACAAGTAAATAAGGTTATAAATTAAGATAGAAATACGTCTTTTTTTTCTCGGCCAACTTTGATGACGTTTTTTTTGGACGACTCTATATCAGGCGTCTAAATTCAAAACCCGACAAGTTCATTGAAACGAATTTTAGGGAAATGACAAAAAAACGGCTGTAGCTTCTACTTTTCCTTTTATCAATAGACGAAACATGGCATTTATTTTGTTCGATATGTTACAAACCAAAAATATGAATCAAATAAATCTGTGATCACCTATTTGATTGTTATTTGAGATTAAATTTTTGGACACGTCGGGATTTGCACATTAACATTAGTGACAATTCGGGTATTTACACAAAATTATGGTTTCAAAAAGCAAAAAAATACTAAAAATATAATGAACATCGTTTATATAACGCAAATATAACAAATATTATTTAAATATCACAATTTAAATCTTCTAAACAAAAAACTGCGGTATTTTCCCCTTCATCTTCTCTAACTTCCACTAGGGTTAGTATTAAAGTTGGGTTATTTTAATTAACGTTTGATCTGTCAAAAGCATTTTTGAAGAATGAGAGGGTTTCCTCATAATTTAGTTGTGCTGGTTTCACACACGATTCTCTTAAATAATAATTATTAACAACTACCATACTCTACACTTCTAAATCGCATCAAAATTAAAACAGAATGAAAACAAAACAGCCTGTCTCATAATGTCAACAATACATGACCAATATCTTGTCTTTAATTGGATGTCCTGGACATGTCGGAATTTGAACAAAAAAATCCATATGGACGTGTCGGTTTTTGCATGTAAACCTAATTTAATAAAAGTCAAATTGAGAATATGTGTGACTTGTCGGGTTTTGAATTTAGACGCCTGATATGTATGTTCGGGTCAAATCTTGCAACTGAATTTTAAAGTAGTTATCCTCAACCGATTGAGATGAAATTTTGCATACACGTTTAGTTTAAATGACAATGCATGGTTAGCTAAGTTATGTCATTCTAAATTCAAAATGGCGGACGGTCTAAGATGGCGGAATAGTTATTTTTAAAAATAAATTAATAATTTTTTTAAAAAAAAACAAGCTTTTATTTAAATGCTCTAAAAAAGAAAAAAAATAAACTTTAAATTGAATAAAACCCATCAATTTATTACATTACACAATTTAGATGATATAAAAAGCTGGTCACGAGATTTACTTATGTGGATAAACAAGAATGTAATACTTATGTAACTTGATCTTGACATAAGAACACCTAAGAAAAAAAAGTATGTATTTTATAAAATACGTAAATACATATTCACAAGTAAATCTCGTGACAAGCTTTTATATCATATAAATTGTGTAATGTAATAAATTGATGGGTTTGATTCAATTTAAAGTTTATTTTTCTTCTTTTAGAGCATTTAAATAAAAGCTTGTTTTTAATTTTTTTTTATTAATTTATTTACTGTTGATCATACTTTTGTTTTGGAGACAATGTGTAATTTACCAGGGCAAAGGGGAATGCTGAAGTAACGGGTCTAATATACGTCATACGGAATAAAAATCTAATGACACCTTATAATCTATTAACCAAGGATATTTACTGTAGCTGTTATTTGTTGGGGTGTATGAATGTGTTGGTGAGTTGGGTTAACCTGAATATATGTCTTATACAGTGTCCGCCATAAAGTTGGAACCATATGGGAATTTTATTTTGATGGAAACATTTTGATATCCAAAAAAAAAATTATATTTTCTAATTTAAAATTGTATAATTAAAGTTTTTGATTCACTCCCGTAACTAACTAATCTGACAACATTTAAAACGCTTCAAAGCAGTATAAAGTATACAATTGCAATGCATACTGTGTTAATAATATAATATTCGTAGGTATCGTTGGTTTTAAAGATTATCTATATTCTTATTCGAAAAAAGGTACTGTTGGATTATATTCCAATTTCCAAAAAAAAAAAAAAAAACAAAATAACCCAGAGGAACATGGATTGGGAGGTTTTCAGAATTTTCTTGGCCACCGCGTTCGCCAGATTTGAACATAATGGACTTTTTCTTTTGGGGATATTTAAAGGAACAAGTGCACAAAAGGAGGCATTTTCAAAGTGTGGTTTACTGTGAATCATTTAGAAAATGTTGTAAGAGAAATATGTATAAATATTCCTAGGCAGTTTTTACCAAATTCTGTCAGGGAATTTAACCGCCGAACTGAAAAATGCATGGGAAATGAAGGAAGGCAGACATGTAAGACAGACCTCACACAGAGATGTAAGGTTTATGCAGCTTGCAACGGCATTCCATGGCTATTACTGATTTTTTTGCATATTAAGTTCTTTTTTAAAGTATAAAGCACTTTAAAAAGGAATTTATTGTTTGTTATTTTTAAGTAGTAGTTTCATGTTAAGATAGCCAAATTGTAACTAAATCCATTTTGTACTAACAAAATAAATTTTAATAAAAACAGTTGAAAAAAAAAATGGGTGATTTTTTTTGGAAATTGGAAAATAATCTAGACAGTACCTTTTTTTCGATTGAGAATGTCAATAAATAATCTTGCAATGGCAGACTTTATACTGCTTTGAAGTGTTTTAATTGTTTTCAGTTAGTTACGGGAGTAAATCAAAAGCTTCGAAAATATATTTTTTTTTGGATATCACTTCGCTCAAAATCGGCATATAGGCGTAAAATGTCATTAGGAACATAATTTCTTAGTGACATTTTTCGAAATATTAAAAATTTAGGCCATTCTCTAAAGATTTTTTTGGAACATCACAAATTTGACAGTTTCAGAAGTTAGCTGTCAACTTCTCAATTGAATTGATGCGTTTTAAGTTATTTTGGAAGTCCTGGAGTGGGTACTGGAACCTTCGGCGTAGAAACAAAAAACTGGACGTTTTTCACGAAACACCGAACTACTACACTTTTCTCGACGCGCGTTTCGCCAACCAAGTTGGCATCTTCATAGTTTTAATCTTCTCCTGAAGATGCCAATTTTTTTTATTTTGGAAGCAGAAGTTATTGTCACCAAACGTTTTTATCAAACTCAAATATTAAAAAAATCCCATATGGTTCCAACTTTATGACGGATACTGTATAATATTTATGAAAATGGCAGTCGCATTCATAAAAGTTATTATTTGTATAATTTCCATACCAAAATAAAAAGAAAGCTCTAGTACAACAAACATAGTATATTAATAATTTTCTTACCATTGATTATATCCACCATGATTACTTTTATGAATACTTATAAATATATTAATAGAAATAACCCTCTACAAACTGAGATAAAGTCACTTTCGGTCCAGCGCAATGCGTGAATTTAAAAAAGAAATGTTAAATCTGATCCTGTAACCTTAATCCTGTAACCGTAATCCTGATCTTGTAATCTCAAAAGTAACCTCTCTTCTCTTCTAAAGTCCCACCTTGAAACTTCCTTAAGGTTACTGTTATATAAAAAAAATGCCTGCCTGATTCACCCCAAGCATTATTATTATTCCTCACAGTTCTTTTCAATTTTTTTCTAATGAAAGTTACATGGGGCCAAAAACATTTTTAATCTCGAAATGACGCCTAATTAGCAGGACTAACAAATGATCCACACTTCACAGGAGTCAGCTGCACACAAATCAGACAAACTAGTATTTTTTTTGTAGCCCAACTCTCCTAAAACTCCAATTTCTGTCCTCCAGCAAGCCTCCCTCAATAAAATAAAAATATTTATCCTTGGTTCTCCGTTTCTGCATTGCAACCGTCTTTCTTCATTAGAGTAGAAACGGACAATTATAAAGTAAAATACGGCTACTTTCTAACGTACGTACCAGAGTACGATCCTACGTAACCGGCGCCGATAACTTAAACTGCAACGACTTATTTACGAGGCAATGTCAACAAACTCATAATAAATTTATACTCATACGATGATTTATGCCAAGGATACTGTTAACAATGCGATTAATTATTGTCGTACGTAGGTCGGATAGTCGTAGTAAGATGAGATCACGTTGAATGATGCTTCGACGTGCCGGTGTACCTCAGGGTTCAGATCTTTCGTCCTGAAAGCCGCTTGAACAATGAAACGATCGATTGTCCCCGATTCGAAATAGAGCCATGAAAAGACACACTCAGAAAGTGGGTAGTTATAATGCGGTGGAAATTACACTGTTGGTTTACGAAGACTTTGTACGAGAATGGGTTTGACAACATGCCCCTGTAAAATGAAAGCGTAATCATAATGAGGGCTATCGCGTATGACTTCGCCGCTAGAGGCGCTAGTGTAGCGTGAGGTCTCCGAAATGTCAAATGTCACTGTTTGTGGTGGACTACGCGGGTTTATTTTTAATTTTGTATTTGAACAAAGTGTTGCAGTTTCACGTTTCTGTTGACGTTGAAGAGCTCTTTCTGCACGTTTTCTGTTAATTCCTTTCTCTCTTCACTTTCATGGTTCCAGGAAAATCGACTAGGCACCGCATTTGGTTTTAATTTAGGAGTAGCTGAAAAATTTTCAATAAAAGATTACAAGAGATGAACGTATGTAAAAGTTGCTCAGTTATCAAGGTCAGGGTAAATCAAGTGTCTGAAGGAAGCATGAACGTAATATTATCTAGGAATAAGAAATATTATTACTTACGATTTTCTGTATTTGATTCTTTAGGTAACGTATAATCGTCAGGGTAGAAATGTTTTTTACAAACACGCGAATGTTTTGAAAGGGTATAGTTGTCCCTGCGTATCGCTACTAACCACTGATTTGAGACAGTTTTATCCTTCGGAAACGTATGTCCTCCTTTTTTCTCCGAACAAAACGGGACTGCGCAACACTGCGGCATGCTCGATATTTTTACGGTACGGTTTTAAGGTATTAAATATGTTTTAAATGTAAACTTTGTTTTCACGCCCGCAGTAACAAACTTTGACAGCTATACTTCAGCACCTTACTCGACAGTGGCGCCAACTGGTGAGTACAAAAACGGTAGCCCTCATTGGATCAGCAAATTTGAAAGACGAGTGTTTACGAGGTGTGGCTATTAAATAACCAAACTGATGTTGCTACAAGCGCGCTGCGAGCGTGTCGCGGAAAGTTTGAACAAAACTGTGTCTGGTGATACTTTCTCCACTCTGAGCTGGCTGGACAAGTCAGTGGGTCGCTTAGTTCAGATGGAGTAACGGGTTGATCTCAAGTTTCTTGTTAAACGGGAAAACTTTTACAGAAGCTTAATGCAATGTTAAAAGAAGTGTGCGGTAATTAATGTTTATCCCGCACACAGGTTTTCGACTGGTTTAAACGGTTTAAAGAGGGACGTGAAACGATCGAAGGCGATCCGCGCCCTGGACGGTCCTTAACCTCAAAAACGGACGAAAACATAAAAAAATCAGTTAATTAATCAGCGAAGATCGTCGTCTAAGTATCCGAGGGCTGCTGAAATCACAGGAATCGACAAAGAATTTATTCGCCAGATTTTGCATGAATCGTTCAACATGCGCAAAGTTTGCGCAAGAATGGTGCCAAAACTCCTCATTTCCGAGCAAAAGATGATTTGCGCTGACATTCTAAACAACATTGACAGTGATCCAGGCTTATTAGGCACGGTGATTAATTGTGATGAAAGTGTGGAAGCGGTTAAAGCAAAAGCGACGGAGGTTCTGAACCAGCTGACAGAAGCTTCGACTTCCAGCACTGCTTTCAACAATGTAAGTTATATGGAGCGGTGTAGAAGTCGCCAAGGGAACTACATTGGAGGTACGAAATTTGCTACTGTAATTGGTAACGAATAAAAGGTGTTATGATAGCAGTTCGGTTATTTAATAGCCACACCTCGTATAATCGACCTTCCGAGATCAGGAAGACCAAGAATTAGTGATATTCTTCAGGAAAATCCAAATATAGCCAATACTAATCTACTAGAAATCAATAGTTTTAATGCAATATCTGCAACGACTGCAAATACTATCTACCACGGTCTGGATAATCTTACGCAAAATCCAAAAATGTATCTTCATGAACTGCAACGACTCTTTGGTTTGAAGAAGGCAGATCTGGCTATTAGGTACGATTTTCTTTGCGATATTGGCTTGGACTGAAATATAACTCGAACGGTGATCCCGTATTTTGTGGTGAGGTTCAGTTTTCTTTCGATGGTGGAGTCAGTACTTAAAATTGTGGAATATGGTCAGAGCAATCATTTAGAAAGGTCCTCACGACAAGAAAGTCACTGTTTGGTGCGGTATCACAACTAATTTCTTCATGGGTTCCTATTTTTTCGAGGAAATACAGAAAGACGTAACTGTAACTATTACTGGTGAATTATACAAATATTAAGAGTTTACGCAATTCGACAGTTACAAAACGGGAACGATTAATTGAAAACATATTTTTATACAAGTTGGAGCACCCCGCACATTTACCGATCAGTTAAAGACTAGTTAACTGCTTCATGTCTGTCAAGGTCGTGTTATAAGGAAACATTTTGAAAATTAATGGCCATAAAGATTGCCTGATCTGAACCCAGCGAATTTTTGGTCTTAAGTTCTTTATATAACACCCGCACATTTACCTACCGACCAGTTAAAGACCTGTTAACTGATTTCTGTCTGTTAAGGTCGTAGCATGAGCAACTAATTTTTGGCTTTTGTAGAAGCGTCTTTCTACCTGGAAAAAAATGGATTTTGTTATTTTATTATCGCGCCTCGATAGAGCATTTCCGACGCTTTGCTGTATTTGGATCTAATTCCATGCCCCATCTTCTTTTGAACATGGACGGTAGATTGAGGATGTAGGAGGAGTATGAGGAGGATGAAGGTCTTATATATGGCTCAGACATGGCACATTGAACGTAAGCAGCGTTTTCCAGCGTTTCTTTCCAGCGCTTTTTTTTGAAATATCCGTCGAAACTTTAAACTTGATTTTCTCGAAACCATGGTTTTTGACCTGGTTGACATGATTTAAGAAAGACTACTAAACCGATTGCTCTGATTTTTTTAATATGTTATTGTACACATCTATAGCTATAGCTCAGATCAAACTCAAAAAAGATAGATTACGAATTTTCCGACTTTCAGTCAAATTTCTGACCTCAAAAATGTTTTTTTTCTGTAAAACGCCATTTTGTTATTTTGCGGTGAAAAAAAGTTCCTTTTCGACTGGGATATAGCGACTTTAATAATTTGCCTTTTTTCCAGATGTTGCAGACGGCCGAAATCATGTCAACCATCATTTTTTGATGTTTTTTTTTTTAATTCGTGTGACCATAAAAAAACATGTAAAAATCCAAAAAAGACATTTTTTTGTAGTCCTAAAGTGTGAATAAATATATCTGCAAAATTTCAAAACGATGTCCTGATTGTTTCTCTAAAAAAATGTTTAAATATTTTCAAAATTTTTAAACATTTTTTTTTCGTTGTCAACGTCATTTAAAATAAATATTTATCTTGTTACATTTTTATTGCACAATTTTTAAAGATCGCGATAAAACCTTCTTGTCACCCTTTTATACTACTTTTTATACTACTTTTTATACTAAAAGTAGTTCGAATAACGTGATAGCCATGACATTTCACTTGTTTCGTGAAATTAACAAATGATACAAGCCCTTTTCGGCTCGGCCGACTTTGATGAGGCTTCATTTTAAATGGCTCGATATGCCCATGCATCTGAAGCCTTCTCCTTCTACCGCTTCTTTAATTTCCCATCGGTCTCGTGACCGTGAATGAAGGCGACCCATAAACTCGGATATTTTCCCCGGCGCAGCAAGTTAATATCCCTGGACTCGCATCGCTATATTACCGGGATAATAGGCGGCGGTGATAGGCCATAACTCACCGGTACCAAAGTTTTAGTCGCAGTTTAGCGGCCGCCATTGTTCGCATCGCTTTGATTTATTGCGGACACACTTTTATAGTTCCTTTTCGTTCGGTAATTTAGAATGGTACTGGAGTAAACAATGAGGGCATATTTTATTTTATATTTCCTTAAAGGTTAGTCCGGAATGTCGCAACTAAACGGAGCAAATGCCGGTGAAGTATACACGTTGCCCACCGGATAAAATAAAAAAAACGCAGACGCACTACCACTTCCTAACGTTACTTTCTACGTGACTATATTTTGATTTTAAGTGACCCCAACTTATAATTTGTCAAAATGGTTAACGAACGGGTTTGAAAATTTGCCTATTGCTCAAACAAGTTTTTCAGTTAAAAATTCTAGTGAGTTCATTAACAATATCAAAAATATCCAATTGCAAGAAGGTGAAATTTTGGTCTCGTTTGATATATGCTCATTGTTTCCAAGTGTTCCAATCCCGCAAACTTTGGACTACCTCAGGGAGTTACTCGAATTAAATGGTTTAGACGATAAAATTGTTAAGGAATACATTCGGCTTACTAGTATTTGTATGAATCAAAATTGTTTTCAGTATAAGGGTGAATATTTTCAACAACATGAGGGAACGGCAATGGGTAACTCCTTGTCACATTTCATTGCAAATCTTTTTATGAGTAAATTTGAGACAGAAGCAAAAGATAAATTCGAGTATTTCCCTAGAGTCTAGTTCAGGTATGTGAATGATATCTTCGCGGTATTTGAAACAAAAGCAATTAGTTTAGATAATTTTGTTGCTAAATTAAATAACCGTTTCCCTACCATAAAATTTACATATGAAATGGAATACATTGAACAGCTACCAGATGTATTAGTTATTAGAAATAGTGAAAATAACTCAGGAAATTAATAGGTTTGCTTATTGCCAAGAGGTAGACGGCGAGCAGTGTGAGCATTTCAAAGTATTTTCCTTATATTTGATGATCCTCATTGTGTCATTAATTTGCAATAAATAAAATTATTGGTTTAGTAAACGGGAAGGAATTTATCTTTCCAGTTTATAGAGATAATGATACTAAACTCAATATGGACGAATTCGGAAAAAAGGTCTATTATAATCTTCAAAAAAAAAAAACCGCAGCTATGAAATCACTACTTCCACATCCAATTGTCCACATTTAATTAGACTTAACCGCTAAAAACATCAGGTTATATTCATTATTATCAATTTGGATACGATCTTTACGTCATTTACGACCTGTATGACCCTTATGACCTCTATGGCCAATGTGGCTAATATGACTGTTATGGTCAATATGACCCTTTAACCTTCATAGAATCAATAACCTAAATAAACTTAACGACTTCAATGACATTTATGACCTTGATGAACAGAACGACTTCTATGATCCGTATAACGCGTTTTTGAGATATCGTGTACACAAGAAAGGTTTACAGACAGCCAGACGGACACACAGATTTTTTCCGCTTAAAGCTAAAATGTCACGTTTCAGAATATTTTAAAGTTATCTGACCAATAAAAATGTCTTAAAAACATTTGACGCTTGCTATACTTTCACTGCACTACGTGGATGTGGAAGTAATATACAGGGTGTTCCATTTAAATAAGAAAGTTGAGGGTACCGGTTAAACCGGTACCCTGCCGGTCCAGTAAAACAAGATGACATGCAAAGTTTCATCAATATCATCGTTTGCGAGACATTTGCTTAGTTCAATACTTTATCCTAACCCTGTATATAAGCGACAAGTTTGCACAGAACTGTGCCGGATGATACTTTCCCCACCCTGAGCTCCCTATACAAGCCAGTGGGTCGCTCAGTTTGACTGTAGCAGTCGTTTAAATTAGTCTACGCGCCAGTGACGCGTCGAAAAAATGTTAAGTGTTCAGATGGAGCAACGGGTTAATCTCAAGTTTCTTGTTAAACTGGGAAACACTTTTACAGAAGCTTATGCAATGTTAAAAGAAGTATACGGGAATGAGTGTTTATCCCACACACAAGTTTTTGAAAGAGGGACGTGAAATGGCCGAAGAAGGCCCCGGACGGCCCTCAATGTCAAAAACGGACGAAAACATTGAAAAAATTGGTAAATTAATCCGCGAAGATTGTCGTTTAAGCATCTGAGAGCTTGCTGAAATAACAGGAATCGACAAAGAATGTGTTCGCTGGATTTTGCATGAATCGTTCACCATGCGCAAAATTTGCGCAAAAAATGATGCCAAAACTCCTCACTCTCGATCAAAAGAATGAAGAATGAACATTTGCGCTGATATTCTAAACAACATCGACACTGATCCAGGCTTGTTAGACGCGCCGATTACTTGTGACTAATCGTGTTTTTTTACTTACGACCCCGAAATAAAGCGCCAATCCAGGCATTGGAAGAGCTCGAACTCGCCAAAAAGCCAGGATGAACAAATCCAAATTTAAAGCGATGATGATCGTCTTTTTGACATTCGCGGCATTGTTTACATTTACTCGGTCAAATCGGCACTGAAGCAGACAAGATTCGAAAGTGTGGAAGCGGTTAAAGCAAAAGCGACGGAGGTCCTGAACCAGCTGACAGAAGCGGACTCGCAGCACTGCTTTCAACAATGGAAAAGTCGTATGGAGCGGTGTAGAGATCGCCGAGAGGAGTACGTTGAAGGCGAAAAAGTTCATACTGAAATTGGTAACGAATAAAAAGTGTTATGACAGCAGTTATAGCGGTTATTTAATAGCCACACCTCGTACATTCGTTCGAAGGAACTGAAAACTGCCTCGTTTTATTTCAGCAATGAACGATTCGCCTGTTTCGGAGATTACTCTACGCACCGGCGATCTCGCACCCCCCGCCGCCCCCCGTCTAGCGTTGAATCGCTGACAGATTTCAAACGAAATCACTCCTTGCGATGCAATCGCGTTCGCGCGCTCGGCCCTGGATACGTTTTAATTAAACATCTGTCAGGTGAACAATAAAACGGCGATTATTGCGGCGGGCGAAATAAGACATTTCTCTCCGGACGAAGTGCAAATTGCGCGGAAACAAGAGCAAAAGCCGAGAGAGTTTCGTCGAAGCGACCGACGAGGCGAACGTATTAGTGGGAGCGGTGTAGAAATCAAAATATACGCGCAGTCACTAGTAATTACACCTTAACAGACCACATAATGAAGTAAATAGCTCGCGTTCGAGTTCCGGATATCGTACAGGGTGAACCAAATGCAGGGTTCTATCGTACAATGCGCGATGCGTAGATGTGGGAGTACGCATCACTCAATCATCCAACAAGATGATTTTAGATTAATCTTCACTCTCTAATCACCATTCGGTAATCCTGAATAATTCACAGAAATCATACGAATTTGAGCCCTTTTTTTGTTTTTTATTCTATTTTCATTTTGTATCACAAACCAATATGTTATTTTTACCAAACTAATTAATGAGGATTACAGAGTTAAGAGAGATGGGCAGTGGATATAAGCTGCTAAGAAGCTGATATTCCATTATTTATTACAACAATCGCGACTAAAAACCATGCAAACTTTTGAAAAGCAAAATGTCAACTATTTATGATAATATACAGTAAGCGGCACCCTAATCGTACATAGCCGAATGAAGGGCAATTGATAATTTAACTTCTTTGTTGAATAGATGTAAACATGAGGTGAGGACCAATCGCGATCCAATGGCTAGCGCAGGCGTATGACAGGCATCCGGTTTGTCGGTAGGGCTAGGGCTGTTTGAGTTAAAATTTGAAATACCATTTTATATTTTATTCTGGTCTAGTGCCCGATTAGAAAAGTACGTTATTATGACGTATTGTAGAAGCACTACATACATTCATAAAAATAAAATGGGTATTTATCACATTGACGAAAAAGTTCAAATAATTAAATGGTATTTTGGTAGTCGGTCTGTAAGGGATATTAAAGCCATTATTAAAGCCCTCACCGACGATGTCTACGATTAATCGGATCGTTAAAAATTTCGAAAAACATGGTTGTATTTCACCTAGATCCCACAGAAGAAATGCAGTTTCGGTAAATGACATGGTCGAACAGAGGGACATAAATATTTTGGTTACTGTCAATGACAACCCAACATTGTCTGCCTGGCTGAAATTGTAGATTGTATGTGTGTAGCTAAAACACATACGCCAGTACATCTCCTTCGACCAATTATTGGCATACTAATATAAAATATAAATTAACCGAACGAAAACAAACGTCTAGTCCCCTGAGCGCTGGCGCAGTTTGAATTTGACATGCGCAGATGCAACTGTTTAAAATTATTTCACAGTAGTTGGGTTGAAAAAAGATAACAGTAAACTTTATTATACGATACGATTATTGACTTATATTAATTGATCGTACATCAATGCATTTTGTCAATATAGGGTTTTTATAAAGACTAATTATGCAGAGTTAAGAGTTACAGTTAGTTCTGGCAACGTTGCTCTTTAGATTTCCGTTAAGACCCCCTCTTAGCTTTCTGTACAACCAAGCCCCCCCCCGGGCCCAAGTAAATTCGCCTAACTATGACATAAAAATGTATCATTTAATATGTATTTAATATCCACCTATATCTTATACGTAAGATATTGTTATGTTAATATTCAATGTATCTGATTTTCATACTATTATTTGGTTATTAAAGTACAATGGCAACTATGATACGTACTTCCCGGACCAATCTGGAAAAGTGCTACTTTCTTTCCTTTAGTTAATGTTTAGCTTAAAAATGACATTCTCAAACTAATATTGACTTAGAAGCAAGCACAGCAGGTACGCTTTGGTAGCTTAGATTGAAAATTAAACAGTAACATTATCTTATATTACTATAATATTTTTAATTTCATCTTTAATTTTATTATTTAATTTCATTTTTAATTTTCAATTATTTTTAATTTCTTTAACAATGTACCATGATAATTTTGTCCATTTCCATTATACAATAGCAATTTCATACATCAAGATGGAATGTTATGTGTTATTTGCTTTCTCTTCATTCGGACTACCACATGTAGAAAAACCAAAATACAGTTTTATTAAATTATTCTTCAGCTATCGACACATTGATTATTATTAATACGATTATTGATATCAGTTTTGGTTTTCTCTGATTACTTTCAAAATAATACGCAATAGAAGTTAGATTAGTCCATAAAAACTACCTGCATTTTTAAAGCTGAGTGAATTAAAGAATATTTTGAACAAGCTGTAACAGTAGCTCGTATGTATAAATGTAAATCAGACTCGCATAGTTTCTAAATAATTCCCTATCATCCTAATCGCTGCTTCTGAGAAAGTGATTTCGTAAGCTTTTTTTGGTGCAGGTAATAGTTTGAAGACCTTTCAACGTGAGGATTCCGGGGCAGGTAGAAAATATTTACGCAAAATACGGGTTCCTTGCCCACATAAAGCGGTGATTATTAGGTTAGACTACTATACGTTTTTTTTTCTAGATTCATAGACGAGTTTTAAATTTTCGACTGCATTTAGTGGATCCAGCCGCACGTTTTAAAATAATTGGGGTAACGTCGAAATTTTCAGAATATTAATTTTAAATTATGCATTTCAGTATGAATGAAAACTAATTCTGTGAACTGTTAACAATAAACTGACATATTTTTTTTCAACAAAACTTACAGTTCTACACTAGGCGTAGAAGTTAAGTGATATAAAAAAATCCCAACATTTTAGGTGATTTTCATAGAGCTGTAAATTAGGGAAAAATGGTTGTAGAGGAAAGAAGACAAAAGGAAGCTCCAAGTTTCTAGTTTTTTATCTTGAGTTTGGATTTTTTTTGATTTTGGGAAAAGTAATAATTAATTTTTTTTTTTCAATAATCTCATTATAATGTTCTTTTAGATAATTCAATTCTCTTTAATTTGATCTGTTTTTGAGCCCTCTATGATGAGTTATCACCGTTCAAAGCCAAAAAATCATGTTTGACTTTGGTAATCAATTTACCCACGAAATAATGTACGTACAGATAATTAATGTAGGGTTTTGAAAACTACAAAGTATCCTTTACAAGTTGTAGTTATTATTGGCCTTTGCAAAAAAAATTGTTCGAAGCGAAATTGTTGATTGAAAATTGAGGTTAAAGATTGCATATTTAGGCATATTTGCATAATTTGACATAACTATGCAAATAATGCATGGACTAAGGATATCGACTGAAACTTCTCAATTTTAAAGTACCCCAAAGAAACCCTGATAATTTCAAAGCGCTGCAATTTTTTTTCATAGTGTTTGGAATGGTTGAAATTGTCGTATGTGATTTTTTACTTTTAATGAACTCTTTTAAGTTAAAAAGGTTTTTGTTAGCAATAATCCATATTTTCATTATCAAAAAACGTTAATTCTCATTACTGAATATTACTGGGTGTTTTATTTTTAATTCAAATCACCATACATATGTATGTTTAAAGTTTCTCGGACGAAAAGCATTCATCATAATTTATTAACGACCTGTAATTGTTGTTAAAAATTTCTCACACGCGAGTCCATTGTTTCATCGGCCGATTTAAAGATTTCCTATTTGTAACTATTAAGACAGTTCATAAATGTGGGAAAGTACGCGTAACAAGAAGTGTATCGAACAACAGCTGATCACTGTTAATACAATTTCTAATCTCGTTAATCTTTATCGGATCGACTGCGAGGATTCTGTTGCGAGACAGAAATTCCTCGGTGTGAAAGGAAGCCGATCCACGCAACAAATCGAAGTAATTAGCGGATTTTTGTAATAGTAAGTATCGAACCCACACAATACCGTTTAGTACTTTCTATTACGGATTCTGAGACGTCCATTGTGTTCGTTTGTGGTCTGTTACAAAAGAGCATCGCGGAGTTCGAAAACAAATGACTGTTGGAAACGAGAGTGAATTGCGCAATCACGACGTAGGCTCTGTTTTTTTTTAAATCGCATTATTTCCCGCAAAAGTGGAAACATACAATTTATAATTACGCCAAAAGTATACCACAGTTTTGTCAAATTTACCTGATTATACGCCAACCAACATTTATTGAAATGGTCGTCCCTACAGCTGGCGCTGTTCGCGCTATTTAAAAACATGCCATACATTGCAGCCAGTTGTTGTTCCACCGCGGCGTAGAGAGTAACGCTTGTGAGTAGGTGCGCATTTTCATTATAAAAAAATGAATTCCGTAGAAAGTGTAGTAGCAGAGTCATTCTACAGTAAGAGTTACCATACTGCGTACATAGGTGTATATTAAATACATATTAAATGGTACATTTTTATGTCAAAGTTAGGCAAATTTAGTTACGTACAACCCAGCCCCGCTTCTTAGGGGAAATCTAGACGCCAGATCTAACTGCAACTCTACATAATAAGTCTTTGTAAGAATCTTATATTTATAAAAATGCATCGATGTACGATCAATTAATATAAGCCAATTTCATTTTCAGACTGTGTTGCGTGTAATAAAATTTACTGTTATTTTTCAATTTAACTATTGTGAAACAATTTTAAACAGCGAATATCACTTTAAACATCTAAGCCGTGAAACAATTGTAATATGTCTAATAGGAATATTATGTCGATGTGACAACAGCGAAACAAGACAGAAACTACGAACATCCGGCGAGTCGAAGCAGAGTCGGACTCAGGATTATTATTCAACTCGGACAGTCGGACTATAATTGCAAAGCGATAGTTCCCCAAAAAAAAACCCAAATGGCAACTCGGACAGTTCGAATAAACGTTTACTAGTAAAAGGTCCCAGTGGTCTGACGTAGCCTTGTGTGTTCTGTGACATATGACGTCATACAATAGTTCATTTCAAGTGTTGTCTCGAATGGATTCGTTCATACAAAATTCATTCAAAAATTCATTTCGAGCAGGACCTGCTTCTAAAAATCACAGGTGTTCCGACTCCTATGGTAAAAATGATATTTCAAATTTCAACCCAAACAGCTCCATCCACAAACAGGATGCTTGCCACACGTCTGCGCTAACCATCGGATCGCGATTGGTGACCACCTCATGTTTAGGCGGTGGTGAGTCTACTCAACAAAGAAGTTAACCTATCAGTTCCTCTTCATTCTGCTATGTACGCATTAGGGTGACACGTACTGTATAACCAATCTTTGTCAGGCACGGCTGAAACGAAAGGGCTTGGGAGATCTATTTCAGACTTAAATATTGGGCAGATAGTGTCTTGTTTTCCATTAAAAGATTTTTTAATATAAGCAATGAAAAAATAAGGCAAAATCGCTACATTTTATAAATTATAACATATTATAACTGTGTGCGTTTTTGTGGCGCGTTTGAACTTGAGAGGACACGTCTTTCTCTAATTCCAGAGTTTTTCGAGGGTTAATTAACTTTAGTGATGAGTTAGACGTTGCTCTAAAAGACCATGTGGAAAAAGCAACTGTTTTTAAGGGTACTTCTAAAATAATATAAATTTTTGAAAATGTACTTTCCATGTTTGGTATATTTCAAGAAGAAATTTCTAAAGAAATACAATTATATAAGTATTTATCTATAATAAAATTATTTTACAGATTTTTTTTTGCAGATGAAACAAACAATGTTGTGTCAATTTTCTCTCCCAATAAGACAATAATACAGGTTATGCTATAACATTTTTATGAATAACACAATAACAATAAAATTTAAACAGTAGATAAGTATATAAATATTTTTAAGGGTTTTAAAACTTTATTTGCAACCTCCTATTTGCTAAATTTGCAATGTCCACATTTTTTAGCACAAGCCACCACTAAAATTATGTTTATGTTTATATTATGTTTTAATTATTATTATTTTATTACTTTATCACTTACTTTAAAAAACACTAACTGTAACTTCATAGACTAATGAGCTTCACATAATTGTATATTTTAATAAGTCTAAATGTTTGAATTGCTCTTTCTAACTCATGTTAACCCCATTAACGATAACAGATCATTTATAAAGCTCTTTATCTTGACTCTAAATTATTATTGGATATTACTGTTACATTCGTGTTTCTCAGATTAAGTTGTAAAGTGCTAAAGTCGTCGCTGGCGTGACATCCATTTTCCCGACGTCTACCTGTAAGTCCTCGGATTTGGTACCACTGTAGAGAGTGTTCGCCCGCGCCCAAGCCGCCGTAACAATCGATACATTACAGGGAGCAAAAGTGAATATTAATCTTCGTTATTCTACTTGTGGTGTGGTGCGCGGTAACGAACGCTGGTCGTCGATCGGCCGCCTACAACACGGCGATACCCTCGGATCGCCGCCGGGCGTGGTCCATTCACAATTATCATCTCACCGCGTGGATTCAGCCGCAGTGTCTCTTCACCTTGCAGTGGAGGCCAGTGCAATTCGAATTCATCGTCATGCGTCAATATTAAAGCGTTTAAAGAGTCAAACACGTTTTTCACAATTATGCACTATGGTTGACGCACGGCTTTCGTCAACCACGTTGGCATCATCGGGAGGTAATTAATTAGAATAAGTCCATACTGAGATATATTGAAATATATTGGGTTAAGGATGTAGCGAAGACACAGATTGTTTCGTCAGAATGATAATAAAGGAAAACATATTTACCTTTAACAGAAACGTACCTAAACAGTGGGAAATATACCTAAATATTACCCACAATTCGCAGATAGGCCGGTTCTCACCAATGACTGGCATCACACCATAGAAATTGACATTCTCCCTACAGGAATCATCACGATTGCGTCAGAGGTAGAGTACACATGAGAAAGACGTAGGATACAACCAAACTATGACGCAGGTGTTAATTGCCAGATGCGGGATTCGAACCCGCGCAGATAATAGCTTTCGAAGTAATCGCCGTCTTCCACCTGGCGTTTTACTCACTGAGTTATCGCCGGATATCTATACACTGTAAAACATGGTATAAAGATTTTAATAGTGAGGTAGGACCAAATCAAATTTTAAGGGTCAGTTATTAGACCCAAAGGGAAATCAATTTTAATGAAACATTTCTAATAAAAGCGTTTTTTTATGAAATTCAGTTGTAATATTTTTCATTTTGCTTTCAAAAAAAGAATACAAAATTCCTTGTTGCTGTTACTTTTGGGTTTCCTGAGTTTTAAAAGAATTTCAAATTTCATTTGAAATTTCTCAATTCACCACTAAAATATAAAGTTTCGTCTTTAGTTTCTATTGTTTTTATTAAGTAAAAAATCAAAATACGTATCAAAACAATCAAAATGTGTAAGGTATATGTGGAATAACCTCCCATTGGAAATCGCAAAAGTTAAAAAAAAAACGCAAAAAGAACGCGGAGTTACAAGCAAAATGGCTTATTTTCCCCTATTATTTCTATTGAACTCAAGTGTCAAGGTAGTTGACAAAAATACGTATGTTTAAGCAATTGATGATTGCATTTCAAGGAAGCAATTCGTAGTAATAAACTGCTTCCTTAACCCTTGCCATCTTTGATGCACAATCATCACTAGGGTCCGGAAAAGTATGCTGTCACGCACTATACAACTCTATAATAATTAAAGTACTAATCATATTTTTTAAGCGCATATTTTTTGCCCATGTATACCCATGCCACTGACTATGCATAGAATGCCGTCCCGAACGAAGTCCCATGCGGGAACCCAGGATGCCGTAGTACAATTTCTCTGTCATCTTCCCTCAATAACGTGACGGATTACGAGTCCGGCCCTGCGTTACAGCACACGGTCCGAACCCTAATCATCACCAATGTTTACAGCTTCAAAAGATCATTGTAAAACATCAATTTCAAAATTTAAATATATTAGATGAATAACAATTTTAATGCACTTGATTAGAAGTATTACTTCTAATCAGCAACAAAGAACATGGTCAGGACGCGCGAGGAGAGACAAACATTTTTTTTTTCTGTCAAGACAATTGCGCCGCACGTAACTGCCTCGCAGTTATTGGACGGCCAAGGGCCCTCGTCCCACATTCCTGCGCGGGCTTTTTTGCGTCGTTTCGATCCCCGTCCTCGTCGTCGGCGATAAATATTAGTCGTTTTGAATAAATCTCAATTATCGTCGTCTTTACGAGCGCGCGGGCATTTGCATCGAGAAATGAGAATCGGGCATTGTGTGCGACGGCGAGAGCAAAAAAGAGACACCGCCCCCTCCTCCGCCGCCTCCAACACCACCGTCGAGAAAATTAAGAGCAGTGGCAGGCGGCAAGCCACATTTTATGGGTCAGCTGTAGGCACAAAGTTAGAAGAGTGTGTAAAGAACAAAAAAATGGAAAGGCTACAGCACCACAAAGTTAGAAGAACATGTAAATAACTAAAAAATGTAAACGCTGCAGGACCACAAAATTAGAAGAACATGTCTCCTGCTGTGAACAATAGCGGCGAAACTCAAAAAAAGTCGTTCTGAGATATTCGCGTTTCAAGTTTTGCCAAAACTTTAAACTCCTATTAAGGTTCATTTTGGACTTTTTTCTTTTTTTTTCTTTTTAATGTGTGCACCATCTCCTTTGCTGTAACTAGTAGAGCAGTTTTCAAATACATTTTTTTTCAATTTTCAATGCCACTATTGCATGAATGTTTAGATCATTTTGTAAGGGTTTGGTGTGACTTAAATACACATTAACAGACCAACATAATCTGTTTCATTCAAAATAAAAGAAATACAATAAAACAAATTAATATTGAACTTGGCTACGAATTTTAAACCTTTAAAGACTTCTAAAAAGGAACATATCCTTTATTACCTACTTTAAACAGTCTCACATTGTTTTTTTTTTCACAGGAACTGAAATAACTTTGATAAAATTTTTTTACTTCAAGTAGAATTTTTTTCGCTTCAATCCTAACTTGTCAAAATGTAGGAACCAATGTAATCAAAATCGTGAACACTTAAGTCTAATAAGCTCTGTTAGAGCAGCTCTACAATGTATGAATGACAAATACAATATATCTAATCAAGTTTCGCCACTATTGTTCTCAACAGACGATGTAAAGAACAAAATATGGAAAGACTACAGGACTTTTTCTATAGAGACATCCAAAAAAAACGTCATCAACTCTGGCTATGAACGAGAGAGATGGAAATAGCGGTCATGTCTAAGCTTTTCGGTTATGTCAAACTTTTGACAAGGTGACTGTCACAATTTGTAAAATAAACAATGGCTGTCATATGATGTGACAGTCTTGACAAGTAAATAAGGTTATAAATTCTATTAAGAATAGAAATACGTCTTTTTTTCTCGGCCAACTTTGATGACGTTTTTTTTTGGATGTCTCTATATATGCTATTTCAAGCAATTTTTTTTTAATTAGTTTAATTCTTAATAATCGGAGGGCTTTCTGTTCGCACAGTTTGGTACCGCTGTGCGACGCCGATGTAGGTACACGTTACACGTTGATTAATTGACATCAAGATAGACGTGATCTTCTGTTCGTCTCTAGCCTTGAGTATGATCCTCGAGTGTTTTTGCAAAGGCCACTTTTGACAAAGTTATTTGTCACCTCTTGTCAGATCGCCGACCGCTAGATCTCGGGAAAAAAGCCGTCAAGGGCGAGCGTTCATTTGTTTGTTTTATGACGAACGCTTTAATCAAGATGTCGAGAGACGCTGCAGCGTATGTGTACGCGATTGCGAGATTTGTTCCGAATGACATCACGACATGATGGGTTTTAAGGTGGATACTCACTCGACTGGACGATGTAAAAAAACTGTCGAACGTAGGCTGTCTCAATAACTACCAGATATACGAGATCTCCATGAAATTTGATACGGACACAGCGCATAGACAGGATTATTTAATTCTTGACTAAAATAAAACGATTTTAGAAGAAGTACCTATTATCACTGCTGAATTACTCTAATGGTTTTATTTTGAAGACCATATGTATTAAGAAATATATATAATTACCAAAAAAAAAAAACATCGGCGTGTATCGTATTTTAATGTTTTCTTTATTTCTTTATTGTTCATCCTCCCTAATCAATGGTACCAATTGATGGAGATGCTGATCTCCACGAGTCTTCAATGAATATCTTGTCCACGAATTGAAATGATGGGATGCAATGCAAATGGAAATGGATGAATGCAAAAAATTCAAATGCAAAATGGTCTAAATAACTCCATCTTCCATCGATGCAATCAAAATATCCATGTTGCAGCGCATTACTTTGCATCTCTTCCACCTAAGCGGCAAAGAGAGATACTCTGCAGTGGCATGTACGATCTACTGATCCAACTACCTGAGAAAAGATACATAATCGATTTATTAACCAATGGATTGGTCTGTTTTCTGACGGTTCAATGAATTTACCACTGTACCCCTACTGATAAAATTTGACGCGGACTGGTCATTAAACCGCGCGCGTAAACCGAATCGGATTTTTTTTCCTAAGTTGGTACAACCTTCGTTGATATTCGTGTGAAGTTTGTTAGCGGGATATGTCAATTAGTGTGTGTTTAACAGCCATTTGTTTACGACGCAAAAAGTTTGTCTGGCGATTTTTACTATAGAAAAAAGAATTGAACAACGAGTTTGCTGGAAATTTTGCGTTTACAATGGAATTTCAAATGCAACATTTTCAATGATTCCGTAGTCGTAATTCCAAATTTTTACCGATTCGATTTACGAGCGCGGTTTAAATGGACCAGTCCGGGTCATTTTTCATCACTCCATTGCCTTATAAGAAGCACTTCTTTTTTTTAAATATTTTTAATACGCCTTTTTCGGTAACTGCCACAAACGCTTTTATGTCACTCAGAAATACCAAGGAGCCAAGATGTAAACATATGAATACCACTCAATAGCTACAACTTATCAAAGTGAAAAACAAGAAGTGAATAATGAATTAAAATTTAAGCTTGATCATAAAAGTAATTAAGCCAAATAAAATAAATATAAAACAAATAGCCGTGAAGCTCGTTATCTTATTACAAAACGACATTTGAATAGAGACTATAGAAAGTAGTAAAAGTAAGAGTAATCATACGAATCAGAAACGGTCCGACCGACGAGATTATAGATGCATTTTTATTGTTTGGAGTTAAATTAGTCGATAAAATTAATGTTTTATGCTAAATTGAGTTACTTAATTCGTGGTACGGCTGACCATAGCGCTATGTAAATTAATTACTTCCATTGTTCCAGTTACAAATGGCGAAACAATAGGAGCATGTAGCGTACACATTTGCAGAAAGAATGGGGAGTAAAACACGTGTATTTTTTCTACGCCTTCTCGTGGGCTTTAATCAGTACGTTCATCTCTACTAAATGTACTGTTAGAATTTAAAATTCTTATAGTACTCTATTATAATATATATAATACTATATTATATATATCCTCATGGAAGCACCACGTTGTACCTTCAGTTGCTCCAATACTCACTTTCTTCTTTTTTCACAATTGGACTTGTTTTTCTAATATGAGTTTACTTAAAAGTGCCTACAGATACAACTTTAAAAACATTATTTGTTGGTAGACCTTGTGTATCCATTTTACAAAACATCTAAGACATGCAGAAATTAGGTAGAAACAATTAGGTAGAGTCAAAATTCCTTCGAAGAACACATCGAATTTAAGTGGGCCACTTAAATTCGATGTGTTGAATTTTATATTTCTTTTTTAGGGATATTGAAGGTTTATATTTCAAAATTAATATCCTAAAATGTTTTTGCAAAGTTTTTTATTTTGCAAAAGTATTAAACAAATTACTTTTTAGGTAAGGTTTTTTTGAAAATGAGATTATTCAGCGAGTATTTTATAAAACTACGAAATTTTAATGGCAGATACAAGAATAGTAGTAGAATACGATAGTTTATTCACTTTATAAAAAAAAATCTTATTTATGTTGTACTTTCTTATCAAGGCCTGAAGTAGCTGGTTCCAGGAAACCTGTAATAATAAGGAGATTGGCAAATAAAGCTCACAGCAACAATAAATATATCTTCAGAAGCAATCGAGCCTTTAAATCTTTATAATATTAACCAGGATAATTTTAACACTGTGTTTTTACAATTTAACTGTAGTAGAACCAAAATGACATGTTTGATTAAGAAATGATTAAAATTAAAAAAAAAAAAATTTGACAACAAAAAGCCGGGATTTACGGGATTTACTGAAAATCTACGCGGTAGAAAGTTTTTTTGAGTTTCTCAGCACAAAAAATACTTCGGATTTGATAGGTTTAGTTCCTGGAGCAGATTTTTTTTTGTATACCTGTATTATTATTAAACGTTCGGTCGTTTTTTTCTGGGTTCGGTTTCGACCTTTCGATACCCAGAAATCCAAATCATCTGCTTACTCAGAGACGGACCCCGTCGAAAATTCTGCCACGACTCGAGAATCGTACAAACACGTCGCTGATATCGCAAACGAGCCGAACAGACGGCGGGAAAAAACCAGCACTCATCATTTTTTTCGGCAAGCCAAAAATCTCTATTAGATTAATTAATATTGGAACAAGTCATCTGTAAAAGAAGTCGGCACTTTTCCTTTGGTGGGGCCCGGGTACACGCCGATGCATGAATTAAATGTTACGTGGTGATGATGTCGTTGATCCCGGGGTGAGCATTGCGCAACTGCGCCGCCGCTATCCAGGGCCGGACCCAGGGGGAGGCCGGTGAAGACAGATGGGCCATAGCTGGGCCACAGTCTGACTCAGTAAAGACAAACAAATATAAAGGATTTGTGGCCTTCCTTCGTCCATGTTGAAAAGAAGTAGATTTTTCTTCTCTAATGATAGTACCTAGGCGGGGCATCGAACGCGATCGATCACAGAACTAAAACTCAAAAAACGGCCAGTAACTTTTGATTAAATAAATCTAGGCTTTGTAAGTTTTGGACCTAAAATCTTGGGACTAATTGTTTTCCCGAAAGAATTCTTAAGACTTTAACTGTTAAAGTTTTTTCTGTGATTAAGATTAAATGTACACTTACTGATCAACTAATGTATCCTAATTGCCATTGTGGCCTCCCAGAGGTTTATTGTAACCTCCCATTTGTTTCAGAGCACCTTATCGAACTTGATCCTTTCTATCTGACTCCACAGTCTCGATAAGGGCTCTTTTCTACAGCTATTAGCCATTGGTTTATCCATGGCCGGATTTAAATTTCTGCCGCCCTTGGGCACTGGAAAAAATGCCCCCCGTCACTGAAATTTCACTCAGTTATATAGATTTGATATCGTACCGAGCGATAGAACCTAGATATATTTGTAAAACAGACTGCAGGTGGCAGTATGCACAGTTGCAAGTTGATTAGATTCAAGAGTATAAGATTTTCATTAAATTTAAGTTAATAAGTATAATCAACAAATTATTCAATTTTCAAGAAATTCATTAATCAATTAGTTTTTTTAATGCAGAAATAACAAGTTTTTAATTTTTCCAAAAAAACCAAATTTAAATTTTTTGATTCCAGAAAATGAAAAAATCAAATATTTCAAATCTTCAAGGAAATGAATTATTTAAATTATTTCGAAGATTAATTTTTACTTAAGCTGCCAAAATTATGATTTACCAAATTTCGATTTGACAAATAATGTATGACTTGAATTTCTTGAATTATCTCTTAAATAATAAATGATTAATTCCTATTGGGAACTTTTGATATCACCAAAAAAAATTTTTTCCACTTTCACCGAAAATTTGCCGCCCTGGGCACTAGCCCCGACTGCCCCTAGTGTAAATCCACCATTGGGTTTATCCTTAACGACAATTTGAAATCTCAATTTTATTAGTCCTTTGCACTGACCTAGCACATGAACTGATGTTCCCTCTTCCTCTACGCAGCATCTACATGTTGTCTGCTGTGTCATTGAATTGAATTGAACTAGTTTTTTGCCTGAAAAGTTTATCCACCATGACAGCAACTATTACATGTTACTGTGACTGTTCTTACAGACCTGGAACGAAACTGGAACCCTTGGAACAACAAATTTGGTGTATACAAATGGTGTTCTTAGAGACAAATAAAGAAAAACCTATAATTTCCAAAACTGTTTCGCTTTTTTTCAATCAGGAGGATTCAATTCGCCCAAAAGCAAAATTAATGTAGAAGGTGTATGTTCCACGGCCCCCATTTGTGCCTCAAAAAATTTTTAGACCCTGCCCTGGGTCTCTGGCGTGCTGTCGAGAAACATGCAGGCAGACAGAGCCATGAATGACTCCGAGCTGAAGTGTCTATTGTCAATTCGCGATATTATGCTTTTGCCCGCCGAGATGCATTGTATTTAATTTACGATAATCGTGGGCATTACGCCAGGAAAGAGCCTAGCGTTCGGCGTTCTCGCTTTCTATTTCGTGAACGCTTAATAACGATAATGGCGCAATTAGAGCGACGTCTGGATTAATTAAGATGGAGGTCGGAGTTCGTACTCGCCGCAGAATCTAATAACCTCATCCGTTGGTGGTGCAGTAGATTTTGCTCAGGGTCGTGCTCAGTCGAGACGATGAAAACATGTGAATTTTGGGATATCCATTTTAAAATTCTACATTTCCTACTAAAGGACTAGACTACACTTTTTAGGCATACTAAATGTTTAATTTTGGCATATTATTTTGATATTATACGAGGTGTGGCTATTAAATAACCGAACTGATGCTGCGAGCGTGTGGCGACAAGTTTGAACAGAAGTGTGTCTGGTGATACTTTCCCCATCCTGAACTCATTGAACAAGCCAGTGGGTCGCTCAGTTTGACTATAGCGGTCGTTTGAATTAGTCTACGCACCAGTGACGCGTCGAAAAAATGTTTATCTCAAGTTTCTTGTCAAACTGGGGAAAACTTTTACAGAAGCTAATGCAATGTTAAAAGAAGTGTACGGGAATGAATGATTATCCAGCACACAAGTTTTTGAATGGTTTAAACGGTTTAAAGAGGGGCGTGAAACGACCGAAGACGATCCGCGCTCGATCCCTCAAAGTCAAAAACGGACGAATACATTGAAAAAATTGGTAAACTAATCCGCGAAGATCGTCGTCCAAGCATCCGAGAGCTTGCTGAAATAATAGGAATCGACAAATAATGTGTTCGCCAGATTTTGCATCAATTCAACATGCGCAAAGTTTGCGCAAAAATGGTGCCAAAACTCCTCACTCCCGAGCAAAGGAATCAAGAAAGAACATTTGCGCTGACATTCTATAGAACATTGACACTGATCCAAGCTTATTAGACATGGTGACGGATGTTCTGAACCAACTAACAGAAGCGGACTTTCAACAATGGAAAAGTAGTATGGAGCGGTGTAGAGATTGCCAAGGGAAGTACATTGAAGGCGAAAAAGTTGCTACTGTAGTTGGTAACGAATAAAAAGTATTATGATAGCAGTTCGGTTATTTAATAGCCACACCTCATATAATAAATTATACGAAAAGGGACAAACTGCACAGGAACGAAAAAAGCAGATTTAACCTATTAGATATATAACTATTTTGAAATAAAATAAGACTATGTTTTGGACATAATAGACACCTAACTTTGTCTTTGGGACAACAAAAAAAATGAAAAATGTAATTGTTTATTAATTTAGTCGATCATAAAAATACCATAAAAACAATCATTTGAAATATTGAAACCTTAACTTTAACGAAATACAAATGTAACTTTTTGAACACTCTTACTTTAGCTCGTGATAAAATAAAATGTAACGGTATTCTTGGGAATATTCTAACTGAAAAATTGATATTTTTGGCATGTAACCATTTTCTTCCAAACGAACGAAAAATAAAACGTCCTCAAAGTATCACGTGGAATCGATCCGGCATGTCTTGAACTATTACTCTTAGAACTATCAAGTTCTGAAGCTTTTATTATTAGATCTCATTAAAGTGACACATCTGACGGTGAATGGAGGGAGTACAATAGACGTACTGTTAGGGTGTGATTTAGAACAGCATTAGGGCGTGAATTGGTAGTTAACGACTTTGTTGGACCTCTTAAAACATCTCTAATATCATTTAAACACACTAGTGGGCGATACCTCCAAAATAACAACACCATATATCTCCACTTACAGCTAAACCCCCGAATATTCAGGTCAAGTTTTCAATACTACGGAAGCGTTCATAAATGAGGAGCTTGCGTTCAAAACCGGCTATATCCATATTTGACCGAAAATTATTTTTTGTACTATCTCATAACTGCTCATAGAGCTCTATCGATTCCCGCAATCATTTTAGTCCAAAACCAACTATTTCTGTATTAAAATTCCACTTAAAAGTGATGTTTTGAAGCATAACCGGCTATATCCCAATTTTGAAGCAAAACGCTATATTCAGTGATACGTTTTAAAACGTATGTTATATGTGAAACGATTGGGACATGACTGGCTATACAATATTAAGGATCTAGAAAAAAAATACAAAAAAATTAAAGGAATTTCGGATGCCAAGAGAATTACTATTAAGAAAAAACACATAAAAAACAAACAGCAGGCCCAAATAACAGTGTCTTTACACAAATACTACAGAAATAATAAACAGTTTCATGTAGCTCAAACTCTAATAAAAAATGGAAAATACCGTGAATGTATGGAGTTAAAACAAGTCGAATTTAGAAACCGTATACCGGAAAAAAAGAAGTCGAGTCTATCTCATCTAATGAAAGAACATTTCGGAAATAATTGGGAATCCCGTGTTGACCTTGAATGGTACAAGAAACTTTTGTTTCAAACAGAAGAAGCAGCTGCAGAGGAAAGCGGACCTGGTGCTTCAGAAGATGATGGTATAGGATGTGATTGCCTTCATGAAGAAACCGCATTAAAAATTTAATAAAAACATTAGTTTTCGAATTTTATATGTTCCATAACCTTAGAAGTTAGGTTATTTGTTTTGTTTTTTTATTATTATTATTATCGTTAATAATGTAATATCAGTTTTAAGTTTTGCTTCGTTTTACATTAGATTTTAAAGCATATTTTCTTTTTTTAATTAACTTTATCCGGGGTTTTCATTTCTTTTAACAAGATTTCGAAGCAAAACCGACTATATCCAAAGCTTTTTTCAAAATTTTGAGGAAACTATAAGGTATAAGTTAATTTATCTTAATCAAGCCAAATCAGTATACTGGATAGAGGAGGTGTGTTTTGTTTCTTTTTTCTAACTTTAAGGGTCATGAAATGGGAAGTTTTTGCCTTCTCCGTAAAATAAATCAAAAATGGATATAGCCGGTTTTGCACGCAAGCTCCTCAAATCGTTTGACCCGCTGCTTGGAATTTACATACGCTTCCCAATACGATTGAAAGCCTAACAAGGCTTCCCTCTTATAAATACACTTGTTAACACGCGGCGCATTCTTGGTTTCCGTTTGTTTAAAATATTGCGCGCAGGCGAGCGCTCTCATCCCTTGGAAACAATCAATTATTATTCTATTTATCATACTGAGAGCGCATTTACTCCCATAGAATTCCCCCTCGGGCCGTTAAAAATTCCAGAAATATGAAATGCATTATTCATTCGGGCCCGCTCGTTTCCAGTCCGACGAGTAATTCTTATTAAATATGAGACAGATTTATGCGCGGTAAGGCTCGGGTTCAGCCGGTGCTTCGGGCCGTTCGGCGTCGACAATTAAAATTCATGGTGATTTTATAGATTTCAATGAGAGACGCGATGCCAGACGAAGGATAAAAACGCTGGCCTATATAGTCGTTACTTCCGCGACTAATTCTTCCGCCATTTGTTGTAGAATGGATCTTAAAAATCGTTAGGAAACGTATCGTAAAATAAAAAACTGCCTCAAAGTGCGGTAAATTTTTAAATAACAGCCACAAACCCATATTCGGCGTATAAGACAGAAAATAAATCAGTAGCCCAGAGTCAAAGTATGCCAAGTCCAAATTTGCTCAAAATGAGATAAAGACGCCAAGTCCTTCAAAATTCAATGAAGAATATATTGCTATTTTCAGATTTAGAATAGGATCTTTTGTTTTGGATTTAGATGTTTATGAACTATGCCACGTCCATGTTGATACAAGAGTCAAACTATGACACGTCCAGTTAACCTTATTTGTATTTGACTTGTTGATATTTGTGAATGTGCTAAGTCCATATCACGTTCATTCTTTGATGTGTGCGGAACGTTGGTGGAGCTAAGTTTTAACACTAATAGTGTTTTATTGTGATTTTATTCATCTCAAGGGTAAAAATGTTGAACAGAGCACAAAAAATGGTGAATATGGTATAAACAAAGGAAGGCTGCCAAGTAGAAGTGGAGAATACGACGGGGGAAAAACAAGGTATGTTTGTCTTTTATAATATAATATAATTTTAACTTTATTACACATATTACCTTTTTTTTACCAGTTCAGATGTGTTTGAATTATTAAATAAGTATTATTCTCAGTACAAGACATGTTTCAAGTTGGTTTTGGACTTGGAATATTCTACTCATACTTTCAGAACGGACTTGCATTTTTCAGCATGGAAAAACGAGAAAATCTGTGAATACACCAAATTGTCTTTTCGAACCGCAAGGCCGATTTCTTCAAAGAAGTATGTATAACACCTACAAAAGTTACTCAAATGGGTCTGTTCACGATTTCACAACTTCTATAACAGTCTTAAGCAAGGAAAAACGTCTGATGTGAAATAACAATGTTTTCAAGTCTTTTATACTTTCTAGGAATAAATATTTATATTTTTTAAACTAACGCCTTTATTTTCGTCAAATACAAACTTTCACTATCAAATGTCAGTATCAAACTTTCTATAAATATTAAAATAGTGTCCAATAGTCCAATAGTGATAGCGATGTTGTGGACTTGGTATAAGGATAAGTCCATAATTGCATTTTTTTCTCGAGTCAGACTGTACCGAAGTCCATTAGAAAAAAAAGAATAAAGTTTTATGAATTATTGACTTTATAAATTTAAAAGCCACATAAAAACAAAATTCTTAAATAAGATTTATAATGGCCTTAGTAGTTTTGAAAGTCGGTAGAAAAGAAAATGTTAACTAAAAAGTTTAAAAGTGGAATTTCTCGTAATTCAATAATTGGACTTGGCATACCTTGGCTCTGGGCTACTGAAATGCGTATTCACGTTTATCGTCTAAGCTCAGTCCAAGAATTGTTACCAAACGGACAGCCGCTGCGAATTCAATATTCAGAGTGGTCCATCGCTAATTTTCACAATGATGAAAGCGCTCTCTCAAAAAATTTTCGCGGGTTCCTCAGAAAGTTGCCGTGTGGATGCCTGTATCAGAAATAAGGTTTTGTAGATTCCGTGAAAAGAATAATGAAAACAAACACGATATGTTTGGAAGTAGAAAGTGAGAAATCCCACTAATTTAGTTTAAATTTATAATTTTCAGGTTTTTTTTTTGTTGTATATTATGTTTGTTTTTATGCAATGACAATGACAGTAATTTTCTTAATAATAAAAACTTCAGACCTTGACAGGTCTAAGAGTAGTATTTCAAGATATGAGGGATCGATTCCACGGCATAATTTAAAGATATTTTACTATCAGAATGAAAATATTTAATAGGCAGATTATTAATAATTTACTAATACTCAAACAGTAACTAATACACAAAAAAATCAACCAAAAAAATATATCAAATAAAAATAAAAACTTAAATTAAATCTCTTAAATGTTCAACATTTTGGTCATGTTCTCTTAAGCTTAAGCATAATATTAATTGTTCCAAAGTATTGCCAAATAAGCTTTAGTTTTCAGGTAGGTACAAAAAAACCCACAAAAAAAAATAACAGAGTTAGATCTGGTGATCAAGGAGGCCCTTCAATTGCACTTCAATTCCAAAGAAACACATCGTTTGATTTATTGCTCCATAAGTGTCTGACAATAGCTAATTTATTAATTTAACTGAAAATGTTATTTATAGATCGATCATTTATGACTAAAGTTGTCCGAAACGGAATACGCCACAGAGGCGTACACCTCGTAAGTATAATACACGAAAGCAACTACTACGAGGTGCGGCTATTAAATAACCGAACTGCTGTCATAACACTTTTTATTCGTTACCAACTACAGTAGCAACTTCAATGTACTTGGTAATCTCTACACCGCTCCATACGACTTTTCCATTGTTGAAAGCAGTGCTGGAAGTCCGCTTCTGTCAGCTGGTTCAGAACCTCCGTCGCTTTTGCTTTAACCACTTCCACACATTCGACTCTTGTCCCCTTCAGCGCCGATTTGGCATTGGGAAATAAAAAAAGTCGCAGGGGGCAAGGTCGGCGAGTATGGTGGATGTTCCAACACAGTAATGCCATATCGTCGGTCTCAACACGTAAAGGCGTATCTCAAATTTGGCCTAAAAATGAGTTAGGTTCACATTCAAGTATATCCCAGTGTCCTTCTTGTTGTGTCAAAGAGGCGTGTGTCTATCTGAAACCGTTTCAATTTTTATGAAATAATAAGTTTCGGGCGAATCTCAAATATTTAATGAAAATATTGTAACGTAAAGGCGTCTCTTGAGAAACGCCACTTAATCATATATTTTTAAACGACTTCATAGGCGTTTCTCGACTTACGCCTATTCCACAATTTAAAAAAGTTCAAACATTGTATTTACAAGGCGGTTCTCAGATTTTGCAGGTCTTGTCTTGTCGTGCGACGTATGCCCTAATAGATAATGCGACGGACTGCAAGCCAGTTGTTATTTTAAAGTTCTAGCGCGCGGTTTAGAGCGTTTTAGTTGCCGAATAGTTGCCGTTTTCTACAAAAATGTGTTAGTTTTCAATATATCTTCTTATTTTACTCATCTTAGATACCTACTTAACAAAGCATTATGGATGTGTTAGTTAAATGGAACGATGGTTCTGTAAATTGTGTAGCCACCACCGAATTAAAAACAATTAAAAACAAGGCAATATTTAAAGTTGGTACGCGTGTTAAAATGCTATATAAACGGAAATGGTATTATGGGACAATAATTACTACTGAAAAAGATGATTCACCTGGGACAAGTTCCAGTGAGGATAATGTACCTTTAAGCAAATTAGTAACCAAGACAAAAAACATCTTAACGGAAAAACCTGATAAACAAGAAGTTAATGTAATAAGTCAGGATAACTTAGATGAAGATGACTCTAGTTTGGGGCAATCAACACATATTAAAGTGCCCCTAGGGAACCTAGGTCGAACGGAACAGGAAGCAAAAATTGAGTCGTCAATTTTCTGTTTAAAGTCCGGCAAAAATTATGACAACCAAGAAGACTTAAAAAATCACGATGATGCAGATGAAAATGATCCTTATTCAAATATTGAACTAAGTGATCGAGAAGATCACACTTATGGTCAGAGATGTGAAGTTCGTCGCTGCAATGGAGAAGTTTTTAGTTCCTGTTTTCGTTGCTCAATTCTGTTGTGTTGGAATCACTTCATGGAGGATTCGCCCACGTGTGACACACATCGCATCAGTGACTACGAAAGTGATGGATTTACGATGAAATCGCGTAATAAACGACAGCGTGAGAAAAAATTAAAAATAAAGAAAAAAGATTCCCGAACATTTTGAAATAGAAGGTGCTCCTAGGGAATATGAGCATGATACAGTCACTAGGGTAAACAAGAAAACAGTTGCTCAGAATTTACGACGCAGTGGTGCGAAGTACATTTCATTCGATACAAAAAAAACGTTAAAGAACGGGTATTGGGCCCAATGTGCAATACTGAATGGTGTAAAAAGGGCGGTAGAGAATGTGCCAAGTTTAGCATAGAATGTAGGGAAGCTATATTCAAAGACTTTTATGCATTAAGTAACATACAATTGCAACGAGAATTTATAACGCGTTATATTAAACAGGTTCCAAAAAAAGTCAAGTACAACATCTAAAACAGAACCACGACGCCAAAACACAAATTTCTTTTTTCTTCCTCTGGATGGAAATTCAGTCAAAGTATGTCGTAGATTATTTATGAACACGTTAAGTGTCACTGAAAAAACACTCCGAACAGCCCTTGAAAAAATCCAAAGTACCTACTGGTATAATCGAAAAGGATCGTCGTGGAGGTAGATGTCAATCATTTACATTACAGGATGCAGCAAATAGAAAACTGATTGAGGCTCATATTAATCGATTCCCTAGGGTTGAGTCCCATTATTGTCGAAAAGATACTGCTCGGAATACCTCCATAGCGACTTAACTTTAAAAAGGATGTACACAATGTTTATAGAAGAGTTGGAACCCAATACCCATGTTTCACAACATACAGAACGATTTTTAAAAGTATGAATCTCTCATTTTACAGACCAAAAGAAAGACCAGTGCGGTTTATGCAAAACCTACCACGAAGGATCTGTAGAAACAAAATTGAAACTGCAGGATATTTATGACGAACACACGAAATCCAAAAACGCCGTGCGTGAAATCAAGAACTCTTCCAAGATTGCCGCCCAAAATAATCACAACCTGCTTTGCATGTGTTTTGATCTTCAACAGGTAATTTATTTACCAATATCCAACGATGGTGCGATTTTATAGCCTCTTGAGATTGCTATTGCTATGTTTGGAATGAGTGCGATAGTGGCAGAGGTGGTTCTGAAATAGCAACAGCACTGTGTAGAACACTGCTAAAGTACGATGAAAGGCAAGTTCGTTCTGTCGACTTATTTTCAGACGGTTGTGGAGGACAAAATCGGAATACCATTGTGGCAGGAGCTCTCTTGTACATGTCTTCGCAATTAAAACACGTACAAGAAATTAGCCTTCGTTTCTTTACCACCAATCATGGGCAATGTGAGGGTGATTCGGCCCACAGCGCAATTGCATACGCCATGAAAAAGGCGGGAGAATTAATTGTGCCATCTCAACTTACACCGGTGTTTCGCCTTGCAAGAAATTCAAAATTATAAGTCTTTACCTCATACTAATGGATAAACTTTTTAAATTTCATCTAAAAATTGAAATACAAGGTATTTTTATTTTTGTCTACGGGATTTTGGTTAAGTTGAGAATTATCTGATTGTTTTTCTTTTGTTACATAAAACATAATAATATTTATGTTATTGCTGTTTCCTTGGGAAACACGCCAATAAAGTAGGTACTTGAATACGTCCATTTTATTGTTTAAATTTTTGACGTACATGACTGAACAGTTATTTTATTTATATTTTGTACTTAACTAGTATTTTACTTTTTTTTATAAGAGGAGAAGGTATATCCACCGTTAGTTATGTTAAGTTAAGTTTTGTATTCCTTAATAGGTAATAAAGATATTATTTTTGTTTGTATTTTATTATATTGCTGTTTTATATTGACCATATATTTTTTCATTTTGTCTTTTTGTTGTTTTACAAAATATATTACTTTAATAATAGTGTATTATTGTAAATTATTTTGATCCCAATTTTACAATTTCAGCCTCTTTACCTATGAATTTAAAAGGACGTATCTCTATCAAATAATAGGCACAACTTTTATTTTTAGTAAAACAAAAAGGCGTATCTCAAATAGAAGCTAAAAAAAATATTAATAAAGAAGCCAATAATAATTTAAAATGAGCTGAGTATTTACTAATTCCTGATAATGATAACTGTACAAAAATAAGTACACTGTTTACAACAGCTTTTTACTCAGACGCAAATTAAGAACGATACTTTCCCTTTAAATTGCTCTACTGTAAAGTTGCAAAAAACGAGATACGCCTTTACGTATTTTCACCCTCGATATGTTGCAAAAAACGCTTTCACAGACAAAGCAGAATAGGCCGGTGCATTGTCTTGGTGATTCTTCCACGATTTGGTCTTCCACAAATCGGATCTTCGTCTTTTCACACGCTCACGAAGGACGGTCAGTACTTCGATGTAATAATGTTGATTAACCGTCTGACCCTCAGTTTACAAAGAAACTTGAGATTAACCAGTTGCTCCATTTGAACATTTAACATTTCTTCGACGCGTCACTGGTGCCTTGACTAATTCAAACGACTGCTACAGTCAAACTGAGCGACCCACTGACTTGTCCAGCGAGCTCAGGGTGAGGAAAGTGTCACCAGACACAGTGCTGTTCAAATTTGTCGCGACACGCTCGTAGCAGCATCAGTTCGGTTATTTAATAGCCACACCTCGTATCTTTTCGCATGCCATGTGTTATTATGAAATTGTATTACACTACTCAACGAATTGCGTATAGCGGAGGTTGTACAACAGCTCCACTTGTCACAGGACTACTGCAATCAATCAAACTGAGGCAGCACCCTTCACATGCTGCTCGAGTTGCCTATGGCGCTGTACGCCAACTTTGTACATGATCGTAAAGTTAAACATTTTGTAAATATACCTAATTAAGCCTGACTTATCGCAACAATCTCCACATCGAATCAAGTTGAGTGATTACACCGAGGACCCAACAATAGTACATCGCTATTTCCGAGAAAAAACAGTTCGCTGCTCTTCTTTGACAAGCTAGATGGTGAAATAAACGCGAGGAATGCCGTTTACGATTCTCCCATTGTTTTTTTTTTCGTCCGGTTTGTGTCTCTACGCCGAACCAAACGATATTCAAATTAACTCGTGACACGGGCAAACGAACGTACGGACATCGCGGAACGGGGCATTCTTCGGCCCGTAACAATGCCTTGTGAGGTTACGTAACGCCGAAGGAAAAAAAATGTTCTCGGAGATGCGAATTATGTTTGCGTTAAAATTTGACATACTATTTATAGAGCTTATCTGAGCGGAGATCGGCGGGCCGATGTCGGACGATCGACAGCTGAAAAAATAACACGCTCAAGTTCGTGAGGGGCCCGAAGCCAAAAGCGAAGCGTCTTCTAAGGCAGCGTTCTAACCTTCAATTATTCGTTAGTTATGGTAGAGCGGACGGTCGACTTGAGAGGAAGGAGAACGGCGCGCGGTTTCCCACACTGAGCAGGATAGATTTTTGAGAAAATCCAAGTGAAACACACAGTAAGTCAGTATCTGTTTGAAATTGAGAAGTTTGGATTTTTGATATGATCCCGAATTTTTGTTGAAATGCCTCTGGCATATCATAAGAAATAATAACACTGTCCTGCAAGATTTTGCTCATGGACAATGAATTGTTGTTTCCCAAGTAATTTCCCATGAAAACAATTGCATATCACGTCAGGTTTTGAGATATTCTAACCTAAAAGTGCAAAAAACACTGTTTTTTGACATATTTGAGGTTATCGTACCGCGATTTTATTTCTCAAAAAACTATGAGTAGGATCTTAAAGTACAAGTTTTCCACTCTTAAATGCCGTGAGTTTGTTAAAATATCTTTTTTTCACTGAGATATGGCATTTTGAAATTTTTGTGGTGTCATGTTTCAATTTGACTTCACCTACTTCGAAAACGTAGAAAATGAATAGTCAATCAAATTTTGAAATTCGCATTTTCGTATTGCTTCCGCCATAAGGAATATAATTGTTATTATCCTTTATTTTTATATTTATGTTACTATAAATTTCCAGAATACAAAAGAATCTAAGTAAAGACACCATTCTTTCATTAAAGAAAAAGTTCATGAAAGTCCATATACGCTATTGTAACTTTAGTCAACTCAGTTCGGGTATATTGTATTTTCTTCGAAAAATTTTGAAAATCTCACCAGCAAATCTTTTGACATAAGAAAATATTGACCTGTTATCTATTTTTAACTATTTTTTTACGTTTCTTATTAAAAAAAAAAACCATTTTTTTTTTACACCCGTCCCTTATGGGGTTTCAGGTTTAAGAAAAATCCCCCACAATAAATTTAAAATATAAAAAAACCCCCCCCGGTTTTAAAAAAAAATTTTTCCCCAACCCCCCCCCCTTTTTTTTGCCCCCCACCCATTTAATAAAACACCCAAAAAATTTTTTAATATTATAAAATATTAGTAGCCTTTTTTTTTTTTTTTTTTTTTTTTTTTTTTTTCTTTTTTTTTTTTTTTTTTAAAAAATTAAAAAAAAATTTTTTTTTTTTTTTTTTTTTTTTTTTTTTTTTTTTTTTTTTTTTTAAAAAAAAAATTTCCTCTTATTTTTTTTTTTTTTTTTTTTTTTTTTTTTTTTTTTCCTTTTTTTTTTTTTCCCCCCCCCCCCCCCCCCCCCCCCGACCTCTTTCATTTTTTATTTTTTTTTTTTTTTTTTTTTTTTTTTTTTTTTTTTTTTTTTTTTTTTGGGGGGGGAAACTATCCTAATTTTTTTCGTTTTTCATAGCAAGGCAGATGGTAGTGGTGATGAATGTTCCTGAAGGACTAAAGAATACGTACAAACAAAAATTTTTGTAATCGGAGCTGCTTATCAACTTTTCCGCATTTTCCGGCTTATTAAGTGGACTAAGAGGAAGACTTGTACTATGATATCCGACATATGGTTTTTTGTGAAAAAAAAATTTGCGGTGATACATTAACCTCAAATATGTCAAATAACAGTGTTTCTTGCACTTTTAGGTTAGAATATCTCAAAAAACCTGACGTGATAGAACAATTCTAGTCAGTCAGTATTTGTTTTCGTCGAGAAAAATACTTCGGAAACAACTATTCATTGTCCAGGGGACACAAAATTTTCAAAATTTGGCAGGGTAGTGTAATTTTTATATGCACTTTAAAAGTTCATTGTATTGTTACAAAAAGAGCAATAGTTCGGAAAACAGAAAAATGAAGTTTCTGCATGATGGTGTTTCAACCATTTAAATTACGCATACGACATTCAGATCATGGTTCAGACAACTTTTTTTGATATGATGAAACAATATACAAAATTTCATCCACATCAGTCTGATTTTTGTTTTCAAGTCCACATCAGTCTGAAATTTTGTACAATAATTATGAAATCCAACGCTTCGTGAAAAAACGCGACTCTTCCAAATTTTATAATGTCGTGAAAGAAGCTTTGAGCAACTTGAATATTTGTATGTGTAAAAGGGCGTTCAAACTTTCGAATCTTTTTTTTAAACCCGTTAATTAGGAGAGTCTAGGGAATATTTTAAAGTTATAAACATAATGCGCGGATTTAAGCCGCGGCGATAGCTCAGTTGATAAAGTGCCGGGTGAGAAGGTGGCGATTACTCCAAGAGCTATTATACTCGCGGGTTCGAATCCCACCTGTGGCAATTGGCACCTGTCACAGGGTTGTGGTTGTGTGTCCTATGTCTTATCCATGTGTATTCTCCCTCTGCACAATTGCAATGACTCTTAGAGGGAGAATGTCAATTTCTGTGGTGGGCTTTTATTATTTATTTATTTATAATGAAACTTTGAGAGCGCTTCGCTGTTTTTGAACTGACCAATTCCGTAATTCTCAGCAATACAGTCATAGTAGCTATGATGACTCTAGCATGGAGGAGGTGCATTTTAGGACATATATTTACAGGAAGAAAAATTCTTATTTTAGACCTCAAAAATACGCCCTTAAAATTATTGTTGTAAATTTTGAAACACCCTGTATACAAATTTTATATAGGAAACTGCTAAAAGCGGAACTCACTGAATATTTATACCTACATATATTCAGCTTTTCTGTTGGTATACACAGACCGCAAAGAACGCCGCTGCAAACTCTCGTTTCTCGTACACGCTTTATTGACTTTGCACAACTAATTTCGGTATTTGCAAGACAAACCGCGGTCCATTTCAAGTCGCAGTATCGAACATGGCCAAAACCATGTTTGCTCGCCCTTGTTGACTTTCATTTTTGAGGATACTCGCACGTATTTGAACCGCAAACATCTTAAGAGCCCACTTTTTTTGGACGAGTACGCCGAGCAAAAAAATCTGCAAATGAAGCGGAATCAGTGAATTGGTTGACAATAGGCTCCTCATATTTTGGCAATTTTTCTGCATTGAAGATGAAGTTATTCTTAGATATTGAATTAAAAGTAAAATCGAAATACCCACTTTATTTGAAATTTTCACATAAGATGTACTTCGATATAACAAAAAAAAAAAATGATTAATTCTTCAATAAAAAATAAATAACAGTTAAAAAAATCACTGTCTCTAATCAAAGTCACTAATTGATTTATCAATCAATTTATTCAATGAGAAACAATCTGAATCAAATGATCAATGTCTCTGTCTGGTACCTATCATATCCCAGACATGCTCGATTGGTGAGAGATCGGGGAGACGTGCAGGCCTTGTTCCAAAAACTGTGTCGTAACTCTTATCGTGTGAGGGCAATTTCTTGTTTAAAAATTGGTTCAGTCAACCCCCGAAGATATGGCACTGCAACAAGTTCTAAAACATAGGTTATGTAACTGATTGCAACCAAATTTCCCCGAAAGAAAACTAAATAATCCAGTCTGTGAGCCGGGGAATTAGCCCAACTAAATAAATTTTTTTTTGCATCATGTTCTATGAACTCTAAGGTCATTCGGGACTATCAGCTAACTTGGCAATCCCCCTCAGACCACCCCTATACTATTAAAACACACCCCATTCTCACCCTCATTTTTTGAGTGGTATTTAATTTTTGAAAAATGACAATTAAGAATCGGGAGTGGGTTCTAGGGAGTTTGTTTGGGTCGCTGAGCATGAATCCGATGTCATTTTTCCCGGAAAATTCATGCCACGGCCGGGAAAACTGGAAAATTGACACTTTTGCGAAAATTGAATCATTGTTCACGCGATTTGCGTTTTTTTATGTCATAAAGATATCCAGCAGCGTACAATTATATCGCATAATGAAAAACCCT
This sequence comes from Aromia moschata, assembly GCA_029963805.1. NCBI lineage: Eukaryota > Metazoa > Arthropoda > Insecta > Coleoptera > Cerambycidae > Aromia > Aromia moschata. Next base: position 383,882 of record JAPWTK010000112.1, read on the forward strand.
GTAAATTTTCTGGAAAACTATGAACATTTTCCGGAAAACCTGGAAAGACAATTTTTCAATTTTATGAAAATTATCGTGTGATATGTCGCTATTGGGGCTTTTTGGGGCTCTGATCATGAATACGATGTCACTTTCCCGGAAAATTCATGCCACGGCCGGGGAAACTGGAAAATAGGGTCACTTTTGCGAAAATTGAATCATTTCACGCGATTTGCGTTTTTTTACGTCATAAAGATATCCAGAAGCGTATAATAATAACGCATAACGAAAAACCAAGTGAATATTCTGGAAAACTATGAAAATTTTCCGGAAAACCTGGAAAGACAATTTTTCAATTTTATCGAAATGATTGTGTGATAAGTCGCTATAGGGTTTTTTTTGGGCCGCTGATTGAGAATGTTATTTCATAAATTGCTGAAATTAACATTTAATTAATTATAAGATGCAGGTATTTCAAAAAAAGTTTGAATTTGAAAATTTGAAAGCATGAATATTACGGGAAAGTGACAAATACTCCGGGGAAGTTCCGGGTGTGTATTATAGTATAGGGGTGGTCTGAGGGGGTTTTCCTGAGGGGGGTGGTCTGAGCAAAAAAAAAAATTTTAATTCAAGTAGCTGTACCAAACTTAGTTAGTCTTCCAGCTCACAGACTGGACTAAAAGGTGGCCTGCTATTAAAACATGTTGTACCCCAAATCATCACTAACACTGCCCACGAGTAAGGACAGTATAGAGTTCATCAGCTAGTTGTAAATTTTTTCTGCGTCCATCATGAGCCCACAAACAGAATCAGGACTTATCACTAAGGACTACATAACATCTGCATCATGTATACAGTACAATCATTCATTGCACCATTGCAATCCGAACAGGATGAATTGGAGCGTTTCTATGCCTACCTAAGGGGTAGGCTTGGTAAAAACGAAGTCCACAGGATATTATTCGTTGATATACGAACGCCATAGACACTCTTCGTTTTAAATTTACCTTCCAAAAATTTCCCACAGCTCGTGTTGTGGAAAATCAGTCTCTTACCGCCAACATTCTCAGATGACGTTCTTTACGATCTGTAGTCCTCCGAAGACATCCTGATCCTCGGCGACTTTTAGCAGCTTTTTCAGACCACATGTACTGTAGAAATGTAAAAGTGGGACTGACAAGGATTTATGTACGTTTAGCAAAGAATGATTTTAAATATACGCTTTTCTACATAAAAATCACAACAAACACCAAGATAATTATTACGCTATTAGGACTGTGTCATCTTAAAGACATTTTATTATTATCATTATCTGCATAGGAGGTTACACTGTTTTTAGGAATATTTAGTAGCAGGTCATTTACATATAATATAAAAAGAAGTAGTCCCAGTTTTGTGCCATGAGGTCGCCAGTATTTACCTATTGGTAATAACTGTAAATATTTTGTACATTTACCCTTTGATTTCTATCACTCAAGTAATTTTTAATTAACTTATGTACTACGTAACTTATATAATTTTTTAACAATATATCATGACTGACAGTGCCAAATGCCTTTGCTAAATCCAAAAAAACTACAATAATTGGCCTGCTGTTGTCCAAACTATTGTAAATTAATTCTGAGACATTTTTACTGCATATGTTGTACCAATATTTGCACGAAACCCAAATTGACAGCTACTTATTATATTGTTTTTCTTAATAAAGTTATTTAGTCTACTATATAATACCTTTTCAACTACCTTAGCTATGTTTGATATTAATGAAATTGGTCTGTAATTTGTAATATCCCCTTTATCACCAGATTTATATATTGGAACTACATCTGCTATTTTCAGAGCATTTGGCCAAATGGATTGTTCAAAACAAAGGTTTATGATATGAGCCAACGGGTTTGATAAGAATCCCGATAATATTTTTAGCGTTTTGACATGCATGTTGTCAACCCCACCAGATTTATCTTTAAGTCTATTTATTATTGAATCTACTTCTACAGAATCTGTTGAGTACAGAAACATACTTTTAGTTATTTTAAATAATCCTCGACATTTCCATATTAGTGCCCGTTTGGGTGATCCCGGTAGCCTGAACGGCACTAAATGAAAAACAAACTATTTTTAAAGATGCGTGGTATGTAACCGGTATGTAGTAATCTCCGATCTATTTCCCTACATACCGCATCGGCGTCTAGTCTGGTCGTCTTGTTATTGATGTAAATAAAGCGGGATCTGGGTCACATCATTAGAGCGGACACTATTCATGAAGCTCACATAAAAACATTAATTAACTGAAATTGTTGGGTACCTACTGGGATGTGGGTATCAAGTAGCTAATCTGATTAGAGGATCGAGCTTCTCTTTAGTGAGTACACACACGAGGCTGCATGATAAACTAAGCGGTTTCAGGAACCGATCGAGGAATAACACTTCCACAAGTAGTTTTTTGTTTTTTCCTGTGTCAACTTCTACAATTATCTGACAGAGTAAAATAAGTGGTTCCCCCAAAGGAGTAGTCTTTAATTCAAATAAATTAATTCTTTCAGTGGAGTCAGTAAAATGAGTATCTCCTAATTGTTAAAGATATACTTGTTTTTGTGAAAGGAGAAGTATCTTCAAACAACCATTTAGCCAATTTCAAAGATTAATATATTTTTATTCCTTTAATTGTAGACAAAATAAAATTGATATTTAGCAGAAAAGAGCATTATACCTACACAGTTTTTTTTTTTAATATTTTGACCTACACAAAAAATATCAATAAAACCATATACACAAATAACCTATGTTAGGTTATTTTATGCAATCAATATAATTATAGTAGTTTACTATATTTTCATAAAAAAGGCAAATGGCAAAAATAACGCGTATGTAAAATACGACTCTTGGCTACATAGCAAATTAGAAGATTGAGAAAGACGCGCGTCTGCCTGCCATGATGTGATCGCGCTGCTCTTTTATAGGTTGGTATGAAGTCACGTGATCAACGAGCTGTGTATTCAAGTAAATCGTAGTGTTTATTTATTTAAAGACAAATATTTCTTTGGTTGTTAAATGTAAATTAAAATATATTTGGTTGAATTAATATTCGCTTAATGTTGAATTGTTGAATTATTTTTATTACTTTCAATAATTCAAATAAAATGCTGTATATTTCTAATGCAATGGATTAAACCGCAAAGGAACACGGATTATTAATTTAAACAAACTATTTTCTCTGTGTACTAGTATCTGCCTAGTATCTATTATCACTGGAATTTTAAATAAAATGTTGACGCTACATTTAAAACAGAAATGTCAAAAATTACGTTCTGTGTAATTAAGTACTATATGCACAAGTGTAAAACAAGTAAAGTATATACAAGTAAGTACTAATAAAGACATTAAAAATGTCTTAAAATTATACTTTTTTTATATACCTATTCAAGTCTCAAAATCAAAAATCAAATTTATATTTTAAGAATCAAGTAAAACTACAGAGGTGTACATCTTATTGTGCCGCACTGCATATATAACGTATAAATTAATAATGTGTAATAATAAAATGTAAACCTAAGTTATTATTGCTTCAGTTAAGCATTTAAAATACTAAATTCTGTGAACGATATAGAAATTAAACTGTACAGTTGGCATGACAGATTATTTAATCGGTGTATATCTGAGTAATTCATTACAAATCTACGCTTAAACTGGGGCATGCAGCAGCTGATTCGAAAAATTACACGCAAAACTACACCAGTACAAAGCACAATTGCCTACAAGCTTTATTATGAAACTTGTTCACGCCCTCATTTTTCCGAATAGGTATCACAAATTTTTAAGGTATCGAATGGCAGATAAAGAATTATCTGTCATTGAGGTAGTAAATAGTAAATACCAAAAATATAATCGCATAATAAATTAATATTACATTACGTCCTCATCATTTAATACATATTTTTTAAATGATCTATTATTTCAATTTGATAGGTAATTGATTTACATACATATATGTACATACATCTGTTGCGGTATTGATGAGAACCAAGATAACTTTTAAATAATGGTTATTATATCAGTTAGGTACTTTTACGTATAAAAAAGATTTTTTTCGCAATATTTTTACCCAAATATCTGTATTTTTGCTGTGTCCCTTTATTAATGATACAACCTGTATAATGGCAGTCTACAAATATAGAGTACCCTCAATAACTTTTTAACTGAAATATATTCTCATTTCGGGTTTTTACTATTTCAAATAAACTGAAAGGAGCGTTTCGGCATTGTCCCCATTTTTCCATAATCAACTAGATTCGAGAAATAAATGATAAAGTTTAATTTATAAATGGGACAGCCTCCATATAAGAATATTTGTTAAATTTTAATTAACAAGATGTTCTAAAAAAAATTGTGTGAGTTTTAATTTTCTCCTGAAGATGCCAACTTAGTTGGTGAAACGCGCATCGAGAAAAGTATAGTAGTTCGGTGTTTCGTGGAAAACGTCCAGTTTTTTGTTTCTACGCGGAAGGTTCCAGTACCCACTCCAGGATCAAGATGTTCTGAGTAAGAACGCATAAAAATAAATGAGTTTTATGCGTTATGAGATGTTTTTATCAAAATCTTAAGTTAAAAATCTTAATACCTTAAAACTTCTACTCAAAAAATCTCATTTAGGTATGTAAATAAGGTTAACGCCCTCATACGTTTGGCATCACTGAAAAGCGGAATTTTCAGAGATTTTAAAAACATAATGCTGAAATTAAAACTTGAATTAAAAATAAAAAAAATTGTCGTTTTATAATTTTTCTGACCAAAAACAGAACCATTTGATGTTTTTTACATCATCCACAGAAGAATTGAAAATAAAACTTTTGCAAATAATTCTAATAGAAAAATTAATTATTCTGATGCATTCTTTCTCAGAACTTCTACGACATACAAAAATATAGAGGGTGTTCCATTTGAAAATCTGAAGTCCTATTTATTTCTTAGATCTAATTGTTTATAGAAAAAAAAAGTGAATCGTATTCTCTAATATATTCTGTTCTATTCCATTCAGTTTGGTTTCATCTCGTTCTATTTCATCCCGTTCTATTCAGTTACATTCCATGCCGTTCCATAACTTTCCATTCCCTCCCATTCCTCCCCATTGTATTCCTTGCAATTCCGTTCTTTTTGACTCCACTCCATCCGATTCCATTGCGTTCCAACCCACGCCCATTCCTTTTAATTCCATCACCTTCCATTCCCTTCCTTCCCTTTCATTATCTTTCATTCCGTTCGTATGCATTCAATTCCCTTTCATTTCTTCCCATTCCATTCCTTGCCATTTCGTGTTCTCCCATTCCATTCCATCCACTGAGTTCCACCACATACACATTCCTTTTCATTCCATCCCGTTCCATTCCCTTCCATTATGTTCCATTCACTTTAATTCCATTCCAATGGATTAAATTTCCTTCAATTTCTTTTCATTCCTTTCCATACCGTTCCATTGCATTATATTCTATCCCATTTTGTTTCCATATTAGCACATATTATTTCCATCCCGTTCAGGTCCCTTTCCTTTTCATTCCATTCCGTTTTATTACAATGTATTCCATTATTTTTTATTTAACTTCGTCATTAATTTGGAATCACTGGAAAGCGGAATTTTCAGAGATTTTAAAAACATAATGCTGAAATTAAAACTAAAAATTAAAAAAATCGTCTAGTTTTATAATTTTTCTGACCAAAAACAGAACCATTTGATGTTTTTTACTTCATCCACAGAAGAATTGAAAACAAAACTTTTGCAAATAATTCTAATACAAATTAATTATTTTGATGCCTTCTTTCTCAAAACTTCTACGAGATACAAAAATATAGAGGGTGTCCTATTTAAAAATCCGTTCTAAAAAGTTCTATTTATTTCTTAGATCTAATTTTTTATTCTGTTCTATTCCATTCAGTTTGGTTTCATTTCGTTCTATCTCATTCCGTTCTATTCAGTTACATTCCATGCCGTTCCATATCTTTCCATTCCCTCCCATTCGTCCCCATAGTATTCCTTGCCATTCCGTTCCTTTTCACTCCACTCCATCCCATTCACCACTCCTCTCCTTTTCATTCCATCCCGTTTCATTACATTCTATTCCATTATTTTTTATTTAATTTCATCATCATTTTGTGTCGTTATTCCCGCTCTGTTGGCCTCGCAGTGTTTCGCGCAGACTTCGCTCCACCTCAACCTCAACCCGGTTCTTAGTCTAAGCGCTAATCTTGGCATTGCAAAAGCGGCTCGCCGTGTAGGCCCGAAGGATACAGCCGCCTCGGATTAGGTCGCAGTCGCAGCGCCGTTGGCCGGGCGTACGGAATTCGAAACATCTAGTCGCGCCTTTCGCCGTAAATAATACACCGCCATCGCGCCGCTAACTGTAATGCTCTTATAGAGATAGCGGAGATTCTTATCCAGGCGGCGCGCAATTTAGGAATTTTATTGTTTCAGCAAATCGCGTGCCTAAATTTGGAATTAGCAGGTATCAAGCGTGCGGCCGTTCTAATGGAGTCTCGATCGGTAATTATGCTCGGACGTTTCGCGGTAGATTGAACGCGCGAATGCGGGAGGGTCAGAATTTCTCAAACGTATCACCTGCATTACGTGAAAATTCAAATTTGATCGTCTGCATTTTTTCCATAGCTGTTGGCAGTGCAAACGAAAATCCAGTTGGATTTTACAAATATAACTTTTTTGTTACAGATATAAACAATTGAGATTTTTTGTCATTTTTTTTTTTCAAAATATTCATTGCGGACGATCTAATTGTAATTGCCACAGATCGTTTATATTTTTCAATCAAAAATATTTAATTTAAGTTAATTTGTTATACTTGTTTATAACAAATTGGAAAAAAAAATCGCTGGATATTAGTCAAAATCTGATGAACAGTGGTGTAATTCAAATTTAACTCTTCCCCGATAATTCTTGTCGTCAACCGGCGATCTGAACCCACAAAATCCCGTATTCTATCGACATTTTCATGAGTTCTTGAAGATGAAGGCCTTCCGCTGAGTGGTTTATCTTCAATCGAGTCTCTTCCTTCTGAGAATGCCATAAACCACCGAAAAACCTGGTGTATTGAAAAAACACTTCTCCGTAGGCGTGTTGAAGTTTTGCAAAAGTATCCGTTGCGCTATGCCCAAGTCTGAAGCAAAACCTGATCGCACACCGTTGCTCAAAATTAATGACATTCATTTTTAAAACGCACTAGAAAAAAACGGTTTACGAAAAGAGTCACAAAGAACAAAAAATGACTCTAACAAGTTCAAAATTTTACTAAATGTGCATTACATGTTAACCTACCGCCCTTACAAATCCCGCATCCCCAGTGTTGCTAGATGCCAGTCTCATTATTTAATTTAGACACATCGTAGAATAAAAAATAAAAAAGAACTGTTTCAATAATCAATTTTGGACCAATTTGAATATTTATTTTGTAGCTCTATTAACTTTTAACAGCGGTATAAATCAAAATTGGTATACCCAATGGTCATATGTGTCGAAAATGTTACCCTTAATAATATTTCAAGGACACCAGTTATTATAGAACAAGCATTCGGCAGTGGACATACTGCATACTAAGTGTATCACCAGGAGACTGCCGAATGGTTGTACATCGTTTTCAAGTCCTTTTACTCACTTTTACTCGTCTATTTATAATGACTTTTTCAAGCCCACCCTTAGGAAAAACTGGCATTGGTGGGCCGAAGGCCATTTTCGCCTAGGTCAAGCCAGAAGTCGTTGGCCAATGCCAACGCCGAAACTCGTTTTCCAAGAACAAGGACGAAACTAAGGATAACTTTAATTTTTGACCTTGAATTCACCGTGAAGATGAGATTAATTTCGTAATGAGTGGTACTATTTTTTTCCTATTCAGCGCATCAAAAAACGTAGGTATGGGTAACTATTGGACCGAAATAGCAAAAAAAAAGATCTTGAAATAGCGATTTTCAATTTCAAGGATACTTCCAGGGATTTTTACACTATTTTTTCCATATTCAATGCATCAAATTTTCCCGGAAAAATAAATATTTTGTGTCCCCTAGTTGGTCCATATATCGACCACTTCCGCCGTTAAAAAAGGTTAATATCGGATGTCGAATTCTCTGCTTTGTTATTATACTGTCTCAATCTATGTTCCTTTTTTGTTATTGTTTCATAACAGAACGAGAATAATTCTTATTCCCTGTAATTTTTCATCAAAACCCACAGGATTTAGATCTTGTTAAATCTCACCAGTGTGATATGATGACGAATAACGATGATCGAAAGTCTCAGCTTATTGACTCGCCAGGAGAATGTAGTGGTGATATGGAATTGCCCTTTAGTATCCATAAAATGAACTTGACGTACTCGGATAGGTCTGTCAAGACAACCAATAAATGTCATTCCCGGATTCTCATTCTACTTCAGTATAGTGTATATAATAACTAATAACATTGATCACGTCCAAACCTTCAAAGAATAAATGGGGCATTTCACGCCAACTAAGTGAGGTCAAAAGAAATTTCTGTTTGAAACATATCACAATCGATAGTACTTGCTAAAAAACTAACTTCCCTAAAATTTTAGATTTTTTGAGCCACAAGGAGAGGGATGGTGAGGGTGAGAAAATACAAATTTTCGTTTCGACTCTAAAATTTCAATCTTTCTCAGTAAGAAAATGAAAAAAATTAAAAAAGAAGGTTGTAATGGTTTTCGTATGTGTTTTTTTGCGTAGAATACGATAAAAATATTTTCAAAATTATTGGGGGTAGTTTTCACCCTTATTTTGAGGATTGAAAGTTTAAAATTAAAATTTCGAAAAGTATGACACGATTTTTTTTTAATTTCTTTCTTTTTTTTGTACTTTCGATTAATTTTTAATTCATAATGGGCGTCGACCAAGAACTGGCCCCAAAAACTGTCCAAACGTGAAAAAACGTGGTTTTAGCGTATTTTCTCATCCTGTGAGATAGTAAATGGCAAGTGAATAATATATTCCAAGGTTTTTGGAGTCGCTGATTACGAATCTAAGATTTTCAAATGGCGGATCCAGTATGGTAGTCGACTTTTAAAAAATGGCTAAATTTTGAAATTTAAAAAATACCATAATATTCTACGGGAAATTTTCTACGTTAGAATTGTAATCAGAGACCTCAAAAACCTTGGAATATATTATTCACTTGCCATTTACTATCTCACAGGATGAGAAAATACGCTAAAACTAAGTTTTTTTCACCTTTGGGCCGTTTTTTGGGCAAGTTCCTGGTCGACGCCCATTATGAATTAAAAACTAATCGCAAGTACACAAAAAAAGAAAGAAATTAAAAAAAAAATTGAAAAAAAAAATCGTGTCACACTTTTCGAAATTTCGATTTTAAACTTTCAATCCTAAAAATAAGGGTGAAAACTACTCCTAATAATTTTGAAAATATTTTTATCGTATTCTATGCAAAAAAAAAACAGATCGAAATCAATTGCAACCTTCTTTTTTAATTTTTTTCATTCTTCTATTGAGAAAGATTGAAATTTTAGAGTCGAAACGAAAATTTGTATTTTCTCACCCTCACCATCCCTCTCCTTGTGGCTCAAAAAATCTAAAATTTTAGAGAAGTTAGTGTTTTAGCAAGTACTATCGATTGTGATATGTTTCAAACATAAATTTTTTTATTACCTCACTTAGTTGGCGTGAAATGCCCCAAGTACATTTATCATATAGATCATCTATATTGATGCTATATTTCTTCCTAAGAATCAGCCTCGGTAATAAAAAATGATTAGAAGATTTATATTCTCTTTGAAAACTATGGCAATGTTGCTAAAATAAAGATTTTCAGAACTGTTACATGTTGTTTTAATTTTTCATCTGGTCCAAGTTATGCATCTACTGGTCCAAATTAACAAACTAATTTCCCATATTGCGGAAAGCGTTTAGATTCTTTATCACTAAGAAGCCTTTTCCAACAAAAAATCAGGAAATGGGTAATGCTTTTGTTAAATTTCTGTTCTGTTCATTACTTCCCAAAAAGTGTTCCAATATAGGCAACCTCTCTTTAACATATCTGTCGATTTCAAATTGTGATTCCTTAACATCAAACTAAATACAAAAAACAAAAGGCAGATATACTTACAAAAAGGTCTTGGCCAGCCACGATAAAAAATATATGCATCTTTCAAGGACCGCGGCGGCCATGCGTCGTCCATTTTTAACTCCGCATTTGCTTTCTGGCGATCCGCGAGACTGGATTGCATAACATCCCGAATTCGCAGAATTTTTTCGCCGTCCGCGTATGAAAATTCATCGCCCGCTCGAAGATATTCAAAACGTAGAAGGCGACCCGTTTTTGTGCAGCGGAATCGTCGAAACGGCGGCGCGCCATTACCTGCCTGCCCCCCCATATTTGGCCAATTATTAATGATAATAAAATTCCGCTACTGAATAAGTAATTAATTTATAGCTCTTAAGTATTGTGTGCTAACGAAGAGTGGTCATTTAGGAAAGCTCCGATAATTATTTATATGTGAATCTCTAATAATAAGTCGGAGGTAGTCGGGAATCGTTGCTCGCGGTCCTCAGCGTGGACACTATTTATTAGTATTAATTAGTTTATGGCCTGTCGTTAATTAGGGACTTTTGTGCGACTCGTTGGTCCGTCTGAAAAAAAAGTTGTTGCCATTTTTATTGCATTGTTCTCCGATGTGATGTGGACGACTATCCCATACAATGAGCGCTTGTCAAAATATTGGCGCTTAAAGACATTGTATTTAATATAAAGCATTATACCTTTAGCAAGATGGTTTGTCTCCGCTCTTTGCATGTCTTATTCGCGAGTTTTTAAGCAAGAGTTGATTTGAAAAATAGAGTGGCCCCTCAGGTGCCCCAGATCTTGTGCCCTTTGATTTTTTTTTGTGCGGATTCAATTTATGTTAGTAAACTACAAAATCTAGATGATTTGAAAAATCCAATTAGATATGAAATGAGCCAAAGTCTTGACATAATTCGCAATGGAAACAAAAATAAAGGAACCAATCTTTTCGTTTGTTACTACTAATAAAATGTATGTTTTCCACTCTTGAAATGACTTGTATTCGAACATTTTGTTATAGGACCAATAGAGTGACAACTCAGGACCCCAGATCTTGTGCCCCTTGATTTTACTTGTGGGGATAAGATTTATGTTAGTAAACTATACAATCTGGATTGAAAACAGCCAAAGGCCTGACATAATTCGCAATGAAAACAAAATAAAAGAACCATTCTTTTCGGGGTAGGTTAATAACAGCATTTATATTTGCTGTTTGTCAGTACCTATTTATGTTTACTACTCTTGGAATGACTTATTCCAAAATTTTGTTATAGGACCAATAGAGTGGCCCCTCAGGTCCCCAGATCTTGTTTCCCTTGATGTTTTCTTGTGAAGGTAAAATGTACGTTGGTAAATCACAAAATATAGAAGATTTTAGAAATCCAATTAGGTATTAAATGAGTCAAATTAGTCCTGACATAATTCGCAAAGGAAAAAAATTAAAGGAACCAGTCTTTTCCTCTGTTCAATAACAGAGTCTTTCTTTGCTTTTTGTTAGTAATAAAATTTATGTTTTCTTGACATGACTTTCATTCGAAAATTTTTTGTCATTTTTAAATTTGTGGACCGTTTAGACACGTCGTTAAATAAAATGGGGTTTATCATTTTAAAATAATGTCGATGCCATCATTACTTGAAAACCAGAAGTGGGGACAAATTAAATTTGATGCAAAAATGCGTATTTGTAAAAATCAACTCGATCTATCCAGGAATTTTTTCCAAGTAAAAATTGCTTCAATTTACTGCGTGTGTAATAATATAGGTATAGCATTTCCAATCTCAGTTTAAAACGATAAAAAAGACAAAGAACTTCTTTGAGACCTTTGCGCCAACCTCTAACACGTGCCTTCCATAAGCGCGCGTGTAACATACTCTTCATAGCAATAAAATACTTATATTTTACAAATCGTATATGTATTAGCAGTTAGTATAACATGTAACACTGATTTGCAAAATTAGTGACTAATAAATTATGGACGAAAGTATAAAATAATTTGCTTACCTTACAAACTTTGAAACCTCTGGTCTAGAATATTTTGAAATGATAAGTATAGGTATATATTATCATGTGTTCGTTTGTATAAGAAACATTATGGATAAAAAGCGAACAATTTTTCTAATAAATCTGCGGTCATGTCTTCATGATAGTCAGCAGAAGGGTATCTTATATATTTTCGGTTAAGAGCAGTACGTTGGGTACAAACCCAATTTCACTTGCGGCATGCAGAATTTGACGCGTTTTCCCCTTGAACAGAGGAAAACGCATCAATATGGTGTGTTGCGTATTGTATTTTTAAAATACAATTTTGAGCAGTGTCATATCAAACTACGTTTCGTCAAGATATAATATTATTAATTAAGATATATATCTTATTTAATTCGCGATACTCTTTTATTTTATGCAAATATTCAGAATCTCCACAATCGTGTTGGAGACACCGAACTTATATTTTAAACTGAGATCGGAGTACTGTACCTTTATTTGCAATGGTAACTAAAATAAAACACTATACATTCCTTATAACATTTATGCATTGAAATAATGAGCATTTGCAAAGTCAAATCGATGACTATACAACCGATGTTTTCGGTGCATTTTTTTATAATTAAATCACGACTTGATTTCGATTATTTTTTGTTCGGGTTTTTTCGTTTAATTATCTAAAATCTCCCGATCGATACTACTAACCGTCTTTCAGAAAAAATTCTAATAATCGAAGCGTACCTATTTAAAAAACCTCGGCTGTCATCTTTGTGATAAATGAGTAAAAATGCGACCGGTAGCGCGGTCATTACTATATTAGTGGTGCTCCCTTCTACAACTCGCCGGCCGTTCGGCACACATCAATTATTGTAGAATTTGTAATATAACAAAATTAGCTCAATTTTCATATTATCCGTAACCTGGACTTATATCATTTATCATGCCGCCACCACAGAGTACGACGTACGACTTACCTGGCTCCTATAGATATTCTTAGATTTATTTTCTTAGGTTCTCTAATTAAACCGTTAGAGAAAGTTAGAATGGTATAAGAACAACGAATTGAAAAAAAAATCCTCCATTAGAACACCAATAAATATCACCCTCTAGTGTGTTTACATGAAACAAGATGTGATCTGACGAGTCCGATACAGACGGCAACTACCAGGTTCACAAAACGAGAATTTCCTGTTCATCGTTATTCACCAATAGAAATCACAGATCCGGATTGCGATCTTATTAGATCTTTAGTCCCATTTAAACATGCTAGAGGGCGATAACTCCAAGGTAACACCGTCGGTATGCTCTCCTGGTCAGGATATAACCAACACGCTCGTTCTTCGTCGTTCGTCGTCAGATGGGTCACACTGATGAGACATAATAACATCGCAATCCGGATTTGTGACTTCTAATGGTGAAATACCAGAAAAAAGCTAAAAAGTAGAACTGAAGAATAGATAGTAAACCAAGGAAGAACATATTAGAAAACATATGTTGCCCCTTAGGGACGAAAAAAGAGTTAATTTACGTGAGTTACTCCAAACACGTAATCCTAGTACGTAAAAATATTGAAAAAAAAAATTAGGAGCTATCCCTCTTTAAAAAGATTGTACAGGTTTTTTCCTGATGATTTGCAACCCCTTTAAACTGTTTATTTTTCGAGATCAAGAGAATAACGAACCACCAGAACAGTCAAAACGTTGTACGAGATTAGTAAGATAAATAGTAAACACTGACTTAAATATCCTGCTTGAGTCTAATGGAATCGATGGTTTAGCTTGCCTTATGTATTTTACTTTTAATATTTTAATCTGATACATCTCTGTTTAAGTATTATACCAACATTATGTACGTGATTACGTCGTGTTCGGATCCATTTTTCTTTACTAACTAAGTAATAACAGTTTGGTTACTGTTGCGCGAAAACAAACATATCGGCGAGTTTTTGTCGACCGTTGAACCGATGCTGCAGCGAGCTCATGTGGGCGTGTTCGGGAGGCTATTTTTTTCTTCGCCACGATTTCTTCATAAATCTGACACATGGATAATCGTTTAATTAATTTTTATGGGACCGACAACGGTGTACAGTTAGTAGGTATCGTACGCGAGGGAAATATAGCGCAGTCGGAGTAGGCCAAGCTCCTCCGACACGTTGCAGAATTCGGATAACATATCGCGCTACGTTGCGTTGCGGTAATCTAAACCTAGCCCTTTTAAACGTGTAAATTACATAAGCTACTCGAAGACATACTTTTTGAAACGAATATTATTTAGTTTATAACAGTAAGAGCTGGATAGTGTGAACACAAAAATAACAACGATCGTTTATATTGTAACATTTTATCCGACTTTAACCAATCTTCAATTCTTTTCTACCTATTGTAGTGTGGCGAAACGTTAACATGAGTAATCGCCCGGTCAGCCTGACAAAACTGCGACATAGTGCCGATCTCTTCTCGAATTAACGCGTGTGGACCCGATAAACCTAGTAGCTATCAGAGCTTCCTCGATTCACCCGCGAGAACTATACAGTGTCCGCCATAAAGCTGGAACCAAATGGGATTTTTGCTTAATATTAGTGTTTGATAAAAAAATTGGTGACAATCACTTCTGGTTCCAAAATAACTAAAAATACACCAATTCAAAGTTGACAGCTAACATCTGGCAACTGTCAAATTTCTCGTTGTATCGTTGGTTTTGAAGATTATTGATATTCTTATTCGAAAAAAGGTACTGTCTGGATTATTTTCCAATTTCCAAAAAAAATCACCCATTGTTTTCCAGCTGTTATTTTATTAAACTTTATTTTGTTAGTACAAAAATGGTCTTAATTACAATTTGGCTATCTTAACACGAAACTACTACTTAAAAATTACAAAAATTAAATAAATCACGTTAAAAAAAGAACTTAATATGCAAAAAAAAAAACAGTAATAGCCAAGGAGAGTCGTTGCTATAGAAAACCTTATGATTGTGGATGAAATGCCGTTGAGTGAAAGATCCCATTTGGTTTTTTCAAGACGGAGCGGCAATTCACTCTGCTCTACTGCTGAAGTCAGAGAATTTTTAAACATATTGTTCAGAGGAAAATGGATCGGGAGGTTTTCAGAATTTTCTTGGCCACCTCGTTCTCCAGATTTGAACATAATGGATTTTTTCTTTTGGGAATATTTAAAGGAACAAGTGTACAAAAAGGAGGCCTTTTCAAAATATGGATCATTTAAAAAAAGTTATAAGAGAAATATGTACAAATATTCCTAGGCAGCTCTTATTAAATTCTGTCAGAGAATTTAACAGCCGAACTGAAGGAAGTCACACAGAGATGTGACTAATAGGAAAACAATGGGTGATTTTTTTTTTTGGAAATTGGAAAATAATTCAGACAGTACCCTTTTTTTTGATTAAGAATATCAATAATTCTCACAACCAACGATACCTACGAATATTATTAGCACAGTATGCAATGCAATGGCAGATTTTACACCGCTTTTAAGCGTTTTAAATGTTTGCAGATCAGTTAGTTACGGCAGTGAATCAAAAACTTCGAAAATATAAAATTTTTTGGATATCAAAATGTTTGGCTCAAAATCGGCATATAGGCGTAAAATGTAATTAGGTGACATAATTTCTTAGTGACATTTTTCGAAATATTAACAATTTAGGCTATTTTCTAAAGATTTTTTTGGAAAATCACAACAGTTGCTAGATATTAGCTGTCAACTTTGAACTGGTGCATTTTAAGTTATTTTGGTAGCAGAAGTGACTGTCACCAAAAGTTTTTATCACACTCTAATATTAAAAAATTTCCATATGGTTCCAACTTTATGGCGGACACTGTATAACCCGCAGAGATGGCAAAACAATTAGTCTAAAATAAATACATGCCGCAATCGGGTTTTGTAAAACGTACGCCTATATAAATTGGGATATAAATTATTGTACATAAATTAGCAATAGTGTTAATTTTGTAGTTAAAGTCGTCATTGTGTTTTCTTAAAATAAATTGTATTTTAAAAGTTAGTGTTTAATTTTTCACACCAAAACGAACCCAGAGCGGACAAAACTTCACAAGAAGTTCAGACTGTTCCATTTAAACGACATTATTTAAATACCACCATTACCACTCGATCGAATTCCGTAATCGAACTCGCGTTCCATACAACCGGGACCTTATTGGGGATGCTTCAAACGGGCAACCGTAGCAGGACTTCTTGTCAACCGGCCGCGGAGTCGCAGGAAGTGACGAGGACCGCCGATAATATCGCTTAGCGGCGTGTAGCGTCTGTGACAAGATCCAGTCTGTATCGGGTAATCCCCCCGTGTTCTGGACAAATCACACACACACGACGTACTTCACGAAGATGTCACCGCATGGACGGGTTGATTTTAGGGTAGAGTGAGCCATTTTTTTGTATATAGTCCAGGCGGCGTAGATTATTTTTTAAAATAATTAGTTGCGGCACTTTGTCAACGTGATAATTAGAAGAAAAATCGTACGAATCGAATGAAAATGTTTTGAACAAAATCCGATTGTAGGATCACAGCGAAGAAATTGCAAAAAGGTGCGAAAAAAAGGTTTTTTTCGACTTTTAGGCACGAAAAAAAAATGTTGTGTAAAAAACTCTCTCTCCCGCGGGCACAGCAAAAAAAACATCAATTTTCGTTCAGTAGTTCCCGAGAAATCTCAATTGTTTCCGGCTTGTCGAGCGCGCGCGATCGCTTTCCGGGAGCCCGCTCCGCCCGCGGGAAAGAGAGTTCACCCACCACCGCGCCACTTCCCCTTCGCTCTTTTACGCCCTTTTCGCCCTTTTACTTTTTTCTCAATTTGCGCGAAAACTTATGAATATTTTTTGACAAATAATTAACTGTAGATAGATGTTGGAACACCCTACAATTTGAGCTCCGGAAGACATTTCTAGGATAATTACAGACCGAGTAATTGAACATCGAAAAATCGCTCATTTTCGCGGTTTTTATTTTTTTGTGCAAAAAGTTATTAACCGATTTTAATGATCCGAAAACTGTTTTATTCGTATGTTCAACCTCTACAACGGAATATTTTTTTTTATTCTTTTTTTTCGTGCCTAAAAGACGAACAAACCTTTTTTTCGCACCTTTTTGCAATTTTTTCGCAGTGATCCTACAATCGGATTTTGTCCAAAACATTTTCATTCGATTCGTACGATTTTTCTCCTAATTATCACGTTGAGAAAGTGCCGCAACTAATTATTTTAAAAAATCACTTGTTATTTGCTACCTCGCCTGGACTAATATTGAAGTGCGGTTAGTGCGAAAAATTGTGTCCCCCTGGTGGTTATATATCAGTTAAAATATTACCCGAAAAAATAAATTTTTAGCCGGAATCCTAAGAAATTTAATGCTTTAAAAATACGTTTTCTAAAAAAAAAATAGTTGGTTATAGTGTAAAACCTCATAAATCATTGTTTTATTCATCCTTTAAATTGCATTCCATATTTAAAACTCTCTATTTAAATTTAAGATTAATACATCTTGCAATATGTTAGCTTAATAATCTGTTGAAAGCTCACAAAACTATCAAGTTCATATCTTAAAAATAGAAATCTATTAGTTTGACTGACTAACTAATTGACTGACTAGGTTTTTCTGTCATTTTTAAGTACACTGAGTAATAAATCTTTACTGACTTACTAGGGTTTAGATTTGGTTAGTATGGCACAGATACAATTTAGCACGGATAAAATATATAACGTTCCGTTCTCCTATAATCCATCCAATTAACTTTAACTGACTTACGAGGTTTCGCAATTTAACCATCGCGATGTTAGTAGACTCTCTACAAAAACCCTCTGACTCTCTAACCCTCTGACAAAACGCAATTTTCCATAATCCGCCATAATACATAAATGATCTAAAAAAAAATATATATTTTTTATCATTTTCGGCCCAACCTATTTTAAGCTCGCCGCAAATATTTGACGGCAGGAAAATCGACATCTAACGACACCTCTCCGGCATTCACGGCTTCAATTGTTAACGAGCCGCGCCCGCTTATTGATATGTCAATTTCGTCTCGGCGTGCCCCGCATCTAGTGGGCTTAGGAAACAATCGACGAATTGTGCCGCGGATAATGGCCGAATGACGGGCTTACGAAAATATGATTGCGTAGGCGGCGACGATCAGTTAGAAAAATAGAAAGGAGCAAGTTTTCTCCTTAAGATGACCCACGTCATTGATCAAGGATGTAAAAACACTTCATAAGACTTTTATTCCCAGTAAGGAACAATACATTAAAATCAAGAACAGAGTAAATAAACGTTCCAGTACACCAAGAATAGCTTTGCCCGCGAATATGCACCACGAACGTAGTACGACCTAGAACGTGCATACTTGAGAGATATTACTCACAGTTACCAGAGATATGTACAATCCGTGACAGAAGTAGATCAAGCAAGCAAAATATATGTCATTTACCTACCTCATATTTGTTATATTATGCTAACTTGTAAATTAGTTGGCTACTTTAAAGAATTATTCACTCAAATAACCTAAAGGGTGTCCCATAATTCGCGGAAGATTTGAATTTACCCCCACTTGTGCGGTAAAGTGTTGGAAACAAAAAAAAAGAAAATAGTTTGACAGCTGACAGTTTAGGGTTAGTAAAAATGGAGTACTACACGAAAGAACAACGCGTTTTCATTGTTGAACAATATTTCAAAAATAATGAAAGTTTGGCTGCTACAGTTGCCACTTAAAATTTTACCCGTAGTTAAAAATTTAAGTTTTCTGGTGAACGTCAGTAGAACTTTTTGATTTATGAAAATTTACCGATTTTATAGTCGATTTTCGGCCGATTTTTTCAGAAAAAACGTGTTTTTATCTTTAAACTGACGCCATTTTTTAAAATTAATATTTCGAAAACTTCTACGGTCGTTTACTAGATTTTTCAATGTAATTTTAAAATCTTTTTGGTTATTTATTCTAGATGCACAATTGCGACCTGTAGGTTTAGCGCCAGGGAGGTCATAAAAAAACGATGTTTCATTCCGAGAGCTGGTGTGCCGCCGTTTTGGTTTTAAATGACTTTAAACAAATATTTTTGTGTACTTCAAGATATATATAGGGGAGACCGAGGGGAGTCATGACAGAGGAGAATTGTGACAAGTCGATTTCTCGGAACTTTCCGACCTTTTATTTTTGAGAAGCGCTATTTGTATACAAAACATTTGACAATCGACATTTGTATACAAAAAATTTCAAAAAGCAAGTTCTTTACCAAAATTTTGATTGTATATATATCGTTACGTATTTTGTTTACATTGTTATGATATTTTTTCCTCATGTGTGTTAGTCTTTCAAGTTTCCTAGCGTAGTATTTTTTATTTGTATTGGCATTTTGTTTCGAAATTACGAATTGTTATTCTGACCGGTTCACGATTTTTTGCACCTAGGCGAGTTGTGACAGCTTGTCACAACTCTCCTATTATTGTTTATTTAGGAACCAACCGAATAGACGCAAGATCAAATCTGCTGTGCTTACTGACAGATCTACCAAGGATGAAATTGCTGCCATAGAAGCCAGTAGAAAAGTAAAAAATATAAAAATGCGTGATTTAAGCGACAAAAAGAAGAAGCCTAAAAACATAAAGAAGGATACTAATAAGAAAAGAAGAGTTGATTATGATGAAGAGGATGAAGCCGAAGAAGATGCAGAAAATAATTGTTTTTGCTTGTGTTGGCTCGAGACCTTTGCCAATACTACTTTTGATAAGGTAAATCAAAAGAGAAGTGGGTTCAGTGCCTCGAATGCAAAGGCTGGTCTCATGAAGCTTGCACTGGGGGCGAGCTTCAATACGTCTGTCATAATTGTTTATCAGATTAGATTTTGATCTTCACACTGATTATAACATAACAGGTCTCAGAAAGATGCCATATTTTATTATTTAAGAAATTTTTATGTCAATGTTACATGTTATTTTAGTTCGTACAAAGATGCCAAATAATGATTAAAGTACTTCGTTGCAAAACAAATGTGTTATTTATTTATCATTAATATAATGATATTTTTTATTCACCAAATAGTCTAAATCTCATAATAGTCTAGTCTCACAACTTACCTTGCTATCTGTCACAAATTACCTTGGTGTTAGGAGAGTTGTGACACGGAGAGGAGTTTCTGTTTACGTAGATTTTCTCAGAAACCTTAATACTTTTATTAATTTTGATGATTATAATTATTTCTTAAAGAGTATGGATTGAGTTACATTAACTCATACAGCTCATGGATGTAGAATGTTTCTTGGCTGAGATATATCAGTTAAAGTAAAAATTGTCACAACCCTCTTCAGTCTCCCCTAATAATGTACAAAAAAAACCAAATTTCAATAAATTGTTTTGCCTTTCTACAATAAATTCGAGAAAATGAGCCTTGATTTTGACCCCACAAGGTAGTGTTACCCCTTAACTTCTCATTCATGCGCATCTCCCAATAAATTCCACTACCGAGAATTCCTTTCGGACCGTGCGCATGCCGTTCTCCTAATGTAATTAATAATAACTCAAAGGTAACGAATACGCTTGCTCGAAGAGAGTTCGATTTCGACCAGGGCGTAAAGCATAATTTTAATGTTGATAATATTTTACGGCCGAAACGCGGTTTTTAATCGGCACCGGCCCCCCCTTGGGGAAGAGACCTGGCTGTACTCCATTGGATGTCTCTATCTCAATAAGCTTACAATAAGGTTACGCGTGAAAGCTCGGATATGATTCGGAGAGATTGACCGCGGAAAATTAACCATTTAACGCCCAAGTGCACTGTCAAGGGACATGAACTTAAAGGCTCATATTAAAGATAGAAAAAATTTAAAAAAATAACTAAAACCATGTATTCCCATGTTTTCGAGGTCGCTCTTTCGAATGGAATCGTTAAAATTTCCAAAAAAAAATGATGTAACCTTCAATTTAAAAAAAAATTAAAATTTGCGATTTTTTTCAAGATTTTTTTTTTAAATCGCAATTTCAACAATGTTATCGTCCTTTATACCACTCAAAAACAAATAGGTACGTGCACTCGAGACGTGTACTTGAAGGAAACGCAATGAGAACAATTCAATTTTCTCATTTTTGAGGTTTTAAAAACCTAGATATGGTAAAATTCGAAGGGTGATACTTCTTGTTTTTTACCAGTTGCGGGATTATTGACGCAAAAGAATAATTTTGAAAAATTATTAGTGCTTTGGGGGTTTTTGGGGTCGCTGATCACGATTCTGATGTCAGAATTTCTTAATTCAAGATGGCGGATCCAATATGGCCACCATTCCGAATCAAATTTCAAAATTTTCGGTTATTTTGCCTCAAACTTTGTAAACTGGGGGTTTTCGGGGTCGCTAATCACGATCCCGATGTCAGAATTTCAAAATTCAAGATGGCGGATCCAATATGGCCACCATCCCGAATCAAATTTCAAATGTTTCGATTATTTTGCCTCAAACTTTGTAAACCAGGGGTTTTCGGGGTCGTTAATCACGATACCGATGTCAGAATTCTCAAAATTCAGTATTTCAAAATTTGCTTCAAAATGGTCGCCATGTCATGTCTACCATCCTGGATTTTGAAATTCTGACATCGGGATCGTGATTAGCGACCCCTAAAACCCCCGATGTACAAAGTTTGAGGCAAAATAATCGAAACATTTGAAATTTAATTCGGGATGGTGGCCATTTTGGATCCGCCATCTTGAATTTTGAAATTCTGACATCAGGATCCTGATCAACGACCCCAAAAAATCCAATAATTTTTCAAAATTCTTTTGCGTCAATGATCCCGCAACTGGTAAACAACGAGAAATATCACCCTTTGAATTTTGCCATATCTAGTTATTCTAACCTCAAAAATGAGAAAATTAAATTGTTCTCATTGCGTTTCTTTCAAGTACACATCTCGAGTGCACGTTTCTATTTATTTTTTGAGTGTTATAAAAGACGATAACATAGCTGAAATTGCGATTTAAAAAAAAAATCTTGAAAAAATCGCATTTTTTAATAGTTTTTGTTAAAAATTGAAGGTTACATCAATTTTTTTGCAAATTTTAACGATTCCATTCGAAAGAGCGACCTCGAAAACATGGGAATACATGGTTTTAGTTATTTTTTTCTTTATTTTTTCTATCAGTAATATGAGCTTCTAAGTTCATGTCTCATGACAGTGCACTTAGGCGTTAAAGGGTTAATGAAGGGAAAAAGTGTCAGGTAGGTGAAGCATTAGTTGAAAATAGCAAAATGTTGACAACAAAATCCACAACAATTTAAAGGCGAAAATTGGTGCAAAATATATCTAGAGAACAAAAATGTAACGCCCAGTATACAGGCTTCCTATCACGGTGAAAATATCATAAGATAAAGAAAATGTACATCATGAATGTCTTGAATTATTACTCTCAGAAGTGTCAAGTTCTGAACTGTTTATTATTAAGAAAATTAAATATTTAATCACAGCAAAACAAAAAGCTTTTACGATACAAAGTTACTTAATTGTAGAAGGGTTGACAGCCAGTGGATTTATTAAATACCGGGCGGGATTTGCAGACAGAAAAAAGTTTTGACTAGATATGTGGCTCTGTTTAGAGAAACAGGAAGTGTACATAGAAAGGGAGGTAATGAGAAATCTAAGGTTTGAAGTGCACAAAAAGTTGAATAACTGAGGCAAATTGTTGATATCCACACACAAAGCCATTTAGCCTCTTAAATCAGCAAGTAAATGTATGCTACGGAACGTGCAATCCTAGAATGTGCACGTTTATTGTCTAAGCTCAGTCCAAGAATTGTTACCAAAAGGCCAAACGCAGCGAATGTAATTTGCACGATAATGAAAACGTTTTTGAAAAAAACGTTTTTTACTGGAGGCATGGTTTTACATCTCTGGTTATGTTAACTCTCGGAAAATGAGAATGTGGAGCCTTTGCATTCTTAGGAAATGAACATGTGGGCGGTCAAATCGAAAAAAAAAGAGATAATTAATAAACTTCATCTCATTGATCCCCTAAACCGATTTAACGACTTCAAAATCCATCCATCAAATGGCCAGAATGCAAATTGTGTTATTTCATTTTACTTTGTTATTAGTATGGTGGCGAGAATGGCGATGAATCCCCCCTGCATCGTTCTCGGTAAGCAAGAAGCTTAAGACCGACGTACGCTGTTGTCCTAGTAAACACTGCCGCTTCAAGAGACATCTGACATGTTCGCGAACGAACTTGTGTGGCCACGATTATGTCTAGCAGTTTCCCGATTGACTGGCGGAGAATATAAAAACCCTGTCGAGGTGCGGAAGAGTCAGCCTTTAAAATAAATACGTGGGGTTCGCGTTTTGTAAAACGTACGTCGATATAAATTCGGATATAAATTGTTGTATTCTGGTATAAATTAGTATTAATGTTAGTTAGTAGTTTATTTCGTCATTGTGTTTGCGTTAAATAAATTGTTTTAAAAGCGTGTTTAATTTTTCATACTAAACGAACCCGAGATTGGGTAACACGTTATATTATTATTGTTGCATTATTTTTATACTTTATGTATATATATATAAAAAAAGGTTTCTACGCCGAAGGTTCCAGTACCCATTCCAGGTTTATACTTTATGTCGAATAGTGCAGTTTTCTAGAGAAAGTAAAGGTGAAGAGTAGGTAAAAGTAGAAAAAGTCGGTAAGGATACTGTTAATAACATAAGACACATTTTTAGTTGTGTCACTTTAGTAAACTTGAAAGTTAGTGAATTACAAAATTGGAGTTGCTCACAATGGACCCAGAGGCTTTAATCAGCAAATTTTCATGTGAGAGCCGCCCATATACAAGGAAAAAACTAGACTATCTATTTGTACGAAAATTGAAGAAAAATACCGGGATGGCACCTGTGGCAGGAAACACAAGCCCACTGGCGAAATGTCGATTTAAGCTAAGGGTAGACTGCCCTAAATTAGACGATGGGCAGAGGGCTACTCATTTTTAACGTAATAGATTTGGAATCCTTGAAGAGCAGAAATGGTTTTTTGCATGTTTGATTCATTATTAAATTACATTTTGTGTTACTTTAGTAGCAAGGATGTGACTTCACTCGGTCTACATGCCTTCTAATATTGACCACCTATTTTATAGATAGGGGAGAGTCTGAAACAGTGGCCACGTTTTTAAAAAAAATATAACAAAAGCCAGAATTAACCTTTTTTATCCACCATGATAGCGCTAGGTGACAAATTCTACATTCTTCTCTGCAGATTTTCAGAGTCTAAGACTGAAAAAAAATAATATTTTAACTAAAATTTCGGAGTTACAAAAAAATGAAAATAAAGTGGCCATGTACCTACTCTGATGGTACACTGGTCATTAGGATATGGTACAGTGACCTTTACTGTTTAAAAAATAGAAAACAATGCAAACGAGTGATATTTGTTAGAATAAAGATACGTATTATATTATATTAAAAATATCTCACAAAAATAATAATAGGAATAATGCAGATTAAATTTATTTAAAAAACAACTGAAATGTATACAGCAAAGTAGTAAAACTGCTAATGGTTAACAAATACTATACATGGACATAGTAGGGTAGAAAATAAGAGTATACTTTAATTTAACTGCTAAAACCATTCTATATAGTTCTTTTTCTAATGGTGGTACATCAGTCATCTCGTATTAATATGATTAGTAGTGGGCACTGTACCTACTTTTAACCAGACAACTACACCATCAGCTACATGTTTTTTGAAACAATGGGTAATTACATACAAGGGCGTAGCCGGGGGGGGGGGCGATGGGGGCGATCGCCCCCCCCCCCAAAGGGTCAAGTAAAAACCAAAATACTCGGGGGAATGCGGTTGCCGTTGCCTGTAGTGACCTTTTTTTTTTGGTTTTTATGTTTAATCTGCAGCGATCGCCCCCCCCCCCCAAAGGGTCAAGTAAAGACCGAAATACTCGGGGGAATGCGGTTGCCCTTGGCTGTAGTGACCTTTTGTTTTTTTTTTGGCTTTATTGTTTCATCTGCATTTCATCTCATCTGCAAAGATAACTACTGGCTACGCCCCTGATTACAAAATTAATTTATTTAATATAATTTAATAAGGCTATTTAATATAATCAAAATATTGTTATATCAATAAACGCTTATTTGTATTAAGTATAAATCATCACTATTATTTCACTTCGATATGTAGGTATTTATTTTTCACCGCAGGTGGTATTTTACTACATGTGGTTAATTTAAAGTTAGGAGGTATGAACAGTGTAAACGTCAGAGTTTTAGGTGTTTTTTTGTTTATTTTATAAAAATAAATCGGTTTTATGGACTCATATCAAAGTTTGTTCACATATTCAGTACAATAATAAGTACTCAAAAATACGTGTTTTATTTTTTTTAATGGTACGTATGTTTATGCATAATGGTCCTTTGAAAATGACACCTCTTAAATCTGGCCTCAGTGGCGTTGACAGCAATTCGTTCAAATGGATTATCTGAGGACAAAAAACGAAAATATGTATTATTAGCTATCGCCGGACGTAGGGGATTTTCAAAAGATCGTTTAGAAAAAAAATGGCGACCATTTGAAAAAAAAATCAAAATTGTTTATAACAAAAAAAAATTGGCGCTCTTTTCGAATACTTAACGTTCGAATTTTCACTTGAGACTTGAGATACATATTCTTAAATACGATGAGAGGTGTAAACTAATGACTTATTAAAAAAAAATATATTTTTTGAAAATTATACACTGTTCATAACCCTTAATTTCAAACAAAAAAGAAGAGACTTTAAAGCTCAAGGATACTACCCGTTAATATTCTTAGGATGTTGGACCCCTCTACAGTGCGTGGCAGCCACTACTCTTTATTTATGAAGAAAAATATAGCACGAAAGTGACCACTGTTCCTGCGGGGCCACTGTTGCAGGCTCTCCCCCTACTTATTACAATTCCAGATATTTTCTCCAAGGCGGTCACTAACACCGCCGTACGCGACCAAAATGTCGTCCCTCTGAGCGACGCGTCAAAAAGATGAAAAAAAAAATCAAAATTTATAGGGATAATTGCAACCCTCCGCGGGCTGGCATCTCGAAACCGACACGCCAATATCTCTAAAATATAATTCGCCCGACCAATCAAGTGTAATTTCGCCGCAACGCCGGGCTACGCCACTGGCTCGCCGAGCCACCAAATGAGTTTATCTGACAGGCCATCTCCCGTACGTAGCCGCAATTACTCTAAGTTGTGCCCGCGGGCGGTAGGGGACGGACAGACGGCGACGGCAGCGCTGCCGACGGAGAGCGCGGCACCGTTTCGCCGTCCGCGGCGCATCGCGGGAGGCGGGGCTGGGCGGTTTTTCGACCTTTTCCAAAATAAGACCATTTCGCCAATGAGAAATCGTATGAATATCAAAATATGCATCGATATGCATGGACGGAGCGCGCCTGATTTATTAAGACTGACAAGAGGAACGCATTAAAACCGTTCCGAAATTTGTCTCGGGACCGCGAGGAGATCGTAAATATTTATATATAAGTGAAAAAAAAACACGGAGAATCTTTATGGGCCCTTTTCGATGTTCCGAGGTTGTTGCCACGCATCGAATCTCCAAGGGCAGCATTTTTTGGTAAATAAAATATTTTCCATAATGGGCCCACGAATGCATTATGTAAAATCCGCTGCCTTCCTAATTTTTCCGCATTTTTCTATATGCAATTTCACGAAACAATTACCAACTATACCTCACGCGTTAACGACTTGTGCAATAGAATGTACGCGGAACCACATCAGTGGCAGATGAATCTGCATATGCACAGACAGTCAGGCTTCACTATTGGCTCTGTAGTCATAGATGGTTGATTCAGGGTTTGTCTAGGAATTCTACCACATAATACAGGAATTAGACACAACCAAAACTTTGTACTCTGGTAGCCTGTTGGTCGTAACAGTAACACGGGCAATGAGAGAGCTGACGCACTGGCAAATCAAGGCTCGAAAATGGGTTGTCTTGGGTAGGAGTCGGTCTTCCGATTCCCAAGAACTTCTATAAAACGACTCTCAAAGAATGGACAACATCCTACCACCACTAAGAGTGACGACTGCAAAGGGAGCTCCGTCAGTCAGGTATATTTATAAAAGGCAGCACGGAACTGTTAGGACTCAGTTGTAGGGATCTTAGCATTTTCGTGGGACTATTTACTGGACACCGTCCCATGGATACTTGTAGATAAGAGAAGGAAACTTTGTTCGGCTTTGGCTGGCGTGAGAGCTACGCTCCTAGACTCCAGATATCTGGAGCCTAGTGAAATTCAGAAGGCCCAATTAAACTGCATTCTGTCCTTCGTCAGGGGGAGGACGAAGGCCTGTACCCTTTGACTTATAAACTTGGAGTGCTGGCAATGGCCCCAGAGGCCTCAATGAGCAGCTGTCCATGTTTAGTACGCCCAGGGAAGAAACTGGACCAAGACTGCTCGTATCTTTTGTATGAGAGCTGAAGCCAAATTCCTGGGTGGCATGTGTGGTAGGAAATACAAGCCCAGTGGTGAAGTGTCGACTTAAGCTGAGGGTAGACTGCCCTAAAATAGACGGGGGAAGAGGCTGATCATTTTAACGTAATAGATTTTGAACCTTTGAAGAGCAAAAAGCGT
The DNA here is from genome assembly GCA_029963805.1 of Aromia moschata. Classification (NCBI taxonomy): domain Eukaryota; kingdom Metazoa; phylum Arthropoda; class Insecta; order Coleoptera; family Cerambycidae; genus Aromia; species Aromia moschata. The sequence continues at coordinate 411,566 of JAPWTK010000112.1, forward strand.
TTTCTTTTTTGCATTTTTGAAGAGCAAATAGCGTTTTTTGGAATCGTCGAATATATGTATTTTCTGCACAAATATTTCCTTTCCATTGAATAGAAAATTTCCGTTTAAATGATGAGTTAGTTTTCTAAAGGAATGATTAAAATAACCACTCTTGTTTATTAAAAAGTCCTTAAGAACAACAAGACAATATACTGTAGTTAGATGTATAAAAATGTGCTAATAACACATTAACACTATTTAAAATTAAATACGTCAGGTTAGAAAATAAAATCCGTTAGATTAGTCAATAGTTTTTAAATTACGTACTTAAACTCACTAATACCAAAATTCACGATTACCGCTATTCGATAGCAATGCGATTAAAGGCACATAAACTGTAAGCCTCTTTCGGAATTATGAAAGTATACGAATCAGAAGACCTGACAGTACGCAGTCCTGAATAAAAGTTTTTCATCAGTTTATTTGCCATGTTTCTATCAACATGAAATTATTTTGTCTATTCGAGTTTGGTATTTATGGAGACCAAATTTATTTTTATAAATGAAAATTCGTAGGTTTTCTCTCAATATATGGGAGAGCAACCTCTCTTTATTGTACAATAAAAATTTGATTAAGACTAGTTCAATTTGATTAAAATGGTTACTATTAGTTAAACATAAATTGAGTTATTGAAGTTAAGATGTTCTCGTGACAGGATTTTATTCAGAACATTTTTTCATGTACAAGATTATTAAAAAGTTATAGGCATTCTGTGCGACTTTTTTGCCACGCTGTATATGAGACGTTCATCGAGAAAAAAAATTGCATTTGTTGCACGTGAAAAAAAGTTTGAGAACCGCTGTTCTAGAGTGTTCGTTGTAGCTGTTCCGGAAGTAGAGGAGGCGGGCACATGATTCTCGGCGGTGCTTTGACTTTTTCTCAAACCTGTCGAAGCCCACGAACTCTCGTTGTAACCGAAAACGCATACGACTATGTATAACTAATAAAAAACCAAATTTTATATCGGCCATCCGAGCCGGATCGTGCGTTCATATTTTTATATACAGTCTACAGTCGGTGCGGCAATAATCAAAATATTCCGGCCAGAAATTGTGTAGGTATTTTTTAAGTTTAATACGTGAATGGACCAAGGACTTGTCCAAATAACTTACGCACGACGGGGGGTAAACTGTTTTAACAGGAATTTATTTGATAAATAAATTCTACTTATTTTACATCTGAATTTTTATTATATAAAGTTGTGTGACTCATGAAGCGTTAATGATTTTTCGTGTTGTACAAATCTGTTGGTCGTTTACCACAACATTTTACGTTTTTTTTTTTTATTATTATTATCATCTCCGGTTTGTTTCCTTTGCAGAATTATCAAATTGGTATCAACATTATCAAAAAGGGATTTAAGAGACTTATAGGTTAATCAAATTAATATAAGCTGCTCCACAAAAGTTAGGGATATAGTGAAATCTTAAACAAAAATAAGTAGCAATGAAGTAAATTTATACAGTGAGGTCCATAAGTAAGGGATAAAGTTATTATTTACGTAATTTACAATTTGAGTAAAATCCTGAAACACGTCAAATTTTAATTCTAGAATGACATTTTTTGAGCATAATTCTATACATCCCCCTCCAACCCCCTTGGAGTGACAGCTACCCCTTTAAAATTTTTAAATGGAACGACGGTGCGTGTGATAGCTCATTTGAAAGGGTTCTTAATTATCTATTCAGCGATATGAAGTTTTTTGAATTCTATATATTTTTCATCAAGAAAATTAAATTTAATAATTTCTTTGATGACACATTAACTGGCGCGCGTTACTTGGATTTCTTGCAAAATTTCTTAGTTCCAAAGTTAAGAATACTTTTCGCTGATGATGACAACCCCAATGAAATTGATAGAAATATTTGGTTTCAGCAGGACGGCAGGACAGCAGGAAGTACGAGCCTATCTGAATCAAGTTTTTGCCAATAGATGGATCGGTAGACGCGGTGAAATTGAGTGACCTGCTCGTTCTCTCGATTTGACCACGCTTGACTATTTTTATGGGGTTACTTAAAATCGAAAGACTACTTCAACAGACCAAATAACGTAGAAGATTTAAAAGACAGAATAAGGCAAGAAATTAATCAAATTACCCCGGAAACAATACAAAATATTTTAGAAGAATTTCAGCAACGCCTCCATCATTGTCAAGAAGCGACGGGCGCCCAGTTTGAACATTTGATTTAAACTGGTCTAACATTCTTCTGTACTGTTTCATGTTCTTTTCTTTACTTAGTAACATTAAAAATGTGATATTTTTCAATAAAAAAATTATAGAAATTAAAAAAAATTTTATGTTGCTGGATGGAGAATTAAAACCCCTTTCAAATGAGCTATCACACGCACCCTCGTTCCATTTAAAAATTTTAAAGGGGTAGCTGTCACTCAAAGGGGTTGGAAGGTGAGGCATAAAATTATGCTCAAAAAATGTCATTCTAGAATTAAAAATTGACGTGTTTCAGGATTTTACTCATAAATTGTAAATTACGTAGATAATGAATTTATCCGTTACTTATGGCCCTCACTGGTTATAATAATATATGGGTTATCCCTCGTAAAATATAAGCAAATAATGTGGATAAACAATTCAGTTTCTTATCAGTTTACGATTAGTTAACCAGAAAAACATAAATAATGAAAATATTCATATACGATACCATACGATTTGGCTAGTTCTGGTTACTTTTATTGGTTGTACACAGGTGTTTTAACATTTGTATAGTGGTTCAGCGAAAGTTAAATTTGGACGAACGAAATAGAGCTATTTGTACGCTACAGGATGGGACCAAAACAACAAGATGTTGCCAAAATTTTCCACGCGTCTCAAAGTGTGTTTTCAAGACTTTTAACAAACGGAAACAAACAAACGGGAAATGGGAAACGTTGAAGATAGACAGCGTACAGGGCGCGTCCAAGGAAAATCACGGCTGCTCAAACCCGTCTCATCACAAGGTTTCCAGTTCCCAGGAGTCCAGGTTTCTCGTGAAACTATACGTAGACGGCTTAAAGAAGTAAACATAGGGTCGAGACGTCTTATAAGACGAGTTCCGCTTACCCAAGCACATAAACGTGCAAGACTAGAGTGGGCAAGAGCGCACATTAATTGGGATGCAGAATGGCGTTCTGTATTTTTCACGGACGAGTCCAGGTTTGGTCGCTGTTCTGACAGCCGGTGTGTTTGTGTCTAGACAACCACTGGAGTACGTAGAAACTTAAGACCTGTACAAGAAGTGTATCCTTTTAGGAGAGGGACAATCATTGTTTGGGGAGGAATTTGTCATGGTGCAAAAAGTGATTTGTACGTGTGTGACAATATGAATGCACCAATTTATGAAGCGGATATCGTCAACAACATTTTACCAAATTTTCTTGCTGTTGTAAGCCAAACTTTTCGATTTTTAGACGATAATGCTCTACCACATCGGGCAGCCATCGTTATGTCTGCGATTGAAAATGTAGGTATCGAACATTTACCGCTTCCACCGAGATCTGCTGACCTTAACCCCATCGAAGATGTGTGGGACATGATGCAAAGAAGTTTGCATCAACCACAGCCCCAAACACTGTAACAGCTTCGGCAACTTCTACCCCAGATATGGGACAAACTCACAGGCCAGGATCAATCATCTAATTGAATGTATGCCACGACGATGTCAAGCAGTTATAGACGCTAGGGGTGGCTATACAACATACTAAAAATTAGCATTTAAGTTTTATCTTACTGTCGATTTTATAAGAATTAATAATTTTTTTTTTGGGTTTGTTACGTACTTAAAAATGTTTACATTGATGATATTATATTTATGTTTTGACAATGTTTGACAAATAAAATGACAAATAAAATAAATTGTAATATTAACCGTATGCAATATTCAAAATTTCACTATATCCCTAACTTTTGTGGAGCAGTTTATTTCTGTTATAACGAGCCATCCAAAAAATAAACGTCATCAAAGTTGGCCAAGCAAAAAAAAAGACGTATTTCTATTCTTAATCTTAAATTTATAACCTCATTTAATTGTCAAGGCTGTTGCATTATGTGACAGCTTCGAGCTGCGACATAACCGCTATTTCGAAGACGTTTTTTTTTTAGATGACTCTTTACTTCTGTATGTCAACTCAATTGTTAGAAGAACATTGGCCAATTGGAGAATACGTATAAAAATTAAAAATTTGTTTTGTTTTGTTACCAACCTTTTTTTACTCTGTGCCTAAGATATGGTGTTAGTCTCGCAGCAAGTGGAGAAGAAACTCACCTGAAAACAAGAAAAGGTGTTAGAAATACATATAATATAACCTCATCGTCTGCTACATAAATGAATTGTTTAAAATTGTATTATAAATAATAATAATATTGTAATACAAAAATCTGATACTGATCTTATCTGATACTGATACTGATACGGTATATCAGAAACGGTATAACACATGCTATTTATATCTTTAGAAATAGAAATATTGCTATTATATTGCATCAGCAGTTAACGGGTTGTGCATTAATTACCGGAGCCCCGGTATGTACCTATACATCTATAAGAGGGTATGTACCTATACATCTGAAGATTCGCATATGGGTAATGCTTTTACAAACCGTACAGATTTGAACAAAAATTGACCGACCCGTTTTTGATTTGCCTGAATTTTTTTTTACGGGTTTTATATTCGATTATACATCGAAAAAAAAAGGGATACGTGGTCTAGGATTTTTTTTTGGAAAATAGAGGAGGTCGAAAATTTGAGATTTTCGTGATTTTTGCCTTGGAGACTTATTTTCAAAAATTCATAACTCCGGTTCTATTTGAGCTAGAAAAGACTTTTCTTTTTAATATTGTTTTTTTTTTTAATTTAAAGTGAATTTTAAGAACAAAATTGTTCCAATAAAACTTATGAAAAATTTTACATTGTTATAAACAATTGAAATGTTTAAATACATTTTGTCAGTGTTGAGACAAGTTTCCCCGTTTCGTGATTAGTTTTATCCAGAACCTTTGAAGCTAGTAGGTGTCTGTCACTAGCAGTGTCACTTTTTAACGCACTAATTAAAAAATTAGCTACTGAACGCCCGCAAGCATCGGTAGCTTCGTCTATAATAAAATACACGAAATTGTCCGCAATGACTTCGCGTATTGATGTCACTATATTGTTGTAAACCCGATCGACATATGCAAGTCTTAACGTACATTCATGAGGAATTTTTCGGTCCATATATTTTTCTAAAAACGTACGTAACTTGGGGTTCTCTAGTTTGTTTAATGTAATATTGCTTGCAACAAAGGCTTCTGTAAGTTCATAGAAAAATATGGAGTCGTCGGCGCTGGACGAGGCATGGCTTTTCAGACGTCTTGTCACTTTAGTTTTATCTGAAGAATTTATAATGCATTCACACACAGTACAAAAAAGGTAATTTCCTTGAGTATGTCCCTAAAACCCTCGGGATCAATGTCAAACCACGTTTAAAATACTTCCCGTCTACTTCTTTTCACCTTTGGCATGGTACCTCACTTTATTCACTTCTCCCCTCAACTAATAATTATTAATATTTATAAAGTTATTTAAACACACGGCGAATACGTAAAAACGAAACGTATCAACGCGATGCAATACCGGCGACTGTCTGTTATAGCGTGCCATAAATAACTAAAATTGCTAGCACAGTTTTCGTAATGCAAGTCAGCTGTGAGCTGTGAAGGCCAACGAGTCAAGGGCAGGACATGCACAGTGTCGGCCCTGTAACATTCGCGCTTGATAATAAGTAATAATATTTAATAATGTACTACGATGCAACATAGTTTCTGCAAACATATTAACATTTTCATTCGTAAACTGACTACGGTCCTGTTACACTCAGCGCTCGCACGAACTCTAGTTATTACATTAAAAAAAATTGTTATTTCTTGTATTTTACCATGATTCATCTCTGGATCAGAGTAAATTGAAAAGAAAAAATCGAACAGCATCCGTCGCCTTTCGTGCATCGCAAGGAAATCGGTGGTACCCCACGGTTCGACCTTTTCGGAGAAAACGTCCTCGTCTAATATCCCGTTGAGTTTCAAATGCCTGCCATTCGTTTAACGCCGTTTAAAAACTACCTCGAAGCTCGCCCGGTCGCCTGAAAGCGCTCTTCATTTACATTAAGGCCCCATTTAAGATGCGCTTTCGTCGGTGCGAGGAGGACCCTCGAAATTTAGGTACATTAAATATCTGTCATATTTTATTTATGCTTCTCGTGGTGGTATTTTTTGTTTCTTCAGATCGAGCAGGTTTGTGTGTATCATCGAAAAGAGATTCTACAGAATAAACAGAACAAGTTTTATACAAACCAAGGTAAAATGGTTATCTAATAATTTATTTTTAGACAGCACCATAATTTCTTTAGTGGTAGCTTATCAGATTAGTTTGCTAGAAACAGTAAATTAATTCAAACTGTGCTTAAAATAAATGTGTCCAAAAATTACAGATCTCGCATTTTAGGTGTCTTAGGCGGACCAGACACACAGAATTTTATTGCTATTACTGTTTTTCCTTTTTCCTCTAAACTGTGGTCTCGCAATATTTGCATTCCAAGAGCAATTGCAAAGTCACTGCAATTCGAGCTAGTTAAACTAGCTCGGACCGCTATTTAAAAATACGCCACATAATGCAGCCAGTTGTCCTTCAGCGGCAGCGTAGAGAGTATCGTTTGTGAGTGCGTGCGTATTCTCATCGTAAATAAAAATGAATTCGGTTCGAAGTTTAATAGCAGGGTCATTCTATAGCTAATTTTTGTTAGAAAATTTCAAATTAAATACTTAGTCTACCTATTTCATGCTTCAATATTGTCCAGATAGTGTCTTGTAGAAAACGATAGGTTAATGTAAAATTCAACCCAGACATTTTGTTTCCCCTGCTTGCATTGAGAGGACATGACATGATGAGTCCACGTCTGCCTCTAATGCCCTAAGAGTTTTTCGCGGGTTAATTAATTTTAGTGCTGAATTTAACGTTGTCCTAAAAGACCATTTGGGAAAAGCAAGTGTTTTCAAGGGTGACTAAAAATATCCCTAACCATCCCAAACTGTGTTTTCCATACCTCTACACTGACTCGTAGTGTTAGTTTGTAGTATGCAGACCAAAGTACGAGGTGTGTAAATTAAGTAATGAGACTGGTTTTTTAATTTTTTTTTTATTCGAATAGAATTACAATTCAGTATTGTCTTCTTCACAATAATTTCCTTGGGAAGCCTTACGGCGCTGGAGACGGTTCTTTCATTCCTCATACCAGTGCTGGAACTCATATAATGGAATAGCCTGGTCGGTTACAGCCATTTGAATGTTTCCTATGGTCCCAAAATGACGTCCCTTGAAATGATTTTTCAATCTCGGGAAGAGAAAAAAAGCCACAAGGACTCAAGTCAGTCGAATAAGGAGGCTGACGAGCCACAGGAATACGTTTACTGGCTAAAAACTCGTTTACTGAAATGGCTGTGTGACAAGGCGCATTGTCGTGATGCAACATCCAGTGGTTTTAGATGTTTGGTCTCACACGCATGACTGTAAAACTGTTGATTTACTGTTTGGCCTGGAGGCACAAAATCTTTGTGGACAATTCCCTGGCTATTAAAAAAGGAAATCAGCATGCATTTGATCTTCGACTTGATCCATTCTTACTTTTTTGAATCTTGGAGAACTTGAAGTGTTCCATTCCATGCTTTGGCGCTTGGTTTCCAGGTCGTACTCAAACACCCAAGTCTCATCACCAGTAATGACACGTTCCTTAAAATGGGGATCAATTGCAATCGATTCCAAAAAGTCGCACCTTTCTCTCCTGATGTCCTTTTGTTCCTGCGAAAGGTTTTTTGGAACCACTTTTGCCCAGATTTTTCTTATCCCCAATTCGTTAGTCAAAATTTGATGAAGAGTGGTGTGATTCAAATTTAACTCTTCCCCGATCATTCTTGTCATTAATCGACGATCTGAACGCACAAGATCCCGTATTCTATCGACATTTTCATCGGATCTTGAAGATGAAGACCTTCCGCTGCGTGGTTCATCTTGCGCTGTGCCCTGCATCTGGGCGCTGTGCCCAAGTCTGATGCAAAACCTGATAGCACACCGTTGGCGTTGCTCAAAATGTCACTCATTTTTAAAATGCACGAGACAAAACCGGTTTACGAAAACCGGTCACAAAGAATAAACAAAGGACTCAAACTCGTTCAAACTTGTACCGAAGGTCCATTACATATTGTAACGTTTTATTTATTTCGGGTTCGTGAGGTGGAAAATTAAACTCGCACTTTTAAACTAACACTATTTATTTAATTACTACAACTCTGACTACACTATTTAACTATACTAATTTATTTTAATATACAATTTATATTAGAGCCTTTCACGGAACGCCGCGCCGATTTTAAATAGAACTGCTCGTCCCGCGTCGAAACCCCGCGTTATATCCACCTATAGAAGTATCGCGTCTCTGCGAGAAGCTTCCGGGCAGTTCGACTTCGCGAGCCGCCGCGACTTTCGACGCGGGCGCTGCCCGCGTACGTCATCGACGTTCAGTTGGCTGGATTATCGAAGCAGGCAGGGGCGGACTGGCCCAGCGTTCGTAACACTGCCCCCTCCTTAAAGACATTTCGTCTCGAATTGTATCGTCCTCTGGTCCGTGTCGATACCTGCAGAATGACCCATTCTTGCATCGGGAGGTCTGGTAGAAGAAGCAGTCCACAGTCTTCTCGTTGAGCGATCTCCTGGGGTTGTAACAGCATACCAGAATCTCAATTCCAGTAAACCGGAAGAGGACTTCTAGCATACTCCTGATCACCCTCCAATCCAGGCCATCTAGTCCGCTGGCTATCTTCGGTATCGCCAAACTGCTTATGCTCTGGGACAAGAGCCATCCCTCAGCTCGACTAGTGTGTCCCAGACAGTTTGATAAGTTGGTTTATGGTGCGATAGCTGCTTGGTCACCAAATAGAAAACGGACCTCTCTTTCTCCTGCTCGGCCGCCGTGATTTGAAGGACTCGTCCAACCTCTGGTCTTTGTCTGCGTAACTCCTCCAACTGTCCAAACGCCTTCTTGAAGGTGAGTGCAATCCCTCGGGACATTCGGAGGTCCGCTGCCACACAGTGAGCAAGACAGAAGTCAGCAGGAGTCTGGAACAGGTCACGTGGTTCTTCTGCGTTACACCGTAGCGAGCTTTCTGGCCGTTGGAATGAAGCGACATGAATTCCTCGAAAGAGAGCTCGCTGTCTGGTGGACTGAGGTGTCGAACTCTGGCTTCAGCTTGTTCGTGATTGCTTCCGGCGAAAGGGGGCTAAACGGTTGAAGTGGACCACCCTGGGTTTTCCTCTTGGCAACTTCTGGATTCGGTAGACTACATCGTTAATCCGGGTGACGACCTCATACGGACCTTCCCAGGAGCTTTGAAGTTTTGGAGATAACCCACGACGACTTGTGGGTTTACAACCAGACTTGGTTGCCGGGCTGGTACCTGCCATCGTTGGCGTTGATGTCGTAGGTCTCCTTCATGCGGTCGCTGGCGCCCTGGATATTTGAACGGACTCGTTCGTGGATGTCGTCCATTCTCTGGCGTAGAGTACTGACGTAGTCCTCTCCAGCCACGTCGTCCCCTGGTGTACAGCCGAACTTCAGGTCACAGGGTAGACGCAGTTCACGGCCCATGACGATGCTTGCAGGTGTTTGCCCAGTTGTTTCGTGGACTGACGACCGGTAGGCTAGTAGGAACAGGTGGAGAAACTGGTCCCAGTCCCTCTGGTGGTCAGAGACTACTTTGGATAAGTACCGGTTAATGGTCCTATTCATTCGCTCCACCATTCCATCTGACTGCGGATGCAGTGCAGTTGTCCTCGTCTTACGGATGTCGAGTGTACGGCACACATTCTGAAACAGAATCGACTCGAAATTTCTCCCCTGGTCCGAATGTAATTCCAGAGGTACACCAAATCGACAAATCCAGTCCTTGATGAGAGCGTCCGCCACAGTAGAAGCCTCTTGGTTTGGAAGGGCATACGCTTCTACCCATTTGCTGAAATAATCCATCACGACGACGATGTATTTATTTCCATTATCTGTTTCCGGAAACGGACCTGCTACATCGATGGCAATTCTTTCAAACGGACTACCCACGTTGTATTGTCGCATTGGAGCCTTCGGGTGCCGTTGCGGACCTTACTTCACGCACACCACGCATTTCTTGCACCACTCCTTCACGTCAGTAGTGCAGTTCACCCAGTAGAAACGCTCCCTAACTTTTCCCAGCGTCTTTGTTACTCCCAGGTGTCCGCCAGTGCTTCCATTGTGGATCTCCTCCAATACCTCTGGCACTCTGTTTCTGGGGACTATCAGTTGTTTTCGCTCTTCGGTACCATCTGATTTCTCCAGAACGCGTTTTAAGAGTCCGTCGCTTAAGACGAGGGAATTCCACTGAGCCCAGTACGACTTTACGGTTGGTGAATACCGTGATACCTCCTCCCAAGTGGGTTTCCGATCTTCTTTCTTCCAATTCACAATTGGTTTCAGATTCGGGTCATTCTCTTGGTCTTTCAAAACCTTTTCCGACAGCCAATCATCGTTCACCGCCGTCGTTCTGTATACTAAGATGTCCTTTTCTTCTGCCCGCTGACAATGTTTGCAATCCTCAAAGCAGGGTCTTCTGGATAGCGCATCAGCGTTGCGGTGAACTTTGCCTGCACGATGTTCGGTGTCGAAATCAAATTCTTGAGTCGCTCTATCCACCTGGCTACCTGTCCTTCAGGATTCTTGAACTGTAAAGCCATTTTAGCGCCGCATGGTCCGTTCTCACAAGAATTTCCTCCCATACAGGTATTTATAGAAGTGTTCGACAGATTTCACTACCGCCAGTAGCTCCCGCCTGGTAACACAGTAGTTTCGCTCAGGTTTCGACAAGGTTTTACTGAAGTATCCAATAACCTTCTCTTGGCCGTCCTGAATCTGAGACAAAACTGCTCCCAAACCTACATTACTGGCATCGGTATCCAAAATGAATTTTCCATCTGGGAGAGGATAGCTCAGGATAGGTGCACTCGTCAACGCTTCCTTTAAATGTCGAAACGCTTCACTGCATTCATCGTCCCATTGGAACCGTCTTTCTCCTTCCGTGAGTCGAGTCAGTGGCTTGGCAATATTGGCAAATCCGGGCACATATCGACGATAGTAAGTGCATAACCCGAGGAAACTTCGTAGGTCATGCTTATTGCCGGGTACTGGCCACTCTCGCACTGTTTTGATCTTCTGGTCATCCACTGCCACTCCTTGACTGGAAACAACATGGCCCAGATACCTCACTTCCTTCTGGAATAGATGACACTTTTTCGGGCTAAGCTTTAGGCCAGAGGTTCGCAAACGTTGAAAGACCTCCTCCAGATTTTTCATGTGATCCTCAAAGGATTTTCCAACCACGATGATGTCGTCGAGGTATACAAGACATGTCTTCCAAGAGAGCCCCTTTTAACACAGTTTCCATCAGCCTCTCGAAGGTTGCCGGAGCGTTACATAATCCAAACGGCATTACGGTAAACTGCCATAGTCCTGTACCCAGAGTAAACGCAGTTTTCTCTCGATCTCGTTGTGCCAACTCTACTTGCCAATATCCACTCTTCAAATCTAGGGTTGAGAAAATCTTTGATCCTGATAGAGTATCCAAGGTGTCATCGATTCTAGGCAATGGATAGCTGTCTTTCTTTGTCACGTTGTTTAATTGACGGTAATCCACACAAAATCTGGTAGAGCCATCTTTCTTCTTCACCAATACAATTGGTGAAGCCCACGGACTATTAGATGGTTCAATGACCCCATCTTTTTCCATGTCCTGCACGATTTTATCGGCTTCCTCGCGTTTGGCTAATGGCAATCTTCTTGCTGTTTGTCGGATGGGCCGAGCGTCGCCCGTGTCAATTTTGTGTCGGATTACATTTGTCCTGCCCTTTCCACCTTGCCCATATCGAAAATATCTGCGTACTTATTAATCAGACTCCTTAGCTTCGTCGTTTGATCACTTCTCAAGGATCTTGAGGACGATGATAGGAGGTTTGCTAACTCGCCTGTAATCTTCCTAACTGAATTTTCTTGAGCATCTAATTTTCGGATGACGGAGGAAACTAGGAACAGTACCCTAAAACGATTCCTTTTCTTAGATTTACTGGGTGATGATTCAGGTTCATTATTCTCACCGGTACTGTTTTCTCGGTCAGCAACAGAGCTTTTCCCACAGCTATTCCTCTCGCTACCTCGCCGTCGTGGGATCTTGGCTCAAACATCATTATATTTCCAACACACGGGTTACCGTCCAAATGAGCGTCCAAGATCATTTCACTTCGTTCTGGCACTGCCGTATCCTCTGCCAGTACAACTCGGATTGTTTCCTCCGTCTTTCGATGTAGTACGATTTCCTCGCCATTTATTTTCAGAACATTATTCTTGAAGTCCAGTTCAAATCCCTTGGTATTCATAATGTCCATTCCAAGAATAAGTTCATCCTCAATTTCAGCTACCAGTGCTCGATGTTCAAACGACACGTTTCCAATGACAATTGTGACGTTGGTCTCACCGCGAATGGTAGCGGGATCTCCAGTTGCAGTACGTAGTCGCCAGCTGGTCGGAGTAATTCTTGCCGCTGTTCCAACAATATCTGGTCTAATGATAGTTCTCGTTGCACCCGTATCTTAGCACGTCTCTCTTGTCCATTGACTAGTCCATCGACAAAAACACTATTAGATGGGTGTTGAAGAGATGCGACTCGTCTATTTTCTTTGGGGCTTGCTTTTTAGAGGTTGACGATTGCCCCTTACGGTCAACCTCCTTTAGTTTTCCGACGAGGGTGACGTTTCCTTATTTCTAGGGCAGCGACTACGGATATGTCCAACCTTACCGCAATTCCAGCACCGAATTTGCCTCTTTTCCAATATGCCCTCGACGACTCGCCTAATTTCTGCTTCATTGCAGGTTCCTTCTTCAACATCTTCCTCCATCTTACGGACCTTAGCTTGACCTCTGCAACTCTGTTTAGCGGCTTCGAATTCCAAAGCTCGCGCCAAAGCATCCACCAACTTGCTGGGACGAGCGAGAGTCAGAGCTTGACGGGTCTCAGTATCACGCAGACCATCTAAAAATGCCTGCACGGCTAGTCGTTCCATGACGTTCTCCGGCGTAGATGAATATGCCAAACGAACTAACCGCGCTATGTCCGCTTCGAATTCCTGCAGCGATTCGCTACTTTTCTGATAGCGGTTCTTTAACTGCGAGTGGTAGACATGCTCGAGATGAGACTGACCATATCGCATTTCCAGGTGTCGGACAAGTTGGTGGTAATCCTCTTGTTCTTCAAGAGAAAGCGTCTGCAATATATCCGTTGCATCGCGCGTAGCGCTAACGTCAGCGCTGTAGCCTTCTCCGCCAATGACCAACCATTTGCCTTCGCTGCAGCCTCAAATTGTCGTAGATAATTGACCCAGGAGCTCTTACCATCAAACTGTGGTGGTTTCATGCGAATTTTCGAAATTTCCATGTGACTGCTCAACTCGACTTTACTCAACCTGTCGATGTCGCTACCAGGTGACTTCAGAGCGGTATTGACCACGTGTTGTTGTTCCCCACTTCCTAAACTCAGCGTTGCGATTTTTCTTTCCATTTCTAGAAACTTATTCTGGAATTCTGCTTCTACGGTTACTAACTTATTTTCCATTTCCCCAAATTTTCCGTCCACATATTCGCCTATTTGTTTCTGGAGGCAACTAGAATTTTCTTGTAGTTTTTGATCCATGTTTTCTATTAGTTTCTGTTCCATCCCTCTTAAGTTTTGCTCCATCCCTCTTAAGTTTCCAGACGTTTCCTCTAATTTCTGTTGCATTTGGGTGGCATTTTCTAAAAGTTTCTCTTCTAGATTTTTCTCCAAGCTTCCAGACGATTCCTGGAGTTCCTGTTGCATTTGGTGGCATTTTCTAATAATTTGTTTTCCAAACTTTGCAACGCCGAATTTATATCGCCAGCAATTTCGAATAAAAATATATCGGGATTTTCACCTTCATTTTCCAGAGCTTCTCGAAGTCTATTTGTAGATCGGCCTTTTTCCCTGTCGTCTCGCACTCCCGTTCTTCAAGTTCCCTTTTTAAATCCGCCACTTTAAGGTCCTTTAAAAATACCTGTCTTGAAGCCATTTCACTTAATTTATTTATCGCGAATTTATTTATTTAAATGTCTTTATTGTTCAGTTTTTTTTTTCACACTCACACCGGACACCAATGTAACGTTTTATTTATTTCGGGTTCGTGAGGTGTGAAAATTAAACTGCACTTTTAAACTAACACTATTTATTTAATTACTACAACTACTGACTAACATTTAACTACTAATTATTTTAATATACAATTTATATTAGAGCCTTTCACGGAAGCCGCGCCGATATTTAAATAGAACTGCTCGTCCGCGTCAAACCCCGCGTTATACCACCTAAGAAGTATCGCGTCTCTGCGAGAAGCTTCCGGGCAGTTCGACTTCGCGAGCCGCCGCGACTTTCACGCGGGCGCTGCCGGTACGTCATCGACGTTCAGTTGGCTGGATTATCGAAGCAGGCGGGCGGACTGGCCCAGCGTTCGTAACAATATTAACCTTCCAAATCCCGTCTCCGCAGCCTTGCTAGATCGGGAGCTACGTCACCAGTCTCATTACTTAATTTACACACCTCGTATGTAGTTTGTTTCATGTAAAATATTTTACCAAATAAGGTGCATAAATTGGTAGTGTTTTATGTCAGTGAAAAATATTTATTTAAGGGGACCGCCTACATTAGAGGGTCAAAAAAAATCGTCTCGAATCAAATTTTGAAATTGCTTAAATTAAATTGAAAGTATATCATCTGTAGAATATGCTCTCAAAGTTTCAAGTCCGAATTCAAACTGTAAACAGTCGAAATATAATATATAGTGCGCGTGCTCCGAAGCGTCGGTAGAACGAAGCCGAATCAAGCCAAAACAATTACAAAGGTATAAACTGTTTGAAGAAGAGGAGGGACTTTCTTATGGAGCAGGGATAGCAGATTGACCAAAAAGTTAAGGTAAATAAACGATACAAAATTTGTATCGACTATTTTTCATGTACGAAAACTTTAAACGCGTTTTTCTGGAAACGATGTTTTTCAAATTGGCGTGCACGATTACTCAAAAACTACTGAACGGATCGACTTTTTTAAAACTAAAAGCTTATTTAATTACCTTCTATTTGAACTAAAAAAAATCAGTAAAAATTATTGCCAAAAAAACGTTATTAACAAAACAACACGAAAATTTTCCACAAAAAATCAATTTTTTTTGTTTAAACAACAATTTTTTTAATTTATTTTAATAAATTCATGATTTTTTTTTCAAGTAGAAGCTATACTCATAAACATTACAAAATGTTTTATTTTTATGATTCAGATGATGCACGCCGCGCCGTGGAAAAGGAATGTTCAAAGGCATCGGCATTCAATTATTAATAACTTTTATTTAAACATATGAAATTTAATAAAAAAATTTGAAAACCTTTTGATATACATAATAAACAGTAAAAATCTCAAAACAATCCAATGTGTAGTTTCTTTGTAAAAAATTCACGAAAAAGTGCTTGATTTTGACCTCCTAATGTAGGCGGTCCCCTTAAGAACTGTCTTAAGTTTCGTCTACCCGATGAAATTAGCAACATTTAAATCAACGGTATTAACAGAAATACTTGCTACATCTCATAAAAGGCGAGAACCAGACTGAAGCCTAGGGATAGGCGATACCGATCCGATATATCGAAGTATCGATACTTCGTTTGTAATACATCGAGTTTTTTGGCATCGATAATTCTCTCGAGCGATATTCTAAAATATCGATATTTTCGTTGCGATACCGAATAAGTATCGGAAAATTTTTACCCGGTAAAAAAACGCGTGTTCGCCCTGTGTTGTTAGTTACCAAAACAATCGTACAAGAGCACGATACACTTTCGTGGTACAAGAGTGAATTTCTGTTGTTTGTTGCGGGATTTTTTGCAAAAACTTCGATGAACATCAAGTAAGTGTTTAACCTAATCTAACTCTCTGTCTTTGCTTTAATGTTGGCAAGAGTCTGTGTATACAGCACAGGCCATCTCTTAACCTAACTGTACACTTTTCTGCTAATGGTAATTTTTTTTAAGCAACGATATGAAGATATTTGGAATTTTCACTCAAAATGAGTGAAATACATTTGCAAAAAAACTGTTATTATAACTTTATATATGTATGTTAGTTTTTGAAAAACTCTTAGAAAAACTTGTTGAGAGAGATGAGAAAACGCTTATTATTTTGTCCCTAATAATAAGCGTATTTGTGATGCACGGAAAAAAGATATGTAAGCATTAATAAATAGTAATAGTATGACGATGGAGGGAGTTTTCATTCAATTTGTACCATTAAAACAGTAGAAATTGAATGAAAACAATATTTTTCGAGAGTCAGTTTACCATTCTTTCTATAGTGTTTACTTTTCTTTTTTTTATGCGTACGATTAATCGAAATGTTTTTTTTTAAATTTATGTTATTGATTAAAACCAAAGAAATTGGTATTTTTATTTTTGTTGATCTCGCTTGATGTAGAGAGAAATTTGAAGTTTTAATTTATTTCAGAATGTTTATTACAGAGCAATTCTTTTATCCTTTTTAATGAATAATAAAAAAATAAAAATAAATCGTTCGTTAAACTTTGGATTATTTTCCTGCTCATCAAATAATTTTTTTAACTTTATATTCACATTGAATTATTCTAAATGTTCAAATTTTGGAAAAGTATTCATTTGATTACCAATATATCGATTAATTTTGATAGATGTATCGATACCCGGGTATCGAAAAATTCAAAATACTTGCAAAACCGAGTATCGATATTTTTGCTTTCGATTCCCATCACTACTGAATCCACCTTCAAGTGCACGCAGTGATGCAAAATTAAGAGCGATGCAAATCCCCAAAGTTGCTTTGAACCAGGATATACCGTTCGCCCAACTAATCAAATATGAAGGCAGTTATTATCCTCCGCACTCACTCTACGTCCATTTGCCCGGCCCGATCCTTCCTCTCTCTCTATACCGCTACTGTTGTTCCGCCCCTTATTAAATTGCAGCGGCACTTTAATTGTGCCTAAACAATTATTATCCTCCGTCTCCTTCGTCGCTGCGCACCCAAACTCTTTTCTCTTCTCTCTCGCTCCGCTCCGATACGATTCGATATTAAATTGTTGCCATAAATTGTGTAAAATTGTGCCTGTAAAATTAGCCTGATTTTATGTTTCCGTTTGATTTTTATTGCGATTGAGCTTTCTTTAATTATCGTTCTTGTTTCGGGCAACGACGGGTCGCTGCGTTGTACTTGGCGCTGATTTTTATTGGGACGAGTTTATGGCTTTATTTTTTCCCGAAACGGTTGCTCTGTCTGTAGACGAGGAAATTTAGCACAAAAAAAAAGCCAAACCTCTAAAATTTCCGCAGTAAGATGGATTTTGACGTAATTAGGCTCGTTGGATTCCTTGTAAAATTTAGAAAAAATGTTACCTATATTTGTCATATACAAATCAGAAACTGCTTACACCTAAAAATGCATTTTTGGGATGCAATTTTTCCAGCCAATTAAATAAAAAATCATAATTCGAGAATACATTGTCGAAACGGGCTGAACTTGGTTACTCAGGAGGTTTGTGGCTGGTCGCTGATCACGAATCTGATGTCAGAAATTGACCCTGATGAACCTGGGGACCAGAAACCCTGGTCACCAAGCTCATCCCCGAGGTTTTCCCTCGAATTCGGCCTGAAACTAAACGAAAATGGTCACTCGGGAGTTTTTGGGGTCGCTGATCACGAATACGTTGTTAGTTTTGTTGTCCGTTACACCTGGAGGATCAGGAACCCTGGTCGCCAGGCTCATCCCCGAGGTTCTCCCTCGAATTCGACCTGAATCTAAACGAAAATGGTAACTCGGGGGTTTTTGGGGTCGCTGATCATGAATACGTTGTTAGTTTTGTTGTCCGTTACACCTGGAGGACCAGGAACCCTGGTCGCCAGGCCCATTCGCCTCGAAATTCTCAGAATTGTGATTATAATATCTTGAAAGTAAGCTTCAAGACGCGTATTAAAAAAAAAAAGGGCGTCAAGATATTATAGTCACAATTCCGAGAATTTCGAAGCGGCAACGCTAAAACATTCGTCTCGTCAAAAAAAGGTAGTCGCGTAGAAAACGTTATAAAACTAGCCCAAATTAATATTTTTCAAAATCTCAAATAGTCTCGCAAACTTGAAGAGATTTATGATTTTTCTAGCAAAACCCGGTCGATATCGTACAATAAACAAAGAAATGACGTCACTGTTAATTAAGGCTTGCAAAAAAATTCGATCGTTAATTACTCGAAAAGTTATTAACGGATCGAGCTGATTTTTTTTTGTAACCATACTACAAATAGCAGTCCCTCAAAGAAATTGAATGTTCATAGTCGTCTTACTTTCGAAGTAAAAAAAATAGTGAAAAAAAGCACTTTTTCAACTTCAGCAGTCATTTGCAAGTTAACAATTGCACTTGAAGACATCGGGTTGGGCTTAAGGGGCACACCTAGTGTGAAATTTTGAAAAAAATCGATTTTTTTGTTTTTGCATATTTCGATAGTCTATACCTTTAAAAATAACATACTAAAATATCACTTGCGTATCTCAAATAGTTTTTGAACTACATCCTTCTAAAGAGTAGCCGCTCATCGGTTATAAAGTTACGTTTGCTATGGGGCCTACCTGAGTTATTGTTTGGGCTCTGTCGTCATCGTCAGCGCCGGATTTATACTTAATGTGGGGTATACTTATACTGTGGGCCCCCCCATTGTAAGAAAATCAAATTTTGTGGGGGCCCCCTTGTAAAAAATCAATTTTTTTTATTATCTAATTATATATCCATTATTAAATATTCTCTCGAAGAAGTTTTAAGGATTCTCTCGAAGAAGTTTTATTATTTGAATGATCAATGTGTATGTGTATGTTCCACGTTCTGTGATTTTTCGAAAATGTAGGAGACAAAAAATAGGTTATTCAATTTGTGGGGGCCCATGTGGCTTGTGGGGGTTCCCGGGCAAGTGCCTAAAGTGCCCTTATGTAAATCCGCCACTGGTCATCGTAAGTCATTATAATAGGATTTCAACAGGTGGTTTTCGAAGAAGGGGAAGGTGAATTGTATGGGCCTGGAATAGCAGATTAGCTCTAGGTATGATATTTATCTATTTATAACAATGAAATCAATCATTTTATCTTTGAACGCGTTTTTCTCCAAACTGCATTTTTCTAATTTGCTGCAGTTAGAACTCGATTACAAATCATCCGATCGACTTTTTTTTTGCTTATTTTGTATATGTTTCTCTATACAATGACCCTCCAGTTTCATGCGAGATATATTCATGCGAGAATCCAATTTCCAAACGTAGTTCTAAAACTTTTACAGGCGGCGACTTAAGCGGGACGGTTTCGTGAAATACTAGGGGGAAACGTGGTGAAATAAGAGAGGATGTGAATTGAGCGAAGGTGAAATAAGAGGGGTTCGAGTGTACCAACAGACATACTGATTAACTGCGACAGAAGATGCACAAATATTTTGTGAGCATCTTCCATTAAGTACTTCACGCAATTTTCTCTCAGCTCCTCCGTTGGTACTGTAAGCTTTCTTTCATTCCATACTCCCTGTTTCCCTAAACAGTTGAATTCTATAGCGAAGAGAACACTTAAGACTGTTATAGTCGATATTCACAACCACATCAGGAAACTGTTCTTGAAACTCCAACAGTTTTCGATGTCCATTGTCTAAATTTCCGTACATTTCTGAAGTACTGCTCTATCATAAACGTTTCTTGTTGTGTAAACACCATTTTAAAAAGCTCTTAGTAGAAGTTACACACATTTTGGTAACTTTAACCTTGACAGTTTGAAACTGTCAAATGCCAGAACGCACAACACAGTTTTAAGGCCTAAATCTACCAAACACACTTTTGAATTAGCAATCCCTACTTTGGGGTAAACTTTCGTTAAAAAATTCAGCTTTCGAGGTCGTATAAAATCAGACCTTGAATATATCGTGAGAATAGTATTACATCCAATTAAATTTGGTCTTAAAAAAAATCTAATAAGCAACCAAAGACAAACATTTATAATATTCCAAAACAAAGGCTTATTCAACGCATTGTTCCGTCCGATCTCCCCTCCCACCATACTTGTCCCTCGGATCCCAGCGTGTCCGAAACTTGACCTTCCTAACCGGAGGTCACCTCGGTCAGTACTTTTTGGTGTGCACCTCTCGAGCCAATCAGAAATAAAAGTGCCCCGTAATTTCCATGCGTTCCCGTCCACACGAAATGACAATTAAAAATGTGACTATCATTCTCGATAATTAGGAGGGACTAACAATAGGTGGCGGTATAAAAATAATTAAGAATGACTCTCGGAGACGGTCTGTGAATTCTAATAAGGCGTAAGCAATATAAAACGTTTATTTTTATTTATTGTCTTTTAACGAAGTTATATTATATCACGTTTTTGCGTTGTGTTCTAATTAAGCTTAAAACTTAGTCACACCTGCCAATGCACACAAAGTTACGGGTAAAGAATACATAATTGTATCTCTGAAATTGTTTATAAAAGATATAACTCATTAGGTCGTCATCTTTCTTTTATGTGTGGATTTTGGAACGCGACACTTTATACATTCTTCTTATTTCTGAATTCCTTTTACTGTGGAATTGACCGTTTATTTTTTGCTTTCCTATTTTCTAAAATACATACTAATTTAGTCTACATATTATTAAATTATTATACCTCTTTTGAAAGTAATACAGATTAACAATATTAAATCAAATCTAAAGCCTTAAGACAGCATCTACAGTCAGCAAGGAAATATTCATACACCTACTTTTTTGAACATTGCTTTCCCTTGAGTTTTTTTTTACTTCTGATAGGATTAGCTTGTGAAATTCTGCGTCTAATAAGCACGAGTTGAAGGTTATATGTCGATTGTGTGAAAAAAATATCTCTAAAAAAGGTGAAATTGCGTTGTTTTCAAAAAAGTCGTAAATAACTCCGAAAACATTAAATTATTTTCTTGATTAATTAAGTTCTTGGACTTATTTTAAATGGAAATATTCCGAGTATCTAACTAACTGAGCGATTTTGGAAGTTGAACTTTGGGAACCTTAAATTTTAAACCTTAAGAAACTTTACCAATCTTACTATAGCTTCCGTAAAAATCACTGTTCATGAAATGCTAGAGGGATATTGTTGCGGTTTTCAGCAATCATGAGCTTATATATTTATCTACAATTACATATATTATATTCATTTACAATCTATTTATATAAATAAATTGTATTTGTTTTAAGAAATGGTTTCACAAGAAAAAATTAAAAAATAAATAGAAAATAAGAAAGAATAATCATTCAACAATGAGGTGTTTTTTTTTAAGACGACTTACCCTTGGTCCCTGATGAATCACTGGATATTAAAAGGTTGCAAGGGCCCTTGGCTAAAAAGAGCACGCACCACCAAGAAGTAGTCACAAAACGCGGGATGATTATACAATACACTTCTATAGCGATAACGTATAGCGTAAAGTCAACAAGTATAATATGTATAGCGTAATATATATAAAAATAGCTCATACAACAGTACAATTCAACACACACCCTGGAAGCGTCTATATTCGTCGGAATGTTAGTTTTTGTTGACGAACGGTTTGTCGCAAAAACCCACCTCACTGTTTTATTTTAGAGATACGATAAAGAATAATTATAAACATGAAATATATGCTTCTTTGTTACATGAGGTTCGGATAAATTAATAATGATAATAAAAAGGAATGAAAACGAAACAGACATTAAATCTTTTTTTTTTAAGTTACAAGGTGTGTAAATTAAGTAATGAGAGTAAAAGTTTTTTTTTATTCGAATAGAATTACAATTCAGTATTGTCTTTCAAAATAACTTCCTTGGGAAGCCTAATAGAGGCTGGAGACGGTTCTTACATTCCTCATAACAGTGCTGAAACTCATATACTTCAGCTGGTCGGTTACAACTGTTTAAATGTTTTCTATGGTCCTAAAATGACTGATGATTTGATTTTTCAATCTCGGGAAGAGAAAAAAGTCACAAGGAGGCTGAGGAGCCACATGAATGTTTTGACTGGCTAAAAACTCGTTTATTGAAATGGCTGTGTGACAAGGCGCCTTGTCGTGATGCAACATCCAGTTGTTCTTGATATTTGGTCTCACACACATGACCCTTTTTCCAAGTTTTTCAAGAACCTCTCTATAAAAGTGTTGACTTATTGTTTAGCCTGTAGACACAAACTCTTTGTGGACAATTCCCTGACTATCAAAAAAGCAAATCAGCATGCATTTGATCTTTAACCTGCTCATTCTTGATTTTTTGGGTCTTAGAGAGTTTGAAGTATGGCATTTCATGCTTTAGCGCTTGGTTTCCGGGTCATACTCAAACAAGGTTTCATCACAAGTAATGACACGTTCCATAAAATGGGGATCATTTTCAATCGAATTTCACTCTCTTCGTTCTGAGAACACCTTAATGTTTTCGAAAGATTTTTTTGCAAACATCGCAATTTTACTTTTTTAGCCATATCTCTCCACACAATCGACATACCATCTTCAACTTCGCTTATTAGACGCTGAATTTCACAAACTGTAATCCTATCAGAAGCAAAAAAATCAATACTATAGTACAAAAGTTATCAAAACTTAAGCAAACTTTGAAAACTTTCGGTGCTGTAGTTACCAATACTACTGCTTCTCACCAAGTATGCTCGTAACCTTTGCCGTAATTTACATACAAACGCGGGAAATGCAACCCGCTTATCATCCGATAGCGCTTGTTTTGAAAATTTCACCTCCCCCCTACCACCCGATTATGATAATTACTCCTTTATTGTGTCACTCAAAACTTATCTGAATTAGTCTCGAAAAAAAAAGTTAATTTAATTACATTTTACTAATTTAAAAACCGTGTCGCTTCACGGTGGATAAACATCACCACCATCTTAACTAGCAGTAGATAATTGTGAGTTTGTATAGCCGCAGTAGTGGTTTAAATAAAATGATGGGCAAATATTACACAGTCGAAAAGGAGAAGACAAAGTCACGATGACTTGTCACATTCGACAAAACGACAGAACGGATTCGGTCAAGTTGTCGACTGCGAGGAAAAAAGGCGACGAGCCTTAATTGCCATGTGATGCTTTTTTAGAAAAGAGGATTGGTCAGACCTTGTTTGTTTCGTCTGAAGGAGAAGGTAACTATTAGAAGAGCAACAAAGAGTGGTCTCGAAAAATATTCCTCCAGGGATATTGACATTTAAAATTAACCATTACACCGTTTTTTTTCATATAATACAGCTGAAGATAGGTAGCGAGAAAGACGTATTACATTTTTATGACCAAGTTAGCTACAAGGACGCGTACTTTAATAAATTAAGTATTTGTTCATTAATCTTTGAAATGCTGCGGGTACATTGCATAGTCCAAATAACATGTGAAATTCGTACAACAGAACACAGAATTACAAATAAGACTGCGTTTAAAAAAAACTGGCGATATATATGTATCAAATGAATGCTACACTTTTTTTTAAATTGTATGTAAAATAATATCTACGCAAAATTATTCTAGTGCGAATTTTAAGCGTTTAAATAAAATATATACCAAATTTTTTATAGAAAAAAATATTTCAGTAAAATAAAAAAGAGAAATAAATCGATTTTCAAGGAATAGTGGAAGTACCGGACCAGTCTATTACTTTTTGTGGTTGTCCTCAAACTGCCATGTCAAATGCAACAACTTATTTAAAATTAATTCGATCATAGTTTTAGATTCCGTCAATCAGCGTCACTCAATGTAACTGGCTGCTGACGCAATTTTTTTTAACCAATCTAAACATCACTTTATTAAATTACTGTAATTAATTGCAACTAATTATTTCGTTACTTTAATAAAAACTAAATATCCGCTCTTCATGATGGCTCTATGGAGACGATTAAAACAAATGAATCGATTTTTGTTAAAAAGATCCCAGCAGCATTTTTAGCAGTGTAAAGTAGTGCGAAAAATATTAATATTAAACAGTTGAACATCTCCAAAACGGTGGCTTTTAGATATCATTAAAATTTAGTGGCGTGTCAAAAAATGTACAAATATACAGGGAGTTCCAATTAAAATAACGAAATTGTGTAGCGGTTACAAGAAACGGAGCACACTCTATAATTAGAAACATTTTACAAATATGCACCACTTCAGTTTGAGCATTTTTTTCATAAATTTACAATAATAAAGTTACGGAACAAGCCGCCTTAAGTGGAACATTAATTATTTTTTAAATGTTTTTATTCGAATAGAATTACAATTCAATATTGTCTCCTTCAAAATAACCTCCCCTGATTCTTCCTTAGATATATACTGGAATTGCCTTCAGCTGGTCGGTTACAGCCGTTTGAATGTTTTCTATGGTCCCAAAATGACGTCTCTTGAGGTAATTTTTCAATCTCGGGAAGAGAAAAAAGTCACAAGGACTCAGGTCAGGCCAATAAGGAGGCTGGCTGTGTGACAAGGCGCATTGTCGTGATGCAACATCCAGTTGTTCTTGATGTTTGATCTCACACGCATTACGCTTTTTCGAAGTTTTTCAAGAACCTCTCTGTAAAAGTGTTGATTCACTGTTTGGCCTGGAGTCACAAACTCTTTGTGGACAATTCTCTGGCTATCAAAAAAGCAAATCAGCATGCTTTTAATATTCGACTTGCTCATTCTTGCTTTTTTGAGTCTTGGGGAGCTTGAAGTGTGTCATTCCATGCTTTGGCGCTTGGTTTCCGGGTCGTACTGGAACATCCAAGTCTCATAATCAGTAATGACACCTTCCATAAAAAGGGGATCATTTTCAATTGGATTTCACTCTCTTGCTTCTGAGAATGCCTTAAACCACCGGAAAACCTGAGCTCTTGAAAAAACACTGTCTCCATAGGCGTGTTGAATTTTAGCAAATCTGAAGCAAAATCTGATACCTAGCACACCTTACTCAAAATTAATTTCACTCATTTTTAAAACGAACTAGAAAAAACGGTTTACGAAAACAGTCACAAAGAACAAACAAATGGCTCTAACAAGTTGAAACTTGTACTGAAGGTGCCTTACATGTTAGCCTACCGCCCTTCCAAGTCCCGTCTTCGCAGTGTCGCTAGATCGGGCGCTACGCTGCCAGTCTCATTACACATATATTATATAAAAAAACATAAATGTAACAAAATAAATACATATTATTATGACACAGCAATGTCTCATTAAAATTGCGTACTGCCGCACGGAAATTAATCTCTCTCGGCTAAATATGCGAGAGAGCCGACCGACAACCCATAGAGAAATCTTCTAATGAAAATATCAATTGCCGAACGTTTATAGCTACAAGAGTAACATTACATTCCGCGTAATTGGGACGTAGTTGTAAGTTACCTATGCGGTTAGCCTTAGCGGGGATTACATAACCTAATACAGTCGAGGTACTGAAAAGCCCACGCTCGCCTCAACCTTGCTCGGCCTGGAATTATGTACGCGAGCGGCCGTTACGCGATTTTCAACAGGCGATACCGGCTCGACGTAATTAATGTCGATGTTGCCGCGTTTGAGAGGACGTTTGTTATTATTAACCGGCGAGAAGAAGAAGAAGGTGGGTGGTAGGAAGACGAAATCTCCAAATGTATCGATTAAAGTAGTCCGTTGAACGTCGAAATGCGGCGGGTGCATTTATCAACCCGAAAAGTGTCCTAACACAATGCTCTAAAAAAAAAACGTTAAATAAAATATGATAATGCCCAAAGGTGATATTTTATTAAAAATATGGTAAAATATTCATAAAAGCCTTCGTTAATCGAAAGATAAACGAAAAAATAAGATCAATTAGAAAACACGCAGAAAAATCGAATTGAAAGAAAATCAAATTGAAGAAAAACTGCATTTCATAGTCTGAAGAGCATGCGTAAAAATAAAAGTAACAGAAATATGATCATTCAAAATGCCATAAATTCCAAATACTTTCATTCATTTTAAAATATTGCAAATTTACGTTTTGTTAAATGAGATACGAAGAATAAGCACATCAAAAGGAAAATACCTCAATCTTTCAGTCAAGGTGTTAGGTTATCATTAATTGTTAACATAAACCCATAACCATATACCATATAAAATAAATTTTATTTTTATTTATTGTATGTATCTATTTTCATACCATTTTTGATTTCACTAACAAAGATGTGGATGGATGGAATATTCAAGAAGCCATTCGAATACTTTTGTGTATTTAATGTGTTACTATTATCTGTTAAAAGTTTATTCTCCTATCAACTAGAAGGGGGTATATTAATGTAGTGTTGATATCATTAATATATTTGCATAATAAATATGCAAACATTGTTGCATCCGAATAATTTATTACATGACGGGTAAGTTTGGAATGTCAAAAGGGTTCGGTATTAACCTACACAAGATGTAGACTCACAAGCAGATATAAAATCCATACCCAGAGGAATGACACCTTACATTTATTGTACGACCTCCGTATTTTGCCGTATTTTACCCACTGTATATTTTGGATCCAACTTTTTTATTGTTCGGTCTTCGCACAAAACTTATACCATCGGAATAAGATGAATTTAATTGAGATTCATTAAAAATCACCTTTCTTCAATCCTGTAGATTTCATCCAATATGAGCTTGTGCAATCTTAATTCTTGCTTGTCTATTTTTCTTTGAAACCAAGGGGTTTTTGGGAACTATGGACCAGACAGTATAAAAAAAACGTATTAGAAGCTTTTATGAATGTTTTTATGGATAAGCTGATGATTTCATGCCGTTGTCATCAGTCTGGTGGAATTTGAAATTCTGCCTGACATTGTTTTTATAAACTAATGATATCGAAATGTGTTGCTCCAAATGCTTCAAATGCGTTGTTCCAAAAATTTTGATCCAGGCCCTTCACTGTGTAGAATCGTAGGACGCACCTGAACTACGAGCTTGTTTACCAGCCTCCCTATTAACGTTACACATAAAGCAGATCAGCTAAACTGTCGATTTCTCCCGACGACGCTATCGTACAGCGATTCCTATCCCATTGTTCGATGTATTCCTTCGTGCTATATGCTTTGTATCGCGAATAAATAACTCAGTCGCGGACTCGGGACAAACACCGTTCCGAGACGTGTTCCTTCAAGTTTAACATCACACAATGGCTGTTCGAGTTTATTTATAAGTAGACCAAGTCCTATTTGACTTTCTAGGCTGATTCGCGATTAATTGCATGTGTGGAGGCTCGGTGCCAGTCCGGTCGTTTCCCGTTCCTTGCCGAGATCATTTGTCATCTAGGAAATTGACAGCACTCGGTCAGTGGGCTGATTGCAATAGTGTAGTCGAGATGGAATGTAACAACAAGATCACTTGATTTTCAAAGGAGCTACTATGTTAAAAATACAATTTACGGGGTTTCAAGTTTTGTGAATTATTCTCCGCAATGTCGTGTGTGCGTTGTTTATTCCAAAGAAAGAGGAGTAAAAGTAACAGAAGTTGGTAGAACACTTTGAATGTGTTCGTAGAAAGTGAATAACTTGAAAGATGACATATCGATCTAATCGCTCTGCAATACAACTTAATTGATTCACATCATTGTAAATAAAACAATATTTTAAATTAGTTTTAAAAGGAGTATATAAATTATTTTACAGATTTACTTATTTTATATGAGGCTTATACTCTTATAAATAGTCGTTCCCATCTCCAAAAAACTATATTGTTTTTAATACCAGGTGTTTCAGAGAATCCCAATTTGATCTTAACTTACAAAGAAGCTTTTTCAAGTTTTTTTCGTTATGTTAAAAACTTGTTACTGGTCCTAAGAGTGTTTTTGATATATGGTCATCTTCAACGTTATAGTTCGCTACTATTTTAAACACAACATCATGTATATTAAGCTGTTACATTTTATTGTCAAAATTGGTTAGTAATTTAATTTTTAAAGACACGGTGTTTGGATGTCCCAGAAAATTCTGATCCAGTTTGATCGTACATATCCTTTGACGGAGAGAACTTAGTAGGATGCGGTTTTGCCAATTTATTTACTTTTTCAATAAGTTTTTTCCATACTACGTTAAAAAAATGTTACTTGCCCTACAGGGAGTTTTTGAAATATGATAAATTTCAATGCAAAAAATTCTTCCGCTTTCCAGGAATGCATGATTTGGTGTCATGGGTTTGTGGAATGGGATTGTAGCATCTATCCTTAATATACCTCATCTGGCACTGTTAATTCCGATGAATGCTGCATGATGCACTTGATTGGCCATATCTTGCTATACACCTACTCCCAAACCCATTCCCAAAACTTTCTGTTACAAAATTCCTTGCAAGAAACGAATAATGAGCTATGTTACTGAAAAGATACCGTATAACTGTTTTGATTTTGCTCCAACTGAGGACAAAAACAAATCTGCAACATATTCGTTTGGATACCTCACTTCACAGGTTTAATTTTGGAAATTCTCTGCAATAATAAAATGACAGTTCCAGAGAATTTTTAATATAAATTAATGAAGCAGGTACATTGTTCTTCAATTTTGTTATCTCGTATTAATTTGAATTACTAGCTCATTTTGAAAGTAGGGTAGTGTAACAAACCATACATTCATGGAAAGCGGAAGAATGCAGCTTTTGTTTGGTGTAAACATATACCGAGGGTTGTGTTCAAAATGATGTGTTCAAATCGATTTATATTTATAGGACAAGTAACAAGTTTTCAACATAGTACGAAAAAATTATTGAAAAAGAAAATCGACTGGCGAAAACCGCATCCTTCTAAGGTTGCTCTGTCAAAAGGTATTTACGATCAAAATGGGTCAGAATTCTCTGGGACACCCGCTAAATACATAGTCCTTGTTATTAACTCCTCATTCACATAGTAATTGCAGCAACTCAATCGTAGATACCCATGAAACGAAACATTTGACGTAATTTAATTAAAAAAGTGTAGGTTTGGTTCATAATTAAACAATCGTTAATCACAATAAAAAACTAGTTACGCCATCGTAAATGGCTACCGATGGAGGACCCGGAGGCGGTCTCCCGGCCGGAGCATTATACGAGGGTGGTTTGATAAGTCCTTGACTTTTAAAGGAAAACATTTTTTTTTTCGGCAAAAAATCATGTTATTTTTCTACATAATCTCCTTTTCGCTTGATACATTTAGTTATAAGGTGTTTCCAATTTTTATATTCTTTCTGGATAATATGATTCGTCAAGGACCTCAAAATAAGCGTTTGTTTCAGCGATGACCTCTTCATTCGACTCGAATCTCCTACCACCCAGCCATTTCTTCAGGTTTGGAAACAGGAAATAGTAGAAGGGGGCTAAATCTGGAGGATATGGTGGATGAGGTAGCAGTTCGTAGCCCGATTGAACAATTTTTGACATGGTGATTACACACGTATGCACCCGTGCTTTGTCCTGATGAAACAACACTTTCTTCTTCGCTAAATGCGGTCGTTTCTGCTTCAAAACGGAGTCAAATCTGCCCAACAGCTGTGAATAATATTCGCCGGTGATCGTTTTACCCTTTTCAAGGTAATCGATATGAATGAGACCGCGCGAACCATCCCATCTTAGCCTTCTTCGGTCAAGGGCGTATTTTTCTTTGGGGGGGGGGGCTGTCCAATGATCGTTCCCATCGCCCCCCCTGGCCCTTGTCTTCGGTGCACGTTCACAGAAATCCACTGTTTTGATTGTTGCTTGGTCTCTGGTGTGGTGTGATGGATCCATGTCTCATCTGCTGTAACGAAACGGCGCAAAAACTCGTTCTGATTGCGGCTGAACATCCCCTAACACTCCTTTGAAGTGGTCACACGGTTGTGTTTATGGTCGATCGTGAGCAATCGCGGCACAATATTCATGCAAAATGTGATGCACCAGCTCAGTTGAGATGCCTACAGGCTGAGCTAACTCACACACGTTCAATCTTCGATCGTCCAATATCATTCCATGGATTTTATCGACGTTTTCTGGCGTAACGTCTTCTTTTGGACGACCTGAACGTTCAGCGTTACTTGTACTGGTGCGGCCATAACGGAACTCAGTAAACCACTATTTAATCATTGAAATTGACGGTGCAGAGTCTCCATAGTATTATCAAGGCTCTCTTTGGTTTCGGTAATGTTTTTTTTGCGCAAAAAGTAATGCTTAATCAGCACACGAAATTCACTTTCTATTTTTCTGGAAATTAACGAGGTTAGCTGCTTTCAATGGCTGTCAAACATAAACTAAATGACGTAGCTTGCTCAAAATTTTACATTAGTCTACCGATAGATGGCAGTTGACGGGAGCAGTGTTGCCATTAAAGTTGTAACGGTATTTATTTTAAATCCCGTCACATTCTTATTTTATTTCCATAACTGGTGAAATCACACCTTAACCAGTTGCCTCCTAAGTGAAACGAACGCACCTACTAAACTGTTAAACGAACGTAACTAATAGCTAATGCCATTCTACGATATCAGTGGCAACCTGTCGACAGACATTTTTAATTTCGATAATTTTTTGTGTTATTGTAAACTTATAAAGACGGAACGAACAGAAAGAGCGCCCTTCTTCTTGACCTATCTTCTTTACTTAGCGGTTGTGATAAGCGAGACTTCAGTTTTTAGTCCACGTGTGGTAAGTGGAGCAATTCATTAAATAAATTTGTTTATATCTTTGCAATCACTTTTGCATTTAATGTTTGCTGCTTAATTAGTATTTCTAATATTTCAGTTGATCTTTGCTGAATGCTTATTTTTGCATTCCGTAATATATTTTTGGTGATTGAGTAAGGAAATTAGCACGTGTGTCCAGGATAGGTTAGATTCACCTACTCTGGAATTTATCGTTCGATTCCATTAAGGAATCGAAATTATCGCTTATTTTCGTATCCCTTTGATACGGATATCGTTTTGTAAGAAAGCAGACCCTGTGGTTTCTGTATGTTTTAGGTATTCCCAGCTTGGGAGAAGATAGCTGTGTGGCAATTTAAATAGAGACCTTACTTTTACGCAGTCGAAGGACGAGTTTTCGTGGTCGTTGGCCAAATCTAGTTTGCACTGCAAAAGGGACGAACGATAGTTGCAACCTGCAAATTTTGTTCGAGATAAGTTGGTTTTATATTTCTATTTTAAAGTAATAATTTGTTGAAACCTTACTGCCTCGAACAATTTTGCCGAACGTTCAACGGGGTCTCTACAGGTGCCCACAACTGTCGCTGTTCGTCGTTGACGAAAGTGCTAATTTTTCTTTAAATTTTTCTTTAGTTTTCCGTACTGTGAAGCAGCTAGTGTTAACTGCCTGATTTTTATTGAATTTTTTATTGCTCTAATGCTCAAACAGTGGCGTGGTTAAAATTGAAGTCTCAGCTTAATTAGGGGTTTTGTTTTTGTTAACTTTTCTTTTGGGTCATATTGTAGCAAATTTTTTTTGATTAATTAATTACCTGAGTCTGGGAATTTTGTATGATTAATTACTCTTTGTTTATATAACTTCAACTTAACAGATACCCACTGTTTTCGAACTCTCAGTAGAACAGCACTGATTCTGTTTGTTTCACTTTTGTATGTAACACCTTCTGGACAAACGGCCAGCAACCAGGGAACGAACACCTCGACCAGTGGCGTACAAGGAGGAGTAAAGTCTAAAAGTCACCGCAGTACTGCTGGTAGCAACTCCAGGAACATCCTCTCTACCTCCGGAAGTCACTCTCCGCTGGGTTTAACGTAAGACCGTTTCGTTGTATCCTGCCGGTCCAAGTAATATTGTAAAATCAGTGCTTCAAATTTGTATCTAACCTAGTGGGTCACTTTAACAGATTGTACAATTTTTTTTGAATATAGTTGTTATTGTTTTAATTTGGACGTTTTATTCTTTCTCAGGGTATATCAAGAAAGTTTTCAAACCTTTGTTTATCTTATCTAGTTATTGTACATTTTGGTATTTTTATTTAAAAAAATATCTGGCGCCCAAAGCCACAAACAAAGTTTTCATAACCAGGGGAACCTACCCCTTGACCGGTGTGCTGCCGGAGCTACGGTTAATAGCTTTCCTATCAGCTTAGCCAATTGAGCGAAGGAAAGGTGTTGCAAAGTTACTGCGCGGGAAATTCAAAAAGTCTCAGACTTATCAAACCACCCTCGTATGTACCTCCACCGTCGTAGGTCCGGCTCTGTATTGCAACAAATGGTTAAAAGCCTTGTCTTATCGTTTTCGAACGAGAAGGCCCCGGTGGCTACATCATCGCCGCCCGCGAAATGGAGATGGAGCGGTCGTCCGAATAAAAACGCATCTGAAGTGTTGCGGTTAATGAGATATTATTCGATACGCGAGATGCATAGCGCGTACAGCGAAGAAGCGGATAGTTAACAGTATTATTATTTGCCTATTGGTAATCTCGCCGCGTCTTTATGTATGTCTTCGCCAATCAAGTGTGTAATTATAAAGTGATTGTTGATTGCCGTTCGTCGGCCGGCGGCGGCTCTATTGCGGGCAACGCGAACGAGAGAGGGTTGCCGCGTTTTTATTTATCGCAGGTGCATACGCGAGAGCGATTCTTTTCCTGTTCGGGGAACGGTGCCGGTCGGATATGGGCGTTGGAGATGCCAGGTCGACGTAGAATAGGACACGCGTTGAGATGGAAACGAGCCAAGATCGAGCGAAGCACCTTCAGCGAGTCGACGCCCATTAAACACTCCAGTGCGTTCACAAAAGAACTACACCAAATAATGAAATGAGTCATCTAGTATAGTGGAATTAGGATTTAGCTGAAAAGTAACTGACACTTCGCCAAAAAAAAAAAAAGATTTTTGTAGAGGAGGCTGAAAATATTAAATATCGTTTTTTTGGCAACAATTTAAAATTACCATCATTTTTTTTTTAAATAAAAAGAGAACCGTAAACTATACAAAAAAAATGTTTCAGATAAAAAATGCAACTAGTAAAAAACCCTACAAAACCCATCAAGAAATTTGCAAATCGGTTAATTTGTTTATCTGCAAAATTGAAAAAACCGTCAAAATGGCCCCTTATTTCAGTTGTTTATAACCAATTATAAAGTAAGCCTTGTGACTTTAAAAGTATTGGAGAATGTAGGTATCGGTGTACTTAAAAAACGCTAAAAATTTCAAATCGATATATTTTTAAGTTTTTGCAAAAAGTAAATTGTTTATTAAAAAGGTGCTTTCGTAAAACAGCCATTAATTTTTTTGTAAACATCATAGAGTATCAAGTACATCGAAACATTAATTGAATTTCACAAATTTAATTGTTTAATGGTAATGGTAATGACACTCGTTGAATAATATTATTATATATAAAATAAGTCGCTTGGACTAATGTGATTGGACTAAAATTGTGAGTATTCCGAAAGTAATTTTTTTCACGAGCTACCCCAAATTAAAAAAACATCTCATTCTACGATGTATAGTTTCGGAGATTTTTTTCGTGCGCTTTGATTTTGAAGCGACCGAAAGAAAATTTGCGCGCAGGAGAACCACACTGCTGCCGCTGCCGTGCCGTCATCACTCATGCATCCACGCGCGTTACTAAAATAACGGTGCACATTATTATAATGCTGTAAAAGAAACCGACTACTACATACTTTTCAATGTCAATTTTAAACAATTAAATTTGTGAAATTCAATTAATTTTTCGATGTACTTGATAGTCCAACTCATCAAGATGAGAATCCATTTTGAATCGTTACTCTATGATGTTTAAAAAAAATTAAAGGCTGTTTTACGAAAGCACCTTTTTTAATACACAATTTACTTTTTGCTAAAACTTAAAAATATATCGATTTGAAATTTGCAGCGTTTTTTAAGTACACCGATACCTGCATTTTCCAATACTTTTAAAGTCACAAGGCTTACTTTATAATTAGTTGTAAACAACTCAAATGAGGGGCCATTTTGACGGTTTTTTTAATTTTTCAGATAAAAAAATTAACCGATTTGCAAATTTCTTGATGGGTTTTGTAGGGTTTTTTACTAGCTACCTTTTTTATCAGAAACATTTTTTTTGTATATTTACGGTACGGTTATAATCATCAGAATGCTAATCATAAAAATAAAATCAATTCAGAGATCAGAACTATAATCATTGCACAGATTTTGAGAGCTCAGACTTAGCATTGGGGTTGGTCGCTCAGTTTGACTGTAGCGGTCGTTTGAATTAGTCTACGCACCAGTGACGCGTCGAAAAAATATTAAGTGTTCAGATGAAGCAACGGCTTTAATCTCAAGTTTCTTGTTAAACTGGGGAAAACTTTTACAGAAGCTTAGGCAATGTTAAAAGAAGTGTACGGGAATGAATGTTTATTCCGCACATAAGTTTTTGAATGGTTTAAACGGTTCAAAGAGGGACGTGAAACGATCGAAGACGATCCGCGCCCTGGACGGCCCTCAACGTCAAACACGGACGAAATCATTGAAAAAAATGGTAAATTAATCCGCGAAGATCGTTATCTAAGCATTCAAGGGTTTGCTGAAATAACAGGAATTGACAAAGAATGTGTTCGCCAGATTTTACATGAATGAATCGTGAACATCCTCACTCCCGAGCAAAAGGAATCAAGAATGAACATTTGCGCTGACATTCTAAGCAACATTGACACTGATCCAGGTTTGTTAGACACGGATATGACTTGTGATGAATGGTGTTTTTTAAAATCGTAGTTAAAGCAAAAGCGGCGGAGGTTCTGAACCAGCTGACAGAAGCGGACTTCTAGCACTGCTTTCAACAATGGAAGTCATATGGAGCGGTGTAGAGATCGCCAGGGGGAGTACATTGAAGGCGAAAAAGTTGCTACTGTAATTGGTAACGAATAAAAAGTTCGATTCTTTAATAGCCACACCTCGTAAGAAAGGGGACAAAAACGTAAAAGACAGCTATTGCACAGATATTTTGACAGTAAGAGAGCTAGATATCATAAAGAAAGAGCACGAATTATTTATGTTGTTCACGCACTGAAATTGAAGATAACTGCAACTGTGTGGAGTTCCTGTTTCTCAAGATGGAATGTTTCCATGCATCGATTAAAATGTGATTAAAATGTTCATTTTAGATGTTCCTGGTTCAATTCATCTGCCACTTACTGTAAAGCAAATTTCTGATTTTTTCAAACCCTTTTCACGTCCTGTTAACGGTCTGGTAACAAGGAACTGATATCACTAGCCGACTTTCTTGTATCTAAGAAACTCATCAGAATTACAATCAGACACTTTTCCATATTATTGTTACACATTGTGAGTTTGCGAACTGAACTATATGAATTATATTTAGAAATCCTACAAAACTTGAATGCATTCCCGATCTCTTGATACTAAATAAACATATTTCCAAACTGAAATCGAATCTGAAAACAATTAAAAGACAAAGATGCAAAATAAGTAGTTTAATGTCTGGAATGTATTAAGAAATTAACATCACACACATATTGTATCAATCAATTTTAACTCATTTTCTCGATCACTTTCAATTTGATTCGTATATCGCAATAAAATCCACCGATGAATATTAAAATAAACAAACAGACACGTCATTAGGGATCACTTGCAAATAGAAAAAAAAAAACTCGATATTGTTAACGTTCCTAAATTGTAGTATCAAGATCTCGTAATAAAAACACAAGAGGAAAAAAACACGTTTAATAAGCTCATTGTGTTGTACCATCTCGTCGGTTACTAATATACATTTGCGTATATAGTTAAACTCTTATCTCGTCCATCTGAGCGAAGCGTATCATTATGTTATTATCTAAATCTACTAAAAAACACTTCAACAAAACATCAATCATTAAGTGCCACAGTAATTAAATGCGTCGGGTGTTGTTTTTTTTTTGTGGATGGGACTCAAGGTACACACGTCATTTTTGCAGCACTGTGAAGCAGCTTTTTAACATTTCTTTGCTTAAACGTGAAGCAAACGTGTTAACAAACACTGCCACAGAGAGAATTACACTCTGACCTGTATCGGAGAGAGCTTTATTTCAGTATCTCGGTTGTCCCCAAAGTTAACGGGAATAGAAGCCCTTACGTTTGGTTAAACTCGTTCGCAACGTCAATAGTTAAGTTTATATTTAGCATTCATAGGTCAGCTTTGTATGCGTATAACACATAATGTATTCTCCACAACACGCATTCTGTTTTTTTTTGTATTAGTGTTTCTTGACCACGTTGTGCGAGTAGTACTTTAGTACATGCATATTCGTGTCTAAGAACCCCACAACTTCTTATAGTCGCTTTACACGATCATCTTATATATAAAAATCTCGTGTCACGGTGTTTGTGGTCACACTCCTCCGAAACGGCTCGACCGATTTTTATGAAATTTTTTATGTATATTTGGTAGGTATGAGAATATATCGGAAAGTATATTTCATACCGCTAGGTGATTAGGGTGTTCCTATCCAGAAATTTTTTTTCTATTTTTTTGCCAAACATTTTTTTTTTGATTTGGCATAAAAAAATACCTATAAACCCAAATTTTCAAAATGGCAGAACAACACGTCGGCACGTTTGCCGGGTCAGCTAGTAATTTATATAAATTTCAACACGTAATATTCAACGTCAAAGTAGGTACCAACAAAATATTTAGGTTCTCATTGGTTATAAATTGTAACCCATACAATATTTATAGTCCAGTAGACAGGGAGCTAAAATCATCAAAAATATAATAACTTTTTGAGTAATTCAATGCGCGATCGAGTTTTTTTTCAAGCCTTGATTAACAATGACGCCATTTTGTTTGTTGTACGATTTTGACCGGGTTGGGCTAGAAAAATCATAAATCTCTTCAAGTTTGCGAGCCTTTTTTGACAGTTTTTTGAAAAAATATTAATTTGGGAGAGTTTTTTAATATTTTTTTTTTTTCGCGTCTTCTTTTTTGACGCGACGTATATAATATATTGTTAGCGATTGCCGCTTCGAAATTCTCGGAATTATGACTATAATATCTTGACGCCCATTTTTTGTTTAAAATACGCGTCTTGAAGCGTACTTTCAAGATATTATAGTCACAATTCCGAGAATTTCGAAGCGGCAACGCTAAACAATATATACGTCGCGTCAAAAAAGGTAGTCGCGTAGAGAACGTTATAAAACTGGCCCAAATTAATATTTTTGTTTCACACTTGCGTGTTTTACATTAAAAAACTTCAGCGAGTACATCAATTGCGGTGGTGCAACTCAACACTGAATATTTCTTATTGAAAAATTAATCACTTTTTTTGTTACACTAAAGTACATCTTAAGTGAAAATTTCAATTAAATTGCTTAACTAATACTGGATGTTGCGGTGTTATTTCAAATCGGCGTAGTTAGCGCTCTGCTACAGAGCCACAGAGTTATAAATTATCCATTGTTTTTGCCCCACCTGAGTCTCGCATTTGTCAAGTTTACCGAAAATCCAGGCGGCCTTGCGGAGGACGCGCTAAGCCTTAATGCAAATGTTTTCGGTGTACATTACAAAACGTTACGTTTCGTATTGTATCGGTGGTTTGTTTTGTCTCGTACGTCTGGCGATCGGCTTTTGTTCGCGACCGCGGCCACCTTTTCGCGAAAGCGGAATTTCTACAGACGGGCGACCACTTAATCGCGCCCCAATTAGCTCCAATCATAATTTTCTATCTAAATAGGGGGCTGGGACCGTTTTGGATTGCATTATGTCGTTGATACCCGGTAAGTCCGTCTCGCAGATGTTATTTTGGGACTTTGAACTGCGGATTATCTTAATATTTCCTAAACCGCACTGCATGAAGTTGAATATACTGAAATAATAGGAATAACTGAAATAATAACGGAATATAAAAAGGAAAACTTTCTAAAATTTAGAACGATTTTTTCAACTGTTCACATGCATAGATGCACAGATACTTCCTTATTAGTTCCATTGTGCTGTTGCCAGTTGTTGAACTTTACATTTCACGCCAACTAAGTGAGGTCAATAAAAAAAATTATGTTTGAAACATATCACAATCGATATTACTTGATAAAAAACTAACTTCCATAAAATTTTAGATTTTTTTGAGCAACAAGGAGAGGGATGGTGAGGGTGAGAAAATACAAATTTTCGTTTCGACTCTAAAATTTCAATCTTTCGCAGTAAGAAATGAAAAAAAATTAAAAAAGAAGCTTGCAATGGTTTTCGATGTGTTTTTTTTTTGCGTAGAATACGATAAAAATATTTTCAAAATTATTGGGGGCAGTTTTCATCCTTATTTTGAGAATTGAAAGTTTAAAATCGAAATTTCGAAAAGTATGACACGATTTTTTTTCATTTTTTTTAATTCTTTCTTTTTTTTGTACTTTCGATTAATTTTTATTTCATAATGGGCGTCGACCAGAAACTGGCCCAAAAAACGGCCCAAACTTGAAAAAAACGTGGTTTTAGCGTATTTTCTCATCCTGTGAGATAGTAAATGCCAAGTGAATAATATATTCCAAGGTTTTCGGGGTCACTGATTACGAATATAACATCAGATTTTCAAAAAACAAAATGGCGGATCCAGCATGGTA
Organism: Aromia moschata; assembly: GCA_029963805.1. Lineage (NCBI taxonomy): Eukaryota > Metazoa > Arthropoda > Insecta > Coleoptera > Cerambycidae > Aromia > Aromia moschata. The sequence continues at coordinate 450,263 of JAPWTK010000112.1, forward strand.
GTCAACTTTTAAAAAATCGAGATTATTCTGCACTTCTCTCTGTATTTATTCATTTTCCTCCTGCTCAGTTCGCACATGGTTTCCGTAGGAGTAGTACGGTAAAAAAAGTCCAATGGTGTTTAACAGCATCGATGAACGAGGTTGCAAACAATGCGGTATACTCTATAATACGTAATAGTCGTCTGATAAACGGAAGTATGAAAATAGATACTAATTGTTAAATTGAAGGAATTTGTCAATATTTATCAGATGATAATAAATCTCGATCACCATCTGAGTTACAGCTAAGAATGAGGCTTTTCTAGGGAATTTTTGTTCCTAAGGAACAACCTGAGGGTGATGGAGTAATTCTGAAATTGGATTCGGATTCAGCACGTCAAAATACATAAGGATGCTTCAGTGGAGTTTCTCGGACACGAGATTTTTATTAACATATTATGATGTCAATAACCTATATGGGTTATTCATGTCGAACAACATGTCAAAAATGAGTCTTAATTGATAAAAAATAACATACATAAGATAAATTATAAATCTCGATTAATTCTTTTGTTTGGTAAGTTTCAAATGTAGAACTTATTTTCTGAACATCCCTCGTGATGTCGAGAAGATCCGAAGCTGTGATGCAAGTCGACGCTACCAACTGCGGCACAAACTAGCTGCAGCAGGGAAGCGCATCAGCTCCCCCCTCTCGCCCTCCCTCAGCCGGCGCGAACGAGACCATCTGATAAAGAGCGGACGCCTAACAAGGCTGCGCACAAATTAAGCCGACTGTTTACACGTTCTCGCATGGTTCGTTCCGTTTCACGAATCGGCGACCACGAAAATATCTCATATTTAAACTGCGACGTGCTCGACTTTGGAAATGGTGCCCCGTCTAGTTAATTGGATTTTTTTTTCGTCGGGCGCAAAAACAATGACAGGTCCGGGGATCGGTCTCGCCTCGCGGTGCGACGCGCCGATTCTGCTGAATTTAATCTCGGGATGGACGTCGGCAATCTTGATAGATTTCTCTAACGCGAACTCGACACGAGGCAACCTAGGCTCTTTTTTCGGTTTCTCAGGGTGGACTTTATTAAGGTTAAAAAAAAGTACAGACTACGAGTGCGCTAACAATTATTTAGATTTCAATATAATGAACCCGAGGTTATTATACTATTAAGGTTTCCTTGGAATTCAGCGCATGTCCTGCAGATAAGTGGATTAAAGTGCCTACGAGTGTACATTGTGTCCAGAAATTGTGATGGAATTATTGCTAGCATAAAACATATTAGAAAATATGTGATACGTACGGTTTGCTAAATATTGTTTTCATTTTAACAATAACACCTTACATCAGAGCTTCAAGGCATTATTCGCTTTTTTTCTCATAACCATTAATTTAACCCTGAAGAAGTTAGTATTTATTGACAGAATATAGAACGTTTTTTTACTTCTGCCACTGAAAGAAAGAAATAGTTTTAGTATTAGCCCATTGTCTACCAAACAGACGGGGGAACTGGCCGAATAAACAAACATGCTCACCTTGTATACCTTTTACTACTTTTACTAGGCATATCATTTCCAACGTATTTTGACCCACTGATCATCATGGTGTTCACTCATCATCTGAATTTGTCTTACACACGCCAAATTATCACTAAGTCTAAATTTGGTCGTTGAATCACCTCATGAATCCTCAATCTACAGTTTTCCAGTATTTTATTCAGACGTATTTGGACGCACTGAGTCAGAAAGTCTTGTCAACCTTCTCCTCAACCCTTGAATTTCTGAATATCATACTAATTTTGGGAGTCTGAACAGAAATCAAAACAGTTTTTCCTAATGTCATAAATTAAGTCCATTTTGGGGCAATTTTCCCCCAATTATGGCCTTTAGGAGCACTTGGATCCAATTTTGACAACACCATAATGTTTAGTTTGTTGATGTTGATTACAAACTAAACGCATGTTGATTACATTTTACTCATTTTACACATTATTATTAGACAGAGGTTTGTGATTTTATGGCAGGTTGGACCAAAACAAAGATCTTTGTTCCCGGCAGTCAAGGGCTTAAACTGCAACACACTGGATAAGAAGATAGTGATGTAAGCTTTCCATAAGGATTGGTAAAAAATGCAAAAACATAAATTACTCGTGGAACGTCTGTTCCACAAGTAAGTCGTTATAAACGTCTTGTCGTTATAAATGTCGACGCAAGTCCTTATAAACGTCTGTTTATAAGGACTTGCGTCGGTTAAATTCTTTTGGGTATTATTACTTTTCTTTTTCTCCAACTGATACATGTTAGAATAGCATGTATATAATTGCGTATGCGGCCTATTAATTAAATTATTGTCCTTCTGAGTTTTATTCCAACATTTCGCGTTTATTCCAACGCAGGGGTGCAGTGTTTCTTATACGTCGATAGTATTTTGATTGTGCGACGTGCCATCAATGGAAATCGCTTCATCGGCTGGAACTATTTGCGGAATTCTCTGGTATTCTTACGTGCCGTCATAGGCGTAGACAGTGCGATGACGTAGGGGAACACTGAACCTCAAAACTATAAAATAAATTAGCAATATCGGCAATAAAAAAACTCATCAAAATTGTTAGAGTAAATAAAACGCGTAGAGCTTTTCTCAGTTTTAAAAATTAGTCTACTGTTAAATTAGTTATTAAATTAAAAATTAGTCTACCAAGTTTTTATTTCAACATAAATAGTCTCACCTTGTATGTTATTACCAATAGGTTGTTGTCTTCCATGCTCTCAACAGGAATTTCAAAAATTGATTTTTTTTAGATAAGGCCAAAGAAACAATAACAAAGAGTTAAATTACAAGATCCAGTAAACTGTGGGAGGAAACAAGTACCTGTCAACTTGCTAGGGAACTTTTAAGGAAACCCAGCGATGATAGTACAGGGTGACAATAAAACACTGACAACCAAATTGCTTTGGTCTTATCACGAATGTTTTTGAAGTTTGAACGTTTTTATTGTTTTTATTCGATCCTCCGTTAAAAATACTACATGTATGTTCTGTTTCAAAATTTAAGCTACTTTTTTTTAATTGTCAAACCAAAGGAAAAAAAATTGGCGTTACATGAGCTGAGGAAGCTCCCGATCGACATTGCGCGAACGCTCGGCATCGACAAATCCAACGTCCGGCGAACCATCAAGCGGTTTGAAGAGCTTGGCCATATTGGTCGCCGTCCAGGAAGCTGCAGAAAGCGCACCGTCAGAACCGCCGAGAACCGGGAGCGCGTTCGAGAGTGTGTCAGGCGAAATCCGAGGGTCTACATGAGAAAAATCGCTCGTCAGACTGGCATCAATCGCGAATCAATCCGCCAAATAGCCAAATAGGATCTCCATCTCAAGCCCTACAAGCTCCAAAAAGTTCAGCTCCTCACCGACGTCAACAAGCGCGTACGGCTTGAAAGATGCAAACAACTCCTTCGTCGCCACTCTCCTCTTCAGTGGGACAAAATCCTCTTCACAGATGAGAAGCAGTTCAAGCATCTGGTCGATTTTGGAGGGCAGGGGCCTGCGTGAAGCCCCACAAAAGTTTGGAGGCGCTGAAGCGTTCCTTGAGCCGGGAATGGGACCGATTGTCACCGGAAGAGGTGCGTGGCGCGGCAGAAAATTTTTGGAAGCGTTTGGTGCTCTGCCGAGACGCGCAAGAAGGCCACTTCGAAACCGGCTGAGTATGTTATAGTCAAAATTGTTGTTTATTGTTTTTTGTAGATAAAATTTGTTTTTGTTGAAAAAATAAAGATTTTATTTTTAATTAAGATTAAAGACTTATTTTTAAAAGAAGTTTTTGCTAGAGGTCAGTTTTTTATTGTCACCCTGTAAGAATTTTTGTCTTGTAAAGGGCATTCTCACTGGACATTGTCAGCTAAGAAAACACCTCCACAACTTGAAGCAAAATGAAACATCCCTTTGTAGAGACTGTCAGCAAGACGAGGAGACCATGTACTGTTCCGCTGTCTCATTTAAAAGATATTCCATACTCGGTGAACGTTGGCCATCATCTTCCAGATGATCTGGAAACAAATATGGTCTTCATATTCAAACTAATTAATTTTCAAAAAATTTCGTGAAATAATTGTATTTCTATTAGTATGTCCTTATTTAACGCTTCCTTACGAAAATATTGGACAATTATTAGAAATATTCTTCTACTCACAGTTGTCGGCAGTCCAATTTCTGCGAATGTCGAGTTATTTTATTATTCAGAAAGCTCTAAAACTCGCTTCAGCTCGCACATCAAGTATTACAAACAGGTTTAGCATAAATTATTGTACACATTAAACATTCTCAAAGGTAACGAATTGTTTAAATCGCAGATCATTTTTGAATTTCGAAAATCTCGACGCCAATGCTTCGAACAACCTGAGCAACGGCTTGTTTTTCCAGGTACGACTGTTAGACATTCTATCCACGTTAGACGTCTGGTTTAATAAAATCGCTGGTTCGGACTTTTGTTGCCGGTATTACCGCGAATCTCGAAAGTATTTCTTACAGTTCTCGCTTTCATTGCATTTCTTCAGGTGTCACACTCATTATTAATTAATTGATGTCTTTTATTTGCCCTTTATTCTTTCCAGGCAAACGTTCTTCGGTAATTGTTCAGTACTGCGAACTTGAAAACATTTTTAGCATGCCGACAGTGGTTTTGTGCATGGCAACTTAAAGTGAAGAAATCTAGCAAGTTAAAAAAAGGAAAAACTTTAGACTCGACACTTTCTACACATTAAATACTTTAAAAAATATTTTTCCATAACAAGTTAAATATTCTCAACTCTCATTGAAGTGGAATGCCTAAGAATTTTGTAGTTTTTGAAATCTTGTATTTTTTTTAACGAGTCCAAGCCTTCAAAATTTGGCACGAGTTGATTGTTTTTGCATTTGGCTACAACATTATGTATATACTATATGATGGTTTGTACAGGGGATTGTTCAATAATGTATATTTCCTAAATTTTGTTGTATTGGCTGTATACAGTGTCCGCCATAAAGTTGGAACCATATGGGATTTTTTTTTAAATTAGAGTTTGATGAAAACTTTTGGTGACAATCACTTCTGCTTCTGCATTTTTAAAGTGATTTATTTATTGTTTGTTATTTTTATGTATTAGTTTCGTGTTAAGATAGCCCAATTGTAATTAAAACCATTTTTGTACTAAAAAAATAAAGTTTATTAAAAAACAGTCGAAAAACAATGAGTGATTATTTTGGAAATGGAAAATAATCGAGGCAGTACCTTTTTTTCGATTAAAATTATAAATAATCTTCAAAACTAACGATACCTACGAATATTATTAGCACAGTATGCATTGCAATGGCAGACTCTATACTGCTCTGAAGCGTTTCAAATGTTTTCAGATCAGTTAGTTACGGAAGTGAATCAAAAACTTCGAAAAAATACAATTTTTTGGATATCAAGATGTTTCGCTCAAATCGGCATATAGGCGTAAAATGTCATCAGGAACATAATTTATTAGTGACACTTTTCGAAATATTAACAATTCAGGCCATTTTCTAAAGATTTTTTTTTTGGAAAATCACAAATTTGACAATTGCCAGATGTTAGCTGTCAACTTTGAACTGGTGCATTTTAGGTTATTTTGGAAGTAGAAGTGATTGTCACCAAAAGTTCGTAATAAAAATAAAAATGTAAATAAATAAAAATATATAATATAAAAAAAATCCCATATAGATCCAACTTTATAACACACTGTATAACACACTGTATAACACACTGTTATATACCTCAGCCTCAGATTACAGTGACAGCTTCCAGTATCAAACTGTGTATTTTTTCTTAGCTTTGGGAATATCTGGGATTATATTGATTTATCAAAAGTCTTTCACGAGTGACTTTCATTGGTATTGAGAGAAAATAATTAATACTTAAAATATTGATATTTTTAGGCATTTAATTGGTCCTTGTTTTTACGATGATTTTCAACGTTCCGGTCATTTTTCATTTTGCGTTAAAAAAAATTAGGCGTTTGGTGTCAAAAAAATCATCTGTTCATAGAACGATTTAAAATAGAAAAGTTTTCAGGGAAGAGGACTAACATAACATAAATATACATAGTATATTATGAGTCTATTTGGTCTGGCAAAGGAGACAACATGTGGATTATAATTGAAGGACCTCAGTTCATGTACTATGCTAGAGTAAACGACTAACAAGACTAACCTTTCAAATTCTCAGGAAAAAAAGACTAAAAAGCCAAAAACTAATGAAAAGGTATAGCCTAACAAAAAAAAATCCTATCGAGACTATGGAGTTTGATAAAGATGACTAAGCTGGATGCCAACAAAACTAACACCAGATTAGCATGAACAAGTGGTAATACTATAATAAACCTCTAAGAAGGCTATTGCTGTACTGTTGCATTTTCTTCAACTTGTCACAAACTTGAAAGACACTGACTTGAAAACAAATGACTGACAGACAGACAGACAGACACTGACACACTTGAAAACAAATAAATTTCCAAGCTACCTAATATTTCCAGTAAAAACCCCCTCCCTGCGGCACGCCGCTGGTTGCGAGCCGCCATGAATCATGTAGCACATAAAGTAATAATATTCCCATTTTTCCTACTGCCTTCTAATTTTATTCAAGACGTAATGGGCTGTTCTCTAACATTTTACACTCACAATAAAATTTTATGTCCATGTTTTTCATCCCAACGGCCGCAGAGGGGAACGTTAATTTGTATTTTAATTTCGTAATTATTGATTTCTGTTTTGTATCAGCGCGATCGACGTCTGACCGTTAATTAACGTTTTCAGCACTTCCTGCAGAGAGTCGAGGAATGAGGTATTCTTCCAAAGAAAGTAGCCGGGCTTTTTTATCACTTGTCGAGTGCGATGGGTCATTGAAATAAAAATAAATTCAGGCATAGTCGTTAAAATGACAGTAGGTTTATGTGCATATTTCTGCTGTGTATATGCGCATAGTTTCATGTCAAAATGGAGAATTTGCTGATGCAAAATAATTTTGTCATTTTAATAAAAATCTTATTTAAGATTTTAATCGTAGGTTGTTTGAATCACATTCCTGATTATAACGTTGCCACTTATATGCAGTGACTCACAAAATTATTCGTACCCTTCCAAAGATTAATTGAAAATTAAAAATAATTTAAATCAACATGAAAAATCCTAATGGTGGAAAATATTATGGTAACAACTAAGATTTTTTTGAGGATAAATGTGTCAAATCTCAAGCAAGTTTGGAGGGCACTGAACAAAGATTAGAAAAATAAGATAAGAAAAATATCAGGACCTTGAATAAGGTCTCGCTCTTTCCTAACAGATGACAGCACCAGGAAGGACTATTACATGTTGTTTCAGATGGTAACGCATCTATAAGGAAGTACTGTCGGTAAGCTTGAACTTCAGTGTATGTTAGTTCACCACAATGTAAACTACGTTTTTTTCCTTAGTTCTATAAAAGGCCGAGTTTTGTGCCAAGTAAAGAGTATTGAGGGGAATTTTATTGCACTATTTATTCAAAAGAAATCTGCAGCTGAAGCACTTTGTTGCAACTCTTGTTGAGGCTTACAGTAAGCATGTTCTGTCGGAAAAGACATGCAGAGACTGGTTTCAACGCTTCAAAAATAATGATTTTGATCTTGGAGATGAAGAATGTTCTGGTGCACCGAAAAAGTTTGAAGACGAAGAATTGAAGGAATTCCTTAATGAAAATCCATGTCAGACGCTAGTTGAACTTACAAAAGCATTACGAGTAGATGACACATTCAGTTTAGAAACGCTTGAAAGCATTAGGAATGATCCAGAAGCAACTCTATGAGTTGAAGCCGAGAAACGTCGAACAGCGTTTTCTAACATGTGAGCTGCTGTTTCACCGGCAGAAAAGGGAAGTTTTTTAATCGTATCGTGACTGGCGATGAAAAGTGGATACAGTACGATAACCCTAAGCGTAAAAGATCGTGGTTTAAGCCCGGCCATGCGTCAACATCATCCGCAAAGCCAAATAATCATGGTTTGAAGCTTCTCTTCTGCATTTAAAATCCTACTTGGAAACGCTTAACTAAACTAAACGCACCGGACTAGCCCCTTGCAATTATTATCCTTATTTCGTTCGATGGCACATGGCCTGGATGAGCAGCACTTCCATTCTTATGAAGATACCAAAAAATGGGTCGATTCTTGAATAGTCTCAAAAGACATGGAATTCATATGCTGAGCAATACTTTGAGTGACATGTTTTTTTACCACATACTTTAAATAAGGCATTAATTTTCACAAAAAAACTCATTCAAGGTCCTTATAATAATAAACATTTTATTGAAATAATTACAAAATTAGGTCACAAACTATTAAAGTACAATTTAATAGTTTGTAATTAGTTTCCAGTGACGACAGGGAATGTGTTTATTTGAAATTGGCCGCAAAATATTCAATTAATTTAACGTGGGAGCTCTGAAGTGGCATGCGGAGCTACTGTGAACTGTTATACAACAGCCATTGTTCAACAGCTGGCTCGATGTTTCGAGTCTGTGTCAGATTGAAAATAATAGTTTCCTTGTATCTCTAATTTTGTGGGGGTTATGGTGCGAGATTTGTTGTCTGAGATGGCCGATTGATCACTTGCCTAACCATTTCAACGTTTTCTTCTGTCTTTACTCTGAGTCTAGCACTTTCTTGTTTCCGATTGACGCTTACAGTTTGCCAGTACAAGTTAGGAAATGTTTTACTGACCGGCTAAATGGTCAAAATGAATGAACTGAATCTGGAAAAACTTCTCCGAAGTCCTCATATGAAGCTCTCATCGTATATATCCAGTTTCCATTGAGTTCTTCATTAAAAATTAATTCCATTATTTATTTTACAATTGTGACAACCTCTTTCATTCACAGCTAGATTGGATAATGTTTGTTTAATGACACTTTATAATTTCATTATTGTAATAATTTCAAAATTAAAAAAATGTTTTCAATATCTGAACTGAATGAAACTTGTTTCATTCGCTATATCTTAGACACGTTGTATATTGCACACTCCAACTAACAAGACGTTGATTAATACGAATGTGGTGATGTATCAATATACCATATGTGTATACCAGACAGTGGCCGGTTGTAAATAAGGACAAATTCTACACTTCTCGTTCCAACAGCGAGCGTATGTGGTTAGAGGGTCGGTTTTATTCCCTCACTACCTTCGAATCGTATGAGGTTGGTTCTTATCTGTCGTCTCATGTCTATTTGTCCTTTTTACATGTTAGAAATCCATTGCACAAGAATAGAAGTGACAATTTGCAGCACACATGACAGGCAATAAAGAAGAATGCAAAAAATAACACCGAAACTGAAATCGTATACGGTTCACATTAAATAGGATTTAGGCGATCTTTTGAAATCTAAACCGATAGATTAAACAAAAAATTCGGTCTTCATTTAAACCAATTATTTCCGTCGCATCCTAGGCCATCTCATATTAATGGGCTTTTTTACGAATAGTAAATATAAAATCTTGACGCATTAAGCGAATACCATGTAGCAATAAATTATTATCTCATCCGAGAAAAAAAACACTATGTAGGCAATCTGGAGAAGTAAATGAAGGCTTTGTGTTATCTGGTTTATTAAAAAGTTTTTTAAAGCCAACACGACCTTAATAGCCGCAATCGGAAGACTAATGGTGCCAGATATGCGATAGTTGTTTTAGATGAATTTCCAATGTGTACGTCAAAAAGTGTGACTAAACGCATTAACAACACGGCCGGGGCTAAGTAACAGGAAAAGTCTTGTACCTCTGTATCTCAGATGTTTAAGTGATAGTTTAAAAGCGTTTGTGGTACGTTTCGTTATTGTTTTAGCGTCAATTAGCACCATATGTGAGTAACAATGTTTATTAATAAAGCTGTAAAATTCCAACAAAAAAAATATTTCATCAGCCAGTCTGTTCAAATTATTCTTCTATATTAAATAATGTAAGTGTAGATAACGCAACTTTTCTCTGAGTAATATTTAGAATCTTTTGCATAACAAAAACGAATGACCAAAAATCCTGCCTGCAGAAGTAAAAACTAAATAAAAGACAGTAAAATAAATTAGTTTGGTGACCTTCATTGGAGCATATTTGGTCAATAGAATCGTTATGTTAATGTTTTATTTATTTTGATATGGTAATTTAAATTCATGGCTAGTCTCATAAATTTTAATGAAAACCCTTAAAACCCGAAGAAAATTGAAAATATATCCAAAATTTGTAACCTTAACCACTTTGAAATCCACGTGGAAAAAAGAGAACTGAAGGATTAAATAACTTGTACTGAAAAAAATAGAGGATATTCCATTTGAATTGATTTGAAGTGGTTTATTTAAAGTTAGCACAACGTAACCTAATAAACGGAACACTGGGTATAGCATTCCCGAATTTATTTTAACCGCAAAGGAGGGAAGCACCTTATACGATGTGTGTAAATTAAGTAAATAGACTAGCAACGTAATGCCCGATCTAGCAACACTGCGGAGACGGGACTCGGAAAGGCGATAGGTTAACATGTACATGCACCTTCAGTACAAGATTAAACTTTTTAGAACCATTTGCTTGTTCTTTGCGACTGTTTCAGTAAACCGGCATTTTTTTAGCGCGTTTTAAAAATGAGTAACATTAATTTTGAGCAACGGTGTTCTATCAGGTTTTGCTTCAGACTTGGACACAGCGCAAGGGATACGTCAACAAGCCTACGGAGACAGTGTTTTTTCAATAGCCCATGTTTTTCGGTGATTTAAGGCATTCTCAGAAGGACGAGAGTCGATTGAAGATGAACCACGCAGCAGGACGCCATCATCGTCAAGAACCGATGAAAATGTCGACAGAGTACGGGGAATCTTGTGCGTTCAGATCATCGGTTGATGACAAGAATGATAGGGGAAGAGTTAAATTTGAATCACACCACTGTTCATCAGATTTTGACTAACGAATTGGGGATGAGAAAAATCTGAGCAAAAATGGTTCCAAAAACCTTTCGAGAAAGGTGGTTTGACTTTTTGGAATCGATTGAAAATATCTCCATTTTATGGAACGTGTCATTACTGGTGATGAGACTTGGGTGTTTGACTACGACCCGGAAACCAAACACCAAAACATGGAATGGCACACTTCAAGCTTTCTGAGACCCAAAAAAGCAAGAAGTCGAAGATTAAATGCACGCTGATTTGCTTTTTTAATAGCCAGGGAATTGTCCACAAAGAATTTGTGCCTCGAGGCCAAGTAGTAAATCAACATTTTTATAGAGATGTTCTTGAAAAGCTTCGAAAAAGGGTCATGAGTGTGAGACCAAACATCAACAACAACTGTATGTTGCATCACGACAATGCGCCTTGTCACACAGCCATTTAAGTAAACGAGTTTTTAACCAGTAAAAACATTCCTGTGCCTCCTCAGCATTGCTATGAGGAATGGAAGAACCGTCTCCAGCGCTATGTGGCTTCCCAAGGAGCTTCTCCAAGGAGTGGTTTATTTTGAAGGGGACAATACTGAATTGTAATTCTATTCGAATTAAAAAAAATTAAAAATATCAGTCTCATTACATTACGTAGTTTACACACCTAGTATTATTACACTATTCCAAAAATAAAATGGACATCTACTAGTCAAAAAAAATGTATTACAGTCATTCCAAACTCTCAAATTTTCAATTTTTGACATTGAATATTTCTATACTCAGTGTATAGGTTATATGAATTTCAACTTCTCCTAGGATTTATAAAAAAATCGACCTTTCTTCACAATGAAATTATGAATTATATTCCAGACTTGTGCCTCACACTGTATATTATATTTCCCGTGAAACTTCAGTCTAACGTTTGAAAAACTGATTTTTTTTTCTCATTAAAAATCTATATTTGTTCTTTGACATTTGATCAAGTGGAGCTTGTCCAATACGAATCTTATTAAAACCAACCTTATTTACAACTTGAATGTAGTGCAATCAAAACATGGTTCGAAAAAAAAATCCCCACAATTATTAGAAGTAAAATTACGATAAAATCTAATTCCAATTCACAGACAATGATCTTGATCTAAATACGCACACCTTATTGTCAGATTTGTAAGATCGCAATCATCACAAGCTCAGCAGTATTCAACGGAGTATTGATTACAACAAATCGAAGGGAACGCCACTCGAGAACTACTCGTTCGCTATTAGAGACCGCTGCTCTCATTCTCCGTAAGAAATTAAACCTTTAAAATCCCTCCTTCCCATCGTCTATACATCTAGTAATGGCGACGGCAGGAGAAAAAAATAAATTACAACTGTTATTACATCGTCTAATAGACGCAGATCCGAGCGGGATGGTATAAATAAATTAAAAGGACGTATTAGATTCTCGCGACGAAGATACGGAGCACCCCTCGGCCCCCTCCCTGGCCCGCCAGTGTGAACGTATTATTTTGTTTTTCTCCAGCAGCGGCCGGTGAGCAGGTTTGAACCCAGCGGGGGTCCTAATGTCTGTTTCAGTCGGATTTCTGACCACTGAGGGCCGGCCAGGACCAGACCCGGCCCACTTTCAAGGCCACTAATCAAACATTAGAATAATCATCACAGACTTGATGCTTGATCAACGTTGAAATCGGGAAAAACAATTGTTCAAAATACTGCTTGTGTCATTACATACATCGTTACGTTGAAATGATTCGTTGACGTTAAATAGTAAAGTAAATAGTTAGGCTTTAATATATCTTTATGATTATTAAAAATGAGCGAATTTGTTTAACTATGAAAAATTTTAGAATTACATAAATTACACAGGCTGACAAAATTTTAAACCAGAAACCAGACTAAAGGTTTTTGAATGCGCTGAATAATACACATTTTATCTCAAAATTGCTCGACGACGTTAGGTCTTCAACATATCCTAACCTAAAAGTGAAAAAAAAAACGTTGGTAGTGTGAAAAAAATGGTTTACCAGACATACCAGAGCAGTGTATTGTTATATTATTGGAGTCGACCAATACGAATTTTCATTTCTCAACTCCAAAATTGTATTAAATTCCATCTGCCATATTGGATCGGTCATTTTGAATTCTGTAATTCGGATTTCAGATTCGTGATGAGCTACCCCGAAAAGAGGGAGAGCCAGTGGGAAATTATGTGTTTTAAAAAAATTATGTGTAATTTGATTCTCCTCTCTTTTTAAATTCTAACCTGACGCTACTCAATTTCAGAATATCTACAAATACCCCAAATTAATGAAATTCAACAGACGATTTCTCGGAGAGGAAAAAATATCCAAACGACTTGAACGACGTTTTGAAAAGGAAGAATAGTAGGTACTTTCAAATGCCATAACAAGTTTTTTGGAGTAAAATTACTATATATAGCGAAAAATCGTGTTATTCACAAAGTTAGGTTAGGATATCTTGAAAACTTTTTAATACAGTTTTTACTAATAATAATTTACTATTCAAACGAGTTATTTTATATGTAGAAACTATTATTTCCACCTGTCATTTTTTATATTGAATATAAATATGTTTTTACTCCAAATATGTGGTTGCATTTACCATCTAGCAACACTGAGGAGACGGGACTTAGAAGGGCACTAGGTTAATATGTAATGCACCTTCAGTACAAGTTTGAACTTGTTAGAGTCATTTGTTTGTTCTTTGTGTTTTCGTAAACCGGTTTTTTCTAGTGCGTTTTAAAAATAAGTGACATTAATTTTGAGTAACGGTGTGCTATCAGGTTTTGCTTCAGATTTGGACACAGCGCAACGGATATTTTTTCAAAACCTCAACACGCCTATGGAGACAGTTTTTTCAATAGCTCAGGTGGTTTCGGTGGTTCAAAGTGTGAAGCAAAAAAACAACATGAACTGAAAATGTACAGGAAAAAATCTAAGAATAACAGTGAAAATCCCACTGTTCTATTGCATTTATTAACGGAGATACTCCGCTCCAAAGATGCCGTGTCCTAGCGCGTGACGTCAGCGGAGCTTGACTGGCTGCTAGAAATTGTTAAACCTAGACAAACACCAATATGTACATATGACTGTACATATCTACACATCTACCACGCTACCCTTTTATTGGCAGCTTTGGTAATACACTTAAGTATAAGACTTTAGCGAATTCGGCATCATACTGTTAGGGTTAATGTCGATTAAACTGAGATTATGGTAATTAAACGCCGGTGTTCGATTATACTAAACGTCTCACAGTTATAATATTCAGGGATAATATTTTTTTGCCGCTTCCTACTATATACCTAAGTAAATACTCTGTGAAAACATATGTTTTTAGTGATTAAGGAGGATTAAATTGTAATATCTTTCTATTGTAAAAATAGCTCATCAGAGCTTAACAGTTAGTACACATTCTTGTCATTAATATGTGATGTAGCTATTATTAATTTTAAATGTCACACAATTGTCCAGATTTTTTATAATTCAAAATAGGTACAGGAAAATTAGAACCTTCTGCGTAAAAACAAATTCACGTTTGAACACTTTTAACTAATTAACAACGAACCACTTTTTTGCACTCAATAAGCATTCACTTTTACGGAGAATTTTTTCAACAGCATGGGATGACAATAGATACCTTGTTACCATTATTTCTAATCTTTTTATGACCAAATATGAATCTGAAACCAAAGAAAAATTCGAGTAGGTATTTCCCCAGGGTTTTTCACAAATTCACATTTTTTTACATGGAAGGCTAATTTAAATAATTTCGTTTCGAATAAAATAATTTAAAAAAAGTCAGTCTTATTACTTAACTTACACACTTCGTGTATTTAGGTCAACAAATAATTGAAATAGCGTCTTTTTGCCTTCTTACTGCGACTGTGTAACTCAAAGGTGCACAACAATATATCTTGTGAATACAATTTTTTGGAAAAAAATTTAAAAAACATAAAACTGTAAAAAACGTATAATTACATAGTTTCTCATTTATTCATTTCTCTTCAAATGACTGCTATGGGTAAAAATTTCTTGCTAGGTAAGAACAAATGCTAAGAAAAACTTTCTATATGAATGAAAAAAAAAACTTCTCTCAATGTAAAATTTTCATTGTTAAATTTCTAATATTTTTAATATTTAAATAACGTAATTTAATATTTGTATTTAATATTAAAACATATATGTATATTTCGAAGACTCTACAAGGTGCAGATTGGCAATTTTTTGTTTACTTAAAAAACAATTGAGGATAGGACTACCAAAGTAAATTTGGTTTTAAAATTAGGCGACTTTCCGCAGGCGCAGATTTTCCCCAGTCCGCCCCTGATTTTCCATCTAAGGCTGTATCTTCCTCTCGCGATCTTACTGGCTATCCCGATAGAAGAGAAAAAAAACTGATTTATTATTAAATATTAATTACATTAATTCCGACACAGAAAAAAGCGGGTCTGAAAAGGCGTTCGAAATGTAATAATCGACCACTAGATTAGGTGTGCGTTAGATTTCGTAGTAGAAATATTTATTGCCTGTTTTGTTGTAGCGTATTATTAAAATTCTATAATAAACCGTAGTACGGATAAATGATATATCCGCGGCCGCCTAATAGGCGGTTCGGTATTTACCGCTTTCGGTTATAACCTCAATACGGTCATGTCGGCTAGAGCCGGTAAAAACCTGTATATAACCTCTGCTGTATATATCTACTGTTTCAGGACACAATATAGTTGCATCATATCTAGTCAAGTGTCAAGTGTCAAGAGGGTTTATAGCATGTGTGTACTATAATATTTACAATGTTTTTTTTTTAATCTGTGTTTCATCAATAAATAGCGCGCTTTTTTAATGCACATTTTATTTTATTTATAACATCTCCTTGCAGTCGACCTTATTTACTAATGTTCTGCCTAATGTCGAAAAATTAAATTTGTAAACAAATTTTACATTAATTAAAAAATAGTGTTCGAGAGTGTAATTTTATTGCTACATATATGCTTTTCTACTGTTTTGTTTGTACTGTTTGTACCGGAAAACCGTGTATATACGCTTTCAAAAGGCAAAAAAACAAGAAATAAATTTCAATTATAAATTTGTATCCAAAATTATTGAGATAAGAAGGATAAAATATATACTTAATTTTAATCTATATATTGAAATAAAAATCAAAAAAAATCATATAATTATAATAATGATATAATTATAGTTTCTTCACAATATTCATTTAGCTAGGTTGTATCCACGGCTGATAAAATTTAAACAATGTCTTCTGTGAAAGCAACAAAATCATTTTTGTGTACGAATAATGCAAACTTATTAACATAAGTATAATAGAAAAAAGGCTCATGGCCTAAAATGCATCCCTAAGGAACGCCTAGATCAATGAATGTAGGTTCAAAAACGAGGCAACATCAACTTACTTTTTGCCAAAGTGTTGATTCCAACAGGCTGCACTGTTTATATCTGATTATTACTTATATCTTAAACAAAATCTAATGTGCGACAATTGTTTCGGACGTAGACAAATGTACTCCACGGCATTCACAGAAAATCCTTCCTTGAAATGTTGGTCTTTGTATCCGGTATTGAAACAAGTAAATATGATCCATTGTCTCAGACATCGTCGATTTTCAAATTTGTTAATTCACAACATCGACAGGCACCAGAGGCTCCAATTATTTGTGCAACCCATAACCGTTCCAAAAATACTGTCTTGACTACCTTGCTAATATTGTTCACAAAATGAAACCCACTACTTTAGTCATCCATTATTCCCCATCGCAAGCCTTTGTCAAAAATTCTTCGATACGTTCACTCTCAAAATATGTTGCTTCCTTCGGCGTGTATCCTTTCCTTATTGACTTCTTGATGACTTCTTTTTTCTCATCATTCATTAATTTCAGAGAACCCTTTTTCACAAAGTTCTCTGGCTGGTAATAAACGCAAAGCGGTCTCCTCAGCTTCTTCGACAATCTCTTCAGGAATTATGTCAGTTTCTTACATTTTAAACCAAATTCACGATTTTTAAGTTTGTCGAATAATAAACAAATGTTTAAAATGCCATTCGACCTAACATTGAGATATTACAGCATTTATAAAGTAAGTATCATTTATAAAACAGATAATACTTGCTTCGATATTGGATAAAACGTATCGCAATCGTTTTTTAGTGTGTTTTATCCACTCAAGAAAATTAATCGCCAAACTTCGTTCTCGCGTTTAAACGTCCTTTCGCGAATAAAACGCTTTCTAAAACACTTATATAATAAATAAATATTACCAACACACAATTCAAAATAACACCACTCAACGTATAACAATTATCTCGGCTTTTTGCTGAATTATTAACAAATTCGTCATAACTTAACGAAATATTGAAGAAATTGCATTTTCAACAAAGAATACGTTGGAGTTAAAAAAATACAGTTTTGCTTTTATTTTCGCGCAACGTCTTTTCTCCATTTGTCTATGCATTTAGCGATTTTTCACACTGTACGTCACCTTACATCAGCCGCGTGGGAGTCCATAAATATTCCACATTCGGCGGCTATTCCGATGGCATATTAAAATTTTATGTGTGTGACAGAACTCGCAACGCGTTTTTTTATTATTTTGCATGCGATCTAAGGCAACGCCAAACATACCACGAC
This sequence comes from Aromia moschata, assembly GCA_029963805.1. Taxonomy (NCBI): domain Eukaryota; kingdom Metazoa; phylum Arthropoda; class Insecta; order Coleoptera; family Cerambycidae; genus Aromia; species Aromia moschata. The sequence continues at coordinate 467,859 of JAPWTK010000112.1, forward strand.
TTGTATAAGACACGAATTAAATTACCCGTTATAAGAGAATTTTATTGAATTCTTCGGTTAAAACCAAAGCTTATAGAAAATATTACATGTAGGAATTTCAAACGACCTATACCGGGTGTCCCAATATTCCGTGTACAACGAGCTACCACATGCTCCTGACGTCAAAATACCAAGTTGTACCTATATACCAAGTTGTCTCGTTTAGCCGCTAGAGGCCGTCAAAGTTGACAAAAAATTCTAGTTTTTTGCCAATAACTTAGTAACGCCCTGTATGAACTTAATGAAATTTGGTGTGCTAGTATGTTCCTACAGATGGCACATTTTGACATTTGAATCTTTTGGTAGTAGTAGTAGACAACCTAGCTTTTGGTAGTTGTTTACCATCTTCTCTACAATGCATTCGTCATCTTCATCTTTATTGTACGTCATTTGAAGTCGTTTGAAGACAAACGCGTTCGGAAATGCAAACCGTTATAATCCTTGCATGAGAAAACAGAAATCCCCTTCCTGTAGACCCGCTCCTATTATCTTAGTGGGGTTTCCAATAAGGGCGGCTCGATGTTGAAATGGAATAAAACAAGCTGTGTGTGAGGTATTAGCGAAATTCTTTGTTTTATTTGAAACACCCATGTATGCCATTATGTATGGAATATACTTAACATCGTTCAAATGTCCGCCGCGGTTCTCACGGTGGCACAGATGCGACAGGTCCAAATTTCAATGGCTTTGCCGCATAGATCCGGCCTAATTTGAACGATGGCCTGGGTTATGTTCGCTTTGAGGGCATCAGTCGATTGCGGCTTATTGGCATACATCTGCGACTACAGAAAACCTCACAAGAAAAAGTCTAGCGGGGTTAAATCGCACGATCTTGGTGGCCAGTTCACGTCACCTCCGCGAAAGATAACCATACCAATTCAAATCGTTCATCGTCACGTTCGGTGTGTGGCACGTAGCGCCGTCCTGCTGAAACCACATGTCGTCCACGTCCATATCATTCAATTTGGGCCAAAAGAAATTGGTTATCATTGACCTGTACCGGTCGCCGTTGACAGTGATGGCCTCAACATCGTTTTCGAAAAAGTACGGACCAATGACGCCGCCGGCCCAAAATCCGCACCAAACAGTAACTTTTTGTGGATGCAGTGTCACCGGGTGAACCTCGTATGGTTTGGCGTCGTCCCATATACGGCAATTTCGCCTGTTAACATAGCCATTCATTCAAAAATGCGCCTCGTCACTAAAAATGATTTTTCGACCAAAATTGGGGTCCTCTTCCAAACGCTCCGAAGCCCAGTCAGCGAACAAGCAGCGTTGTCTGTGGTAATTAACTTTGAGCTCCTGAGTCGATTGGATCTTGTATGGGTGCAGGCCCAAATCCCAACGCAAAATTCGCTAAATTGAAGTCTGCGAAAGGTCGAGTTCATGTGCATGGCGAGGAATTGACTGTCTCTGTTTGGCGTTCCTTTGACGTACTGGTGTTGGAGAGTCGACTTTGAAGGGTCATTTTACCAACTTTACCCATTCTAAGAACAAAATAACTATTACATCCTCTGACTTTAGTCTGAGGATATAAGTATATAATATTTAGTCTGTTCATTTGGTCTGTTTACCATTTATTTACTGATCGTTCACCACTCTCTTGCTTGGTATACTCTATTCCATAGTTCATAGCAGTTAAAGTTGTAAAAACGCGGTTTAGACTAGTTTTTTAAATTCTCTTTGTATATGTGAGCATCAACCCTTATTTTTTTGCTTCAGATTCGTGTTAAGGAGGTCAAAATACAAAAGGATCATGTATTAGCGACCCCAGAGCACACTAATTTATTTTTTTGAACCTGTTAAAGTTGGAAAAACATTTTGATTGATTTTTCTTATTTTTCTCGGATAGGGAAATGGGGGGCGGGGGTTAATCAAAGCCTCTTTGCCCTAAAAACACCTTTCTTTGCGGTACAATTTTGTTTCATGTACTAGCTTGTTTTTTAGAGTCATTTAGAATTATTTCGTTGTAAGTACATGAAGACAATTAATACCGGTTTACATTTATTCGCTAATAATTGGAAGCATATTTTTCTTACATTGTAACTAGTTGCACACAGAAGCTATTAAATTGTTGTAGGTAAAAACTAGTTTCAGTTAGGTTAGGCGTGTAGGGCAGGTAGGATAAGGATAAGTATAAGGAGCCGCTTGGTCCTGTTACTCCTTGTTGGTTTATTTACCGTTTTATTGCAGATGCCTAAGAAATGAAAAAAAAATAAAAACAAAAAATGCTTAACGTATTAATAGCGCTAAGATATAGTTTTTTCGCACTCAGCAGAGCAGACTCAGCTGACTTTCATGGTCCTCATATGATGGCAGGTAATGTAGGCCAGAATGGAATTGATTTTTCTTATCTTTATTATTATTACTATTCATTTTTAGGCTAAAATAAAAAATAAATTTTTCAGATTCGTGTTCATGAGGTCAAAATAATAAATTGTGGGCATGTGTCATTAACCAATAAAACCCTTTATCTTCCTTTCACCCTCAGATGGAAGTGCGGGAACAAAATTGGCGTAGATACGAATACTGCGGCCACAAGCGCGTGTACGCATAAACACAAAAACAGATTACTCGGACCACTCGGATTTCTATAAAGATTACTCGGACACTAAAAAATTCGGCTCATTTATCACCTCTTATAATTAATATAGCATTTCTTACGTGATTAAAATATCATATGGACGCCCACCGAAAGCGAGGTCTATTTCTCATGCGGCAACAGCGACAACCAAGGCTGGTACTACAGTCGTCGAATTGGCAAAAACGTGAATTCCTGCCAGCTGTCATAGCTGGAATTCGAGGGGTGGGCGCGTGGAATATTTCGAAAGAAAAAAGACTAGGAGAGATGCCAGGAAGAATGAGGAAGCTAGATAAATAAATAAATACATAATTTATTGCTGTTATACACTTAATAGTGTTTATACAAGTCAATTCATACATATATTTTATAGACAAAAATAGAAAAATTACAAAAATAAAATACAAATAACACAAAATACAAAATAAAAATACAGTGTGGAACAGCCAAATGGAATAAATTCAGTAGCTCCATTATTATGCATTTTGCACGCACTTGCTGAAGCTACTGAGCTATTGAATTTATTCCATTTGGCTGTTCCACACTGTATATACAAAAACGAATACCACTGCTAGTAAAAATGAAACCGGTTTAGTTAGGTGAAGCTAAGTAAAATGGAATGAATGAGCTAAGAGAAATGCATATAAAACTCACATAAAAATAGGAATTACTATAGCAATTTATTAGACTACAATATATTAATATATATACTTCATACAAAATAAAAGCCGATGCACATTACCAAACACGTGTTCAAGTTTTAGAGCGCACTGATGCCAGATTGTTATAAAATTATTCAATATTAAGAATAAATTTTGACTAGCAGATGGATAGACATCTTCAATGTTTTTTTGTTTTTCAAAAATATCGAAAAAGATGAGTACATAAGGTTCTAGTCATCACAAAATTTCAAATTAACCCGTTAATACCCAAGAGAACGTAATTTTTAGCCTGTTTTCAATAGCATAGAGGAAGAATATTTCCACCAAACATTAGGTGTGCTCTTTCGATTTCTGGGGTCAAATTTTCATTTCTCGTTCTCAGAAAAAAATATTCCAGGACATTTTTTTTCATAATTTTTTTTTTTCGGGCCAATAGAGCTTTAGAATTAGATTTCCATTGTGATCAGTGGTGACCTAGATAGCTTAAATAAGATAAGAATTTAATTTAATTTTAAGATAAGAAGAAACGAAATAACGTGAAATTTTCCAAAATACGGATTTTTCTTGGATTTATTATTCCACCAATTTATTTATCCGATATGGAATGTTATGTTAAAATGCATATACCTGCATGTGTTTTATCAATATCAATGTTCACAATAAATATGAATCCAATATCACGGTCAGGTAACTGAAAAAAATTATGACCTTTTTCGTAAAAATAAGCAAGGGCATCTCTGAAATTCACGATTCCTGGTCAAGTTTTTCCATGTCTCGATCACCCGGTAAATTCAAACCCGGTAACGAGTGAAATTTGATGCAAAAAATACTGTCGTATCATAACATAGTATATAACAAAGTCGCTTCCCGCTGTCTGTCCCTATCTATCTACTACCTATGTATGCTTAGATCTTTAAAACTACGCAACGGATTTTGATGCGTTTTTTTTTAATAGATAGAGTGATTCAAGAGGAAGGTTTATATGTCTTATACATGCATAATATAGTAGAGAAACACTGATAATTTTAGAGGTTTGTAATGGACTGTCGTAAACCGTGCCGTGCGAAGCCGGGGCGGGTCGCTAGTTCTGTATAAAGGACCACGACACAATACACAGGATTCTGGATACCGGTTAAAAAACTTTTAAAGGGGTTGTCTTCGAGTTCTTAATTTCGAGTTCTTCATGTACACCTACTTCATACCCTTAAAAGGTTGCATACGATAAAATGGACCACAAAAATTGTGTAGATGACAAAAAAAAACGCAGAACCAGTTTTGGAAGTTCTATTAAATCAATCTTTCTTAAAAATATTCATTTTCACCATGTGCAGTCCCGATTTTATCAGCTTAAAGAGTTATATAAGATCAAATAGAACCCGAAACTAGAACAACCGATAACAAAATATCTAAGAAATAGTTTTGAATATTCAAATCTGATCCATTTTAAAAATGCCTTTTTCAACCACTACAAGCTCTATTTTACCCCCTTACCAGGGTTCATATGATCAAATACACCAGAAAAATAAATTCTGCGACCTAAAAAACCCCTAAATAGTCCGTTCCCGGAAAATTTAACCGGTATCCAGAATCCTGTGTATTGTGTGCGTGGTCCTTTGTGAATGAAAATATTCTCAAGTTTTTGAGGAAAAAATTCATGAAATTTTGGACTTGAGAGTACCATCTTTCTATGATTCATTCAACGATCTTTTATCGCAACTACTAGACATCGGCTGTATAAACACGCATCTTTTATCAACATTTCTGTAGAAATCATCTACATTCTTCATTTACAAGAAAGGCAGAATACTGCAATATTTTTTGCATCAACCGATTTTAATATTTTTGATATCGTACCCGCCATATTGAATTCGCAATCTTGAATTTCAATCACTCGTTACCGACTTTTAATCCACGGGTGATTGAGACATGGGAAAACGTCAGGACTCAATAATTTCATACCAGATCAAAACATCATAATTTTTTCAGTTACCTGACCGCCATATTGGATTCATCGTTATTGTGAATATTGATATTTATAAAACACATTCAGGTTTATTCATTTCAACATATAATTTCGTATCGAATGGAATATAGTTCTATATTATTTGATCCGCCCGAAGAAATCCAAGAAAAAATCTGTATTTCACAAATTTTCACGTTATTTCGTCATTTTGGAGAGGTTAGGTTGACTCGAGGTACGGAAAAAAATATCTTATCTTATTTCAACTATCTAGATCACCACTTATCACAATTGGAATCTAATTCTAAAGCTTTATTGGTTCGAAAAAAAAAATGATGAAAAAAAATGTCCTCGAAATTTCGGTGCTCTTCAATTTTAAAGCCGCCATATTTTTTTCCGAGAACCAAAAACCAAAATTTGACCCCGGAAATCGAAAGAGTACACTTAAAAATACTGAGGTACATATGTTTGGTGGAAATATTCTTCCTTTTTACAATTGAAAACAGAGCTCGAAAAAGAGCTACAAATTACGTTGTCTTGGGTGTTAACGGATTAAAATATTGTTTAAAAATCTCACCGTTTAAAGTCCTGTAAAATCCCATGGAGATAAGTTAAAATGCAGTGGATTTAATAGGCCTAAACTAACGGTGAGCTCCAGTTAAAGTAAACTCCCCACGAATTATAACTTTCGGCCCGACCGCAAAAACAAAACACTGGCGGTCCAGCGCCATAGCAAAACCTGCACTTACTGGGGCCCAAATTTCAAGGATTTACCAACCGACATGCGATCCACCTACAGAGTGACCCACTTAAGACCGCCACACCCTGTATATTTGTCAAAATTGATAAGGCGTAACGTAAAATTTCATATTTATCCGTAGTGTGCGGTTGTTGCAGGTTGTTTAAAGAAAAAAAATGCAACTTCTTATTCAAATTTCAGTTACACCAACGTAAAGAGCATTGAAAACCAATCAACGTAAATTTTAGGAAAAATAATGTGTCTGACTACTGAGATACAAGATCCCTTAAATTCAATAGCTTTAGCTTTAAATATTTCTTGGATTATGAAGTTTTTGAGTGAAATTTAGACCTGGACATATGAGAAGTTTGTAAATTTTGGGTTTTTGCAATTGGAAGTTCATACATTGCGTGCGATACCTTATATGTTCCTCAAATAATAAAGTTTCCTGTAAAGACTCTCATTTTATCGCATTATACGTTGACTGTTTCTAAAAATTTAACTACAGTGCACCAATAGCAGCTTTGCTCTAGGCTGTAGCAGAAAAAAACCTGAAATTGTGTTCAATTCTGTGGTATCCGCGACCGCGAAAACTTGAAGAAGTCTGTTATTGCTTGTTTGTGGGTATCTCACATATCTCTGGTCGTTCTACGTACTACAGTTTCATTGGCCCAATACCGAACATTTGTTGATGATACTACATATGTGACCAAAACTTAAAATAATAATATACCTGAAATAGGTCAGACGTAGGTTATAACATTGAGAGTTTGTTTTTGAATAAGTTACCACACAGATTGACTGACTATAAGCTGACAATAAGTTACATACCTTTATAAACTCAATACATGTAAGAAAAAAATGAAACTGTTTTATACCACATTATACTGAAACTACATAATATATTGCACGCAAAACAACATTACTTACGCCTTTGCCAAAATGTCACTCAAAAAACTTTATCTGTTACGAAACATTTGTGGCTAAATCTAAAAAATTTTTATTTAATTTTGAGGAGGCGTATTTTAAAGCTCTAAAATTGTCATTATAGTTCTAGTGCTCTTTTCGATGATGTAACCGAAATTTGATTAAAAATATTTTGTATTTAATAATAATATGTATTATATAATATATAATAATAAATTATTAATAAATAATATATATTTTTATTTAATAATAATATGATTCGCTAATAGGTATACATTTTTTTAACATCGACTTTTCAAACCCCATTAAAATTGCACGCTACTGGCATAATATATCAAATTGTATTACGTCCAAATAATTATTTATATTTTCTTAGTATCAGAATTAATTTATTTCGGGTTATTTGAATTTAAAATAGATTCAAAAGAATAATAAAATAATGGGCATATGAGAGTGTTGCAATCTGAAAAATTGGTCACCCTGTATATTGTAATATTTTTGGCTGCGGGCCTCGTCGAAAATATTCGACATGGCCGCTCCCGCGCCACAGTTCGCCAATATAATAATAGTTTTATGCAAATCGCCAGTTTTACATATGGGCAGATTTCGACGGGTCTCTCCTTTGTTTTCGAGTTGGCGGCCGAAAAAAATGCACCCCGCGGGTCACCGGCGGGAAAGGTAGCTCTTTTCTCTATGAGAAAAAATCACAGTAATTTAGGGGTCGTCTGTCCCTCCTTTTTTTTTTGTGGCAGTTCGTGTTGCTCTGAGAAGGATCTTTCGGAAATTATGATTATGAGCGGAGCGATGCAGTTTTGCAGATCTTCGAGGGAGTTGCGGTAGGGGGCAAGCGTGCTGACAGGGTTGGAATAATTACGCGATTATAGCGGGGTAGCCCACGGCGAAAACAGGAGATTTCTCGAAAACCGTAAGCCAGATAAAAATGAAATATGAATATAAAGAGTGTCTATTTTTGCATTAGGTTGCTTTCAAAATTTCTGTGTAGTGGCCAATAAGAAATTTAATGGTGTTAACAAACACAAATTTTATTTATATTAAAAACAGCTGCGCAAATAAAAATTAAAATATTGATGAATAAAAATTACTACAAAATAATATGTAGAAATAGTTATAGCAATGGCATTTAATACACCGAGCGTCTACGAAGATAGAGTACATTCAACAACGTTTGACTGTTGCAAGTAGCTTGAAATTTGGAATATCTTAACCCGTTTCGGCCCAGAATGCCACTCGAAGCATATCGCTCTTCGGTGCCTCAGAACTTTTCCTATTCGCTACAGAAAAATTTTTAGGGGACATATTTTGAAAGATAAAGACTTGCCCTTTCCGATGGTGTCAATTAAATTTGTCTAAAAAATTGTTAAATAGGCAAAAAAAAACAGTATTTTTACAAAAAAACACGATTTTTTTCGACAAAAAATTTTTTTAAATCAATTTTTCAAGGGATTTTGGGTCTGCCATGGACCTGGAACCTCAGTAACCTGTGGAATAAATATCTACACTTAAAGTATGCATTGTTTAAATATCGATTTTTCTCCCCTGTGCATCCAAAATGGCACCTCAACTGCAAAATTTTTGCAAAAAATTTCAAAGCCTGTTTATTCGAAAATGACGCACTTTTTTAAAAAATTGCCAAGAATAAAAAGTTCTTAAAAAACTCACTTAAAGAATATGCTGGAATTTTTTCAGAATTTTTTGAGCGATTTTTTTAATTTTGCTCGTCAATTTTTGCAAAATTCAAAAAATCGTTCAAAAAATTCTGAAAATTCCAGAATATTCTTTGAGCGATTTTAAGAACTTTTTATTCTTGATAATTTTTCGTAAAAGTGCAATGTTTTCGAGAAAAACAGCGTTAAAGATCAAATTAATATCGTATTATGGAAAAAGTTCGATATATTCGCACATTATCATTTGCCAACCATGAACTTTATATTTATTGTAATAAAATCTTAGAAATACAGGGCCGTAGTTTTTAAAGAAAATTGATGTTTAAGTTTCGTTTTCATACACACATGTTTTTATGAGAGGGGCAATACATTTCACAGTAAATCTATTGTTTATCTTCAAATGATATAAAACGAAAGAAAAACACGCTAATGAAGGTAAAGTATTGGTTCTATTTTCATGTATTAAAAAACTAGTAGTTGTAACTTTTAAATATTTAAATATTTAAATAAATTTTAAATATTTTCTCGAAAACATTGCACTTTTACGAAAAATTATCAAGAATAAAAAGTTCTTAAAACCACCCAAAGAATATGCTGGAATTTTTTTAGATTTTTTGAACGATTTTTTGAATTTTGCAAAAGTTGAGCAAAATTAAAAAAACAAAAAAAATTCTAAAAAATTTCAGAATATTCTTTAAGTGATTTTAAGAACTTTTTATTCTTGACAATTTTTTAAAAAAAGTGCGTCATTTTCGAATAAACAGGCTTTGAAATTTTTTGCAAAAATTTTGCAGTTGAGGTGCCATTTTGGATGCACAGGGGAGAAAAATCGATATTTAAACAATGCATACTTTAAGTGTAGATATTTATTCCACAGGTTACTGAGGTTCCAGGTCCATGGCAGACCCAAAATCCCTTGAAAAATTGATTTAAAAAAATGTTTTTGTCGAAAAAATCGTGTTTTTTTGTAAAAATACTGTTTTTTTTTGCCTATTTAACAATTTTTTAGACAAATTTAATTGACACCATCGGAAAGGGCAAGTCTTTATCTTTCAAAATATGTCCCCTAAAAAATTTTTCTGTAGCGAATAGGAAAAGTTCTGAGGCACCGAAGAGCGATATGCTTCGAGTGGCATTCTGGGCCGAAACGGGTTAAGGTACGTCTACAATTGTGCGCTTTCGTGTTCAACTTGCGCTTCAACTTGCATTTCATCTTGCGTTTCATCTTGCCTTTAATGCATGCCTTTTGTTGAATGCATGAAACGCATGCAGCTAACTGTCCACATCAATTCGCTAATCAACTTGTCGCATTCGGCCGTATATACCTGTAGACGTGCATAATTTAAGTTCAAAATTAACTGGAGTGTGTACTGGAACCTTCGGCGCAGAAACAAAAAAACTGGACGTTTTCCACGAAACACCGAACTACTACACGACGCGCGTTTCGCCAACTAAGTTAGCATCTTCAGGAGAAGATTAAAGTGTAGTAATTCGGTGTTTCGTGGAAAACGTCCAGTTTTTTTTTTCAAAATTAACCTTAAAGTTAGTGGGCTGTTACAGTTTTAAAGTAACTGCGCGGAAATGGATGTATCAGATGCCACTTGGGGTTAGTGCAGCTTTTGTAATAACCAAAAAATCAAAAGAAAGGCGGAATAAGCGACGGCGTGTATAGATGAAAGAGTATTTGATATGTAATTTTGAAATTATGAAAGAATTGGATAAGGATAATTGTGTCCTGTTTAGAAATTTGATACGCATGTCCAAAATGAACTTTTACAAGCTTCTGGAGCTTGTAAATCAATAAAATCAATTAAAAATAGCTAAAAAATCAATCAAAAAGTGGCGTTTCTTCTGCGGAAGACATAATTAAACCCAAGGTATAACGCACGAAATTCCACTAACCTTGGAACTACGTTCCTCATGGGTTGCGCTTGTGCGTCGTTCAACTCGTCTAGTGTATGCGCTAGTTGCATTCCTCACTTACATCTGAGGCATGTTAGGCATGCATTTGAAAATTGGGTTTTTCTCGGTTTTTTTTCTAAAATTAAAATTTAGATTTTTTTTAAAAAATTGTTTATAATTAAAGGTAGAAAAGGTGATTTTTTTTAAAGTTGTAATTTTAAAACCCTATATTTTAAAAATTTTATTTTTCGATTCAATGATGCAATAGGCTCAAGTTGAAGGACGGCGTTGGTTAAAAATAATAAAAAAAAATGTACAATACCTGTATAATTTAAAAAAATTGTTCAACCGTTTACTTTCCTCACAAAAACCTTTTTTCAAAAAGGGAAAGTTTAAGATATAAAAGCAACAAATCCAAAAAAAAACCAGTCGAGCAGAGAGGCTCGGCAAAGACAACCCAATTAGGTCGTTTAATTTTTTTAAATAAAATTTCAAAATATGTTACCAATAGGTTTTTAATAAAAATATTCAATTTCTTAGTTTTTTGAATTTTTTTTTCTCAAGTTCGTAAGTTTTTTATAGTTTTAAGTAGGTTAGTATTAAGCGTAGTAAGTTCATGAAATGTTATTTCACAGAATTTTGTCATAGTCATTATTAAATATTATTTTATAAAGAGTCACAGGGCCGACACTATGCATGTCCTGCCCTTGACTCGTTGTTCACAGCTCACAGCTGACTTGCATTACGAAAACTGCGCTGGCAATTTAAGTTATTTATGGCACGTGTAACAGACGTCGCCGAATTGTTTTCGTTATGTAGCCTTAATATAAATTTAATGAGGGGGATGATAAAGTAAGTACCAGCCAAAGGTGAAAAATAGAGGGAAATTTAAACGTGGTTTGAAGTCCTCCCGAGGTTTAGGGAGTAGTATTCAAGAATTACTTTTTTGTACTTTTAATATTAAAAATTTTTATATTTTTTATGAATTAAGAAGATTTTTCAAGAATATTCCATTAAACAAACTAGAGAACCCCAAGTTACGTACGTTTTTAGAAAAATATATGGACCGAAAAATTCCTCATGAAAGTACGTTAAGACTTGCATATGTCGATCGGGTTTACAACAACCATGACCTTCGGTCACGGGTGACCGTCATGACATTTAACGTGTTGATATCGATATATCGATAGATCGGAATAAAAAATATCGACAAAAAACATCGATATCGAAATAAACGCGTCATTCGTTTGATATATCGATATATCCTCAACATCCCCACTCCCAGCGTTCGCGGAGATGCCTATCGAGAGGCGTAAGTATAGAGAGCGGCCCGACCGGACGCGAATATGTTAATGCCCCTCAAAAAACTAATAATTAAGATAATCGCGACAATAAAACATTTGAAGTTATTTATGGGGCGATATTGTCAAGCGGGGCCCCGGGGGCCCCTCTCGGTGGCTCTCGATGGATGCGCGCGATCGTCATTTTTTTTTTTTAATTCGGACTTTAGAAGGTGATTTGTTGGATAATTATACGGCATTTAAGACGGCGTTTCGTTTTATCGGTACCTCCGCGATGCGTAATTATCGGCTGCGGGGGGGCGGGGAGCAGAAACGAAAACAATACAGCGCTATAAATCAGGGGAGAATCGCGAGGTTTCCTCGAAATGTTGACCAAACGGCCGGTCAAGAGTTTAAACTATCGCGAACGGGTGTGAGAATGCCAAATTTATTTTTCGATTTGTACCCACGGGATTAGATATGCAACCCTTGAATCCATATTGAGACAAAATATTATTGAAAAAAATAAATAAATGAAATATACTTTTATATGCACTAAAAATAATAATGTTCTATTGCAGTGGCCCTAAGGATTTAATGTTTGAAATAAGACTAATTCTTAAGACACCTATTGGTACAGAGTTTTTCCTTTATCCCTTTAATAGCTCATTTCTTAAGATTAATCCAAAAATCGTATTTTTTTTTCCTAAATTTGTTTAATACATTAACCAGAAGAACACAAGACAATCGTAAAACAAAACAAAATTGTCACGTTATTTTTCAAATGGGACACCCTATATATTGTCACATTTTTGGAATCCACATAATTTCCACATTCCAAAAATATATAATATGCCTATGTTTGGACCAGCCGTTTTTGTGTTATTTCACTTTAAATTAATTTGGTCTAGTTATCCGTGCCTTGCAATTCGACCTAAAAGTGTGACGTTTCATCGCACTGGCCATTGGCCATGGATCACTATGGAAAACAAAACAAATAAATTATACTGTGACAGTATATTATAAATAAATTATAAACAGATAAAAGGAAGGTTTAAACTTAACAGGTACATTAAATAAAAGTAATTGATTTCCATAGAGATCCATGACCTGTACGATAAAACGTCACATTTTGATTTCAAATCGCCAGACACGGCTAACTAGACGGAATTATTTAAAATGAAATTACTCAAAAACAACTAGTACAAACACATAGATATTATATATATTTGGAATGTGGAAATTAAGTTGATTTCTAAAATTTGACATTTTATAAAATGATCCATTTAAAAAATAGTATAAATTTAGCTTATTATTATTTTGTGATCGTCTTTTGTTTTCCTGATACCATATTAAAAAATGTCGGGAAAAATATTGCGACTTTCGATTTTGTTTAAATAGTTTGGTGGATATTAAGTGGCAAAAAACTAATGTTTTAATAGTGCGTTCAGATTTGGCACACTTGAACATGGCAAATTTGGAACGAAACAACTATTCTTAGTAAATGTTATTGAAATCGTAACAAAATGGCCTATGTTGAGCGATTTTTTGCAAAAATGTTAAAGGGGGGGGGTGTACTGCTAAAAGTCACGTGACCCCGCTCAAGTAGGTCATTTTTCATCATTTTTAGAGTACAAATTATTCCCAGAGTTACATTTCAAAAAAGTCATTAATAAAAATGTTTCCCATATAATACTACGCACTATAAGATGAACACTGTATGTTTTGTAACCCAATGAATTTTATTATTTTTTTATTGTAAAAAAATAATATAAAAGAAAGTCCTTTTTTATATACACATGGAGCATTTCACGCCAACTAAGTGAGGTCAAAAAAAATCTGTTTGAAACATATCACAATTGATAGTACTTGCTAAAAAACTAACTTCTCTAACAATTTTAGATTTTTTTGAGCCACAAGGAGAGGAATGGTGAGGGTGAGAAAATACAAATTTTCGTTTCGACTCTAAAATTTCAATCTTTCTTGATAAGAAAATGAAAAAAATTAAAAAAGAAGGTTGCATTGGTTTTCGATGTGTTTTTTTTGCGTAGAATACGCAAAATATTTTCAAAATTATTGGGGGTAGTTTTCACCCTTATTTTGAGGATTGAAAGTTTAAAATCGAAATTTCGAAAAGTATGACACGATTTTTTTTTCAATTTTTTTTTTTAATTTCTTTTCTTTTTTTTTTGTACTTTCGATGAATTTTTAATTCATAATGGGCGTCGACCAGGAACTGGCCCAAGAAAACGGCCCAAACGTGAAAAAAACGTGTTTTTTTTTTCACGTTTACTATCTATTTACTATCTCACAAACTGTGAGATAGTGAATAGTGGCAAGTGAATAATATATTCCACGGTTTTCGGGGTCACTGATTACGAATCTGAAAAAACGGCCCAAACGTGAAAAAACGTGGTTTTAGCGTATTTTCTCATCCTGCGAGGTAGTAAATGGCAAGTGAATAATATATTCCAAGGTGTTTGGGGTCGCTGATTACGAATCTAACGTCAGATTTTCAAAAAAACAAAATGGCGGATCCAGTATTGTAGTCAACTTTTAAAAAATGGCTAAATTTTGAAATTCAAAAAAACCATGATGGAAATTTTCTACGTTAGCACAATCGTAATCATCGACCCCAAAAACCCTGGAATATATTATTCACTTGCCATTTACTATCTCACAGGATGAGAACATACGCTAAAACCACGTTTTTTCACCTTTGGGCCGTTTTTTGAGCCAGTTCCTGGTCGACGCCCTTTATGAATTAAAAATTAATCGAAAGTACAAAAAAAGAAAGAAATTAAAAAAAATCGTGTCATACTTTTCGAAATTTCGATTTTAAACTTTCAATCCTCAAAATAAGGGTGAAAACTACCCCCAATAATTTTGAAAATATTTGTATCGTATTCTACGCAAAAAACACATCGAAAACCATTGCAACCCTCTTTTAATTTTTTTCATTTTTTTATTGAGAAAGATTGAAATTTTAGAGTCGAAACGAAAATTTGTATTTTCTCACCCTCACCATCCCTCTCCTTGTGGCTCAAAACTTCACTTTCTTTACTATCGATAGTACTTTAGCAAGTACTATCGATTGTGATATGTTTCAAACAGAATTTTTTTTTTGACCCTACTTAGTTGGCGTGAAATGCCCCATATGTATACATCGTTAAATTTTAAAGTAGTTTGGAAAGACAGTCTTGTATTACATTATGTAAGTTAATATGATAACGCAGATAATGTGGCAACATATTTCGTGCTTTCTCTAATAAATTACTACGCTGTAACACTAAACAATATTAACTACAACATAAATTACTGCGCTGTGGAAATTTTCCTTCAGAATATCACCTTTCCGATCTTCGAAAATTATTTTCGTGGTGGGTTCTCTCGGGCTTCCTCAGCGCCTAAAAACCCACTTTTTCATCCGTTCACACATTTTTTAATTTATTGTTGGTAACGTTCTTCGTATCCTCTCCGAAGTCTCTGATAATTATATTCGTTAAGAGATCCCCAAGATGTTATCTTCTAATTAAAATCGTGATTTAAGGTTTTCCTAGTTCAATTCGATGGTAACTTGGAGAGCAGTTACCAGAAAAAAAATACCACTGTCAGACATATAGTTTAAAAAATATTCGTTACAAGTTTTTGAATAAACACATATGTTATATGTTTGACATCTTACTTGTTAGTGACATGGATGGAAACTGATTTTTTTTTCATATTCGAATTTGTTAATTAAAAACGTTTCGTTAAGTTTTCCAGGTTAGTTTTCAAAAAATAACGGCAGGTAATATGAAATTTAAAGTTACAGTAAGTTTAATTCCCATGTATGTTAATGACTTAGTATACCATTTAATTTAATTAATGTTTATTTTAGTATACAACACCCAATTTCCGAAAGTTTTTTTAAACTCATAATTTTTGTAAAACAGTATTGATTTTTTTGCTTCCGATTGGAATACTGCTTGTAAATTATGTACATATGTATCTAATAAGTCCAAGTTGAAGGATTGATGAATGGATATCGCTAAAAAAATAATTTGCAATGTTTTCAAAAAATCATGAATTACCCCGGGAATATTAAATCATTTTCAAAAACCCACTGACTGCGATTAAAGAAATATACTTTCTACAAACAACCTTCTCTTACAGATGACAATAGCCTATTAAAAAGTTATTTAATTTCATAGTAAACTGAAGCTGAGTCCAATGGGTTTTGAATTCTTCTGGTTTTTGTTATTTTCTCATTCTTCCAGCAAATGATTGGACAACTAATTGTCAGCGTACTTTTCTAATTATTCTAGTTACTAAATGCAGATGTTAAGTTTACCGATGAAACACCCTGTATATTCCGATCGCCGCCTAACCAGATATTCCACTACACTTCACCGAGGGCAACGATTTGTGATGATAATTTTTTTTAGACTCCGTAAGTGCTGCACAAGGAGCACTTAACAACGCCTCTTTGTTGCGTAAAAGTAAAAAATTTGACCTTGAGGCTCGGTTTCCTATTTCAATAGAGAGACAAGGGACCGGCCTCGATTGAATAAACCTCAAATTAAACATTTATTATGGAGAAACAAGCCGAGTTTATTGACATACACGAGCCGTACAACGGGGAAGCTCCAGAAAACTTAAATATTAAACGTAATATAAGAATATATATATTTTTGTTATGAATTTGTTTTTCAAATTCGATATTGTCTGGACGATTAGCATACATGTAAGGTGAATAATAAAATAAAAGGGTTCAAAATATTACACTTTATAAAAAAATAAGGAACGCCAGGTATATACAGCTTTCGGTACAACGGTTAGAACGAGAATTATTATAACCCTCCGTCTCTAAACTACATAATCATATTTATGCATAAAAATGTTTATATAAACTGCCGAATCTTCAAATACAGAGGGGACCCTCAGAGGCGTAGTGTACAGGCTCGAACTGCGATGGCCCAACATGACTTCTTAAACGAATCTAACACTTTCAATCTGTATACAGTGAGGTCCATAAGTAACGGATAAATTCATTATCTACGTAATTTACAATTTATGAGTAACTGGCGACCCGCCCCGGCTTCGCATGGTTTACGACATCACATTAGAAACCTCTAAAATTATCAGTGTTTCTGTATTATATTATGCATATATTATACATATAAACCTTCCCCTTGAATCACTCTATCTATTAAAAAAAATCGCATCAAAATCCGTTGCGTAGTTTTAAAGATCTAAGCATGCATAGGTAGGGACAGACAGCGGGAAGCGACTTTGTTTTTTTACTATGTTATATCCTGAAACACTTCAATTTTTAATTCTAGAATGACATTTTATGAGCATAATTTTATACCTCCCCCTCCAACCCCCTTTGAGTGACAGCTACCCCTTTTAAAATTTTTAAATGGAACGAGGGTACGTGTGATAGCTTATTTTAAAGGGTTTTTAATTCTCTATCCAGCAATATAAGGTTTTTTGAATTTTGTATATTTTTCATCAAGAAAATTAAATTCGATAATTTCAAAATTATTATTATGAAATGTGTAATCAAGTGCCTATGTACCAAATATCTGTCATATCTGACGTTTAGTATCGGGTTCCCTGATACGCTGCGCAATATACCCAACAAAAAAGAAAGAAGTAAAAAGGGGTTTCTTTTTACATATCAGAAAAAATTATACATTTAAATTTCTTTATTTGCTACATCTGTGAAAACTTATTATTCTGTTATGTTATTTATCGCTGATCGTCAAGTTGATCATTATTTTAACAATGAGTCTTTCGGATACCCAAAGAATTGAAATTATGATATTATTAGGATGTGGTGATAAAACAAGAACGCAGAGCAGGTATGCGAAATATTCAATACTAAGTAGCCTGACCGCCGCATTTCCCAATCTACGGTTAGTAGAATAGAAAACAAATGTCGTGAAGTTGGAAATGTCACAGATATTCCTAAATCTGGTAGGAAACGCATTTTAGACGATGAACAGAATTTGGATATATTGTTACCTATTCAAGATAATCCACATAAACCTACAAGACAAGTTTGCCGCCGATAATGATGTTAGTAAAACGTCCATATTGCTTGCGTCTTCTAAAAAACGAAAAAATACCGCCCATATAAAATTCATTTGGTTCAAGAACTTAACGACAATGACCCTGATCGCCGATTTGAATTTTGCGAAATCATGACAAATAGATCCCAAGATAATACTTTATTTATAAAAAAAAAACATTCGTCTTAAAGGAATCAGTCAACAAACAGAACTGTAGATACTGGAGTACAGAAAATCCACATTGGATGATGGAGGCCAATACTCAATATCCTGAGAAGGTGAACGTTTGGGCTGGAATTATAAATTCTCAAATTATGGGACCATATTTCTTTGATGGCACATTAACTGGCCCGCGTTACTTGGATTTCTTGCAAAATTTCTTAGTTCCACAGTTAAGTATGCTTTTTCCAGATGATGACAACCCCAATGAAATTGATAGAAATATTTGGTTTCACCAGGACGGAGCTACACCACTACTATTTCATTGGAAGTAAGAGCCTATCTGAATCAAGTTTTTCCCAATAGATGGATCGGTAGACGCGGTGAAATTGAGTGGCCTGCTCGTTCTTCCGATTTGACCCAGCTTGACTATTTTTATGGGGTTACTTAAAATCGAAAGTCTACTTCAACAGGCCAAATAACTTAGAAGATTTAAAAGACAGAATAAGGCAAGAAATTAATCAAATCATCCCTGAAACAATATAAAATATTTTAGAAGAATTTCAGCAACGCCTTCATTATTGTCAAGAAGCAACGGATGCCCAGTTTGAACATTTGATTTAAACTGTTCTTCCGTTCTGTTTCATGTTATTTCCTTACTTAGTAACATTAAAAATGTAATATTTTTCAATAAAAAAAATTATAGAAATTAAAAAAATATTATGTTGCTGGATGGAGAATTAAAAACCCTTCCAAATGAGCCATCACACGCACCCTCGTTCCATTTATAAAGGGGTAGCTGTCACTACAAGAGGGTTGGAGGGGGAGGTATAAAATTATGCTCAAAAAATGTCATTCTAGAATTAAAAATCAAAGTGTTTCAGGATTTTACTCATAAATTGTAAATTACGTAGATAATGAATTTATCCGTCACTTATGGACCTCACTGTATACTCGTAGATATAAAAATGAATGTATGTCTGTGTATTTCTTATGCCTTCCTAAACCGTTTATCCGATTGCGATGAAACTTTGGGGAATGGTTGGACGCATGCCCGCGAAGGTTTTTGAGTTAGTAAAACTATGTTCCGATAGAAGGCGCGCGCGTCGTTTCACCGAATGTTTATTGTTGTAACATTAGTATTTCTTTAAATTTAGTAAACGGCACAGCAAGGCGTGACGGGTATGGCTAGTTTTAAATAAAAAGTGATCCAGGAGAGTCAAATCGGGAGACCGAGCAGGCCAATTAATAGTTTCACGTCTTCAATCAAGGTATAGTTTTATAATAACATTCATTTATAATTAAAATACTGTTTTCTGGTTTCGACAGGCGTTTCACAGCGAACGAGATAGGTTCGCGCGATATAAGCCACATATCCGTTTTATCTGCTAGACGGCGTGATATTCGTATAAATCAGCGCCGGGTGAGTGCAGCAGGCACAACAAAAACGATTGCCGCATTGCCCGCAATAATTAAATAGATAAACTAATCAATTAGAAGTAATTTAAATTCAACTTATCGCCGACTACGAATGTGTTCCGCGAAACTAGATTTTCCGCTGCTTTATTTATGTATTCTTTCCATTTGGCCTGGCTCGGGAGCTAAGCCACCGCACGCACGCCACCAACCTCTTCAGCGCATACGCTGCGCTTCCTTTGAAATGCCACTTCAGACCCACAAAAATTCCTCTGTATTTTTCCGTATTAGAAGATGACGTAAAAAAAGAAGAGTAAGGGGGAGAGGAAGAGAGAGATGAAGAAGAAGACTTAGAATAAAAATAAACAGAAGAAGAAGAAAAGGAATAGGAAGACGACGACTGTGGCTAAGAAGGAGTAAGGGAAAAAGACGAAGAAGAAGAATTAAAATTTGTTTTCTGTGATAGTTGTGAAGAAGAAACTAATTCTTGAAATAGCCATAGGCGCAAAACCATTAAGGTTATTGTTCTAGTTCATGCAAAGAAGATGAAGAAATGTATATGTAAAATAATCCTCGATAGAAATAAATAAAAATATATATATTTGAAAACTCAATGAACAACTCCTAGCCAATTCACTAAAAGTTTCTAGTAGTATAGCATTTTAAATCTTTTATTCTTAATCATGTTTATTTATTTTTCTACTTGTACTTGTTTTTCTACTTCTACTACTACAAAATTGTGCTATCAATAGGAAACAAAAGCCATAACTAAAGGTCTCGTTCAGGTGACCAGCAGTATATTTGACCATATCCCGTCACGATAATGTTAATTGTCAGGATTTGTAATAACATTAAAATAATCAGTTTATTTTGTCACACTGATTTTTCCTAATTAGCATAATGATCTAATATGGTTGTCTGTGGTGTTAATTCAACCATTAAGACTGTCGTTCTCGTATCGAGACGAAGATTACGAATCCATTTTGGAATAAAAACATTAAATTAAGCGCTGACATTAAATTAAAGTATACAGTTACAAAAACTGTCTAGGGCAATAATTCCAGTATAGACGGCACGGTGCTACCGTTGGGAAGTTCAAACCGGTTTCGCTCTTTCTGAATTCATCATATTTTTTTTATTTTCAATAAGTCACCTACTTTATTGATTTACAATTTATAAAATAACTTTTTCGAAGTTATTTTAATTGCAGAAAGTGGAGTAACTGATATTCTTACGTCATGCCAAAAATAGAATCGGAGCATACTACCCAAAAAAAGTTATGACGGTTATTCCAGGCTCTGTCATTTTTTTAACACCAAATATCACGGAAATGGGGTTGGATTAGGTATAGGTTAATATACAGGGTTTCGACTTAAAATTTTACAAAACATAGTGTTCGTTAAAATTGTACTCATAAAGTATATGAGCACCTTATAGATATGGCAATACTGACAAAAAAGTGGTAAAAACTGAACATGTATGTTTTCGAAACACTGATGTAAATACATCAAATTTAAAAAAACATTAACAAAATTCAGATACAAACTAATATACCAAAAGAGGTGTATAAAATCTGGTAACTCACTAGTCTGTGATCAATATTTCTAGTAACAATAAACAAATTATACCTACCTTTCTATGTATAAAATTAAATTTGTGACAAAAATATATGAGGTGTGGCTGTTAAATAACCGAACTGATGCTGCTACCAGCGCGTTTGTGAGCTGAACTGTGTCTAGTGATACTTTCTCCATCCTGAGCTCGCTGGAGAAGCCAGTGGGTCGCTTTGTTAGAGTGTAGCAGTTTGAATTAGTCTACGCACCAGTGACGCGTCGAAAAAATGTTAAGTTTTCAAATCGAGCAACAGGTTAATCTCAAGTTTCTTGTTAAACTGAGGGTCAGACGGTCATCAATCTGACGGTCCTTCGTGAGCGTGTGAGAAGATGAAAACTCGATTTGTGGAAGACCAAATCATTGAAGACAATTCACCCGCCAATTCTGCTTTGTCCGTGAAGGCGTTTTTTGCAAAATACGGCATTACTGTGTTGGAACATCCACCATACTCGCCCGACCTTTTTCCCTGTGATTTTTTTTATTTCCCACGGTCAAATTGGCGCTGAAGGGGACAAGATTCGAAAGTGTGGAAGCGGTTAAAGCAAAAGCGACGGAGGTTCTTAACCAGCTGACAGAAGTGGACTTCCGGCACTGCTTTCAAAAATGGAAAAGTCATATGGAGCGGTGTAGAGATCGCCAAGGGGAGTACATTGAAGGTGAAAAAGTTGCTACTGTAATTGGTAACGAATAAAAAGTGTTATGACAGCAATTCGGTTATTTAATAGCCACACCTCGTATGTAGCCATTATCAGAAACATATTTAGCCATGTTTTTCAATTTTATCAAAATATTGGTTACGAGACATGAATTCTGACAATTTCAAGGATTCTTGTAAAAATTTGGTAACAAAAAATGTACTCAAGTGTATCTCGTATAAGTTGGTCAATAAACTATACATCATACTGTATCCACTAAACAATCAACATCCTGGTGTTTAATTGTAAGACGACAAATATTTAACAATATTTAGTATTTGTTCGCCTCTTCTACAACCTTATCTAAAGAAAGGCTTTCTCTAAATCATTGTCTAAGTTTATAATAAATTACACGTGCCTAGAATATTCTGGAGTAACTCAAGGGTCTCTTACAGGGCCAGTACATCTTGTCAGGTTATCAGTAACATAATTTTTCCTCGATTTTCTAAAGCCGACCGGGCGCGATTTACATCCTCAATCGATAAGGATTAAGCCTTCGATATTTCAAGGATCTCGCGTAGAACACTGAAAGTCATATAGCTAATTTACCGATCTGGCGGAACCTCGTTTCGCCATCAATTCCCATACCATAATTGGTCACCGCTAATAGAGTCCAAAGTAACACCGATAGACGCTATTTATAGGGAGATTTCCAGCGACAAGGGCATTCGGCGCAGAAGAGGACTGCAGCGCCTTAGCGCTTAATTGTGATATATCGACTCCATCCTGTTCGGCATTAACTCTCCGATCGGACGCAGACGGCGCGAACGCATCGATTGTTATTCATAGGAACGACGACCCGACGTTACATGCAACTGTTGATTACATAGGACGACAACATTTTAAATCAGTAACCAGGCTACACTTTTTCGAAGATTTTCGATGCGCTGAATACGAATCTCAGAATCGTCCTATCCTAAAAAATAATTTTCGGCTATATTGCAATGTAACCCTGAGGGTTTGTATTGGCAACTACCCCTAGAGCTTACAGAACGTAGCTCCAGCTAGCTCAGGGGAGTCGTGAGTATGTGATTTCCTTGTTTTTTATAACAACGTAACCTGAAAACCGAAAGTTTAGTGGGCGCCAGCTAATTAAAAGACAATACTACTATTAGGTTAAGATAAAAGTGGTATATTAAAAGACTATGTTACATATGTATATACAAGTTGCAAAAATTGTGTACAAAATCGGAACTTTGAGACAATAATACCTTCTTCTGGCCAGAACGTAACTATGGAAGAAATTTACCCTTATTATCCTGGGGAGATGAAATATAACGGTCTGGTGGTCCGTAGACGCTTTAAGCTCGTGCACGGCTTGGTGACTAGTCATTGGCACTGCTAATGACTCAGCAAGGGTGTATGAAAAGTTCAAACAAGAAATAGTAACAGAACTAGACTTGAGATTTAGTTACAACTATATAGTAGAAAAACTTACAAATTTTGCAAACACAGCATACAAGTATAAAGATATTAAGTTGAAATTAATCAGTGGACACCTATATATCTAACATACTAATTACATTAAAATTCAAGTAATATTATGAGACCAAAATTACAGAGGACATCCGGTATATGAAACCAGAGTACCAAGGTTAAAAATTAAGCAAGATGCTTTAACAAGAGAAAATTTTGTTATGATTTGATATAAAAGAAACAAATTGAGTCAGAAACGAACTTTCAGGGTAACACTACACCCCTGCCCAGGACAGCAGTACAGTTCTCAATCAGCGGCAGATTCAACGATAAATTAAACCAAAAAAAAAAACAAAAAAACGGTAAATCTCTGTGGAGAAAATCTGCCAACGTAGTCTAAACTCAAGCTGTGTAAAAAAAAACAAGAGAAAAAATAATGCCAAAAATTTCACTCAAGATATTCACGGAATTCCAAGCTGGAACGAGAGATATTTAGCTATAGCTATCAAAAATAATTCTTAGATAAATTCAGGTAAGGTTTTGAACTGTTTTACACATTTTGACTAAATCAACGGTATATAAACCATACAAAAAACAATTAACCTTACCTGAACTTGGAATTAGGTGACCTCGTGGTTGCCTGCAAATTTTTTCCTTTTCTTGGAAAACCGAAATGGCTCTCCACAGCGGCGAGTCCGTTATTGAAGTCTATAGCCTCTATCACTCGTTCAACAGGTAGATAGATATATTAGGGCCTGGCGATACGTTCCTACAAAAAATTCCGCACCCAAAATATCCGTTCTATATAGTAACAAACAGGAAAATAAGGCACACGAACGTCCTTTGAATAAATTCAAAAGGCACCTCGTGTCCACCGTGTAATTCCTAAATTAATCAAATAAAGATACCAAAAATATTATCACGCACAGCTAGAATTCGTTATTCTACAAAAAGATTTCTCAACAGAAATATCCAAATATCCAACGATTACCGAAAATAAAGCCAGATTATTTAAACATTCATCAAACAAAAGATATCGTTAAATCACCCACTTACCTCTAGAACGTTCGTCTCTAAACTGAAATGTCTGCCGTTAAAAATCTCATAACTGCGCAAATCATAGAAGCCAAAAGTAGAAGGTACATCATGGAGTATATTAATCTATAGAAACACATACCAGCTGAAGTGAGACAACTGATTCAAACAGATGCTTACCCTTTTCCTTTAAAGCATAATACATACCTGATAAAGGCGAGTGTAACGAAATTAACTAAAATTTCGTTACAATATTTGAGGTTATGTTACAACACGCAGTAATTTTTCTCAAAGAAACTCGTTATGGCAATCGAAAGTATCGTGCGTCCAAAAAGAAAACGGAGTCAGTGATGTGAACGCAACACGAAACCTAACCGTTACTTTACTGCATATTGTTCACTATGAAATAATTCATGGATTATACTTATAGCCCAGTTGATGACCAGGAAAGAGTGGCAAACCAGGCACTTTCTTTTCAATATCATCGTACAAGTATGACCCTGATTAAGTCCAGTACGGCACTCCAGTCACTGATGTTATAGAAGATGTTAAAGAATAGGACTAGAGAAAAATGTATTAGAAAATGTTCGGTTTTTCCAATTTGGCGTTCAATTTCTTTTACTCATCGCCACTCTTTTATAGGGACCATACACGATCAATAATACTGTCACTATTGCACTTCAATAAATAATGTCAGTATTTCATCAATATTCAAGTCACTTATTTTAAACCTTACATGAACAGTATTACTGTCAATATTTTACCTCGGTACCAATCTAACAGGCAACTAGTCTACATGCTTTATACATATACCGTGTGTGTAAAGCCGACATCGAGCCATCATGAAAAAAGACAAACATAATTGAGACGACAGATAAGAAGCAACCGCACACGCATCGAAGGTAGTGAGGGAATAAAACCGGCACAAAACATATAGGAAGACCGGCCTCACCACCTGTGCTTGTTGTTAGAACGAGAAGTGTAACATTTGTTCTTTTTCACAACTGGCCGATGTCGGTTTTACACAAACTCTATATCTAAAAATAGACACGAGAAAGAAAGTCTGCTGAGCTATAATTTTAGCAATGACAATGAAACATCGTATTAAGCGTCGTGTGTGGATGCAAGAGTAGCTTAAAAAACGTAAAACGAAAAGTATTCGCATATTATGTTGTTGAAAGAAAAAGTACCTCGGAAGAAGATGACTTACGAAAGACTTCATTTATACGAAAAACTATTTCCGTATGAATGAAGAAATCTTTTTCATTTCCTCTTTTTTGATCATTAAAAAACAAATATTTGAAAGGTGTATGTGTCCGATGACTATTATGAGAGCATTGTGTTATAGTTAGAGAAATCTTACACGGCTACTTAGGTAAGTATGTACAGAGCACATTCTGACCTTTTAGACGAAATAACTTTTTTTTAAATTCTTTTCTATAGTTCGACTTGAGTGTATTAATTTTTTTGCGGACATCTGCACATGTGTTCGGGTTTTAATTTACGATAAATAAATAATAATTTATCAAGTGCCATATTTCTTTTAGTTTTATTCATATAGTGCGGGCTTTGATTATTCCATAATTCTGCACCAATGTTTGCATTAACTTAATATAATAATAATAGTTCTCCAAGTTAGTTATTTATTAAACGCAAGTTTATTAATTTGCATTAAATATATGCGTAAGCTGTCACTGAATGGCGTTTCCTTGAGAGTCTAATTTAGTCGATATCGAATATAGAGGTGACTGGTTTAAGGTTCGACCTCATTGCCTTCAAATTGTATAATGTATTTTGTATTGTGCTGATTGTATCTCTGCAAATTTAATCTAATTATATAGGAAAGCACAGTAGGATACTTGAAACGGTAGTATAGAAAAAGAGAAACAGAAAATACATAAATACACATAATCTTTTCGCTCCCAACTAGGTATACTTTCGGATAAAACTAAATCTTTCTTCAAGACAACATCCCAAAAAGCGTTACCAAGAGCAAATATCCTATACAAAATAGAGTCTTTGTGCTGTGAGATAATAAAAGCAAAAAAAAAAACAGAAATATTGGTAAATGTCATTGATTCCGATCTGTTCTTACACATTTAGAACTATTTTCACCTTACTATAAAACGTTATTTAGAACTCTGAATAATGTCAAAAAAAGAACTCTGAGGTACATCTTACTCTGGAACAAAATAAAAAGTTACGTTGTTAAAAAGAACACTAGACATTTTTTTAGAGCTCGTAGTCATAAGATATTAGCAAACGCTTAGCTGATTTGATATTTCGATAGGATATAAAAAATACACGTGACTCCAGGCTAGTTCTTACGAAATGCCAGAACAAAGAAAAAAATATCGGAGGTCATTTCTTTAGTGGAATTCTCGCCGCATAGTATATTCTATATCGTATACAAATGAAGTTACAAAATAGATTTAAATGAGAACCGGATTAGTTTTATATTTTATCAAGATCGTCGTCTATATTCTCTAGTCTTGTTAGATAATATCTGCGCCATCTGAAACCTTTTTAAATCTGATTGGAAACAGATACTGCCATTTCTTTGACTTAGTGATCCGTAACTTGTAAGGGAACAGTAAAAATTGACGTACTGCCTGCTCGTATAGTTTTTATTGCTGTCCGTCGAGTGGGTTTACAGACATGGGCGTAACCAGAGGGGCAAAGAAGGTACATTATTTTAAAAAATAAGAAAAGAATAAAATTTATTCTGCAAAAAAAATGGTCTAGTATGGCCTATATAGCCTACCTATGACTTCTGTCTGGCATATAAACGAAATGAAAAATAGAGAGACTTTGTTTTTTTCGCTTTTTTAATTTGCTCGTTTTGTAACAAAAAAAAATAGAGGGTATGACGTCAATAAGCTAAAATTTCAAGTAATAACCAATACAACGATTTTGAAACATTTATACTTCTTTTTGACTTTGAAGGACATGCTCTTTTTGAAGACGCAGTAGATATTTTTTAACCCATATATACTGATTACCCATTAATTGAGAGCGAAAGATATATCCAAAATATTTACAAAGCTTCCAAGTTAAATAAAAATATATGTGACACATTAGGTCATAACATAACTTATACATACATAGCACCTCCACGAAATTGTAATTTTAAATTAAATTATTTAGCAAACCAGGCGAGTATCGAGGACCAAGCAAACACAAGGCTTGCAGCTCCTGTAACAAAACTTGCTTCCACGCCCCTGTCTGCAGCATTTGCTTATCTGGTCTAGTGCCATTTGAACTGAGTTATTCCGCCTTTGAACCTCTGCACTTGCAAAATTTAATTGCCGCTTACCAGCTACGGTCTCCGATACACACCGACGTGTTTCCGTGAATGAAATGCCTGCTTTGCATACTCAATCGAGCAAAAATTCGCACGCCTCGTTAGATCGACCAGAAAAGCTATCATAACCTTAAATAAGTTCGTGACATTGCCAAAAATATGTCTCGTTGCGTGTTTAATCTTGAAAGAAAAAGTCAACCGAATTTAGATCTGGCATGTTAGGTGGCCAATCTATTTTCTAAGGGTTTACTTAATTTTTAGAGACTCAATGTTCACGTTTCCAGTTAGTGTGTTTCAATGTATGCTACGGTTGAGGATTTTTTTATTACAATGGTGTTATTGTTATTATGTATTTATTATTTAACATTCCGTAGTGGCTTTTATTTCCTCAATAAACTAGAAGTTAATTACCTATTTAAATT
Source organism: Aromia moschata (assembly GCA_029963805.1). Classification (NCBI taxonomy): domain Eukaryota; kingdom Metazoa; phylum Arthropoda; class Insecta; order Coleoptera; family Cerambycidae; genus Aromia; species Aromia moschata. The sequence continues at coordinate 495,754 of JAPWTK010000112.1, forward strand.
GATTTACCGTGGGCAGGCGATTTTAATTTCGCCTTGTGTAGGCCTACTACAATTGACTTGTTTACATGGCGTGGCATCGAACTGTCATCGCGTGGCCCGGGCGATCTGAACGATGACATACTTCCACCAAAACATTTCGTTACAAAAATCTCTATTCGGACAGGCAACCGTTTGTCTCGGAGAGTGATTTCCGAACAATGGCCACTTAAACACGTCGAAAATCTTAATTAAAACGCCTTAAAAGGGAGGCCGTCCGAGAAAAATCATGTCACCGGAGAAAGTGCGCGGGCATAAAGAATTGTAATAATATGGCAGCTGGGCGATTAAAATTCAATTTTTACTTTTCGTCGCCTCGGCAAAAAAAAGTGATGCCTCCATTCAAAATTTTCGATCGTGAAAATACTCAACGATGTCGATGGACCTTAACCCTTTAACGCCCAAGTGCACTGTCAAGAGACATGAACTTAGAGGCTCATATTACTGATAGAAAAAAATAAAGAAAAAATAACTAAAACCATGTATTCCTATGTTTCTCTTTCAAATGGAATAGTTAAAATTTGCAAAAAAAATGATGTAACCTCCAATTTTTAACAAAAACTATTAAAAAACGCGATTTTTTAGATTATTTTTTTTTAAATCGCAATTTCAGCTATATTATCGTCTTTTATACCACTCAAAAACAAATAGAAACGTGCACTCGAGACGTGTACTTGAAGGAAACGCAATGAGAACAATTTAATTTTCTCATTTTTGGGGTTAGAATAACTGAATATGGCAAAATTCAAAGGGTGATATTTCTCGTTTTTTACCAATTGCGGGATCATTGACGCAAAAGAAGAATTTTGAAAAATTAGTACTTTGGGGGTTTTTGGGGTCCCTGATCACGATCCTGATGTCAGAATTTTAAAATTCAAGATGGCGGATCCAATATGGCCACCATCCCGAATCAAATTTCTTCAAATTTTTCGATTATTTTGCCTCAAACTTTGTAAACCAGGGGTTTTCGGGGTCGCTAATCACGATCCCGATGTAAGAATTTCAAAATTCAGGATTTCGAAATTTGCTTCAAGATGGCCTCCATGTCATCTACCATCCTGAAGGTGGAGGCAAAATAATTGAAAAAAATTGAAATTTCATTCGTGATGGTGGCCATATTGGATCCGCCATCTTGAATTTTGAAATTCTGTATAATTTTTCAAAAATCTTCTTTTGCGACAATGATCCCGCAACTGATACAAAACGAGAAATATCACCCTTTGAATTTTGCCATATCTAGTTATTCTAACCTCAAAAATGAGAAAATTAAATTGTTTTCATTGCGTTTCCTTCAAATACACGTCTCGAGTGCACGTTTCTATTTGTTTTTGAGTGGTGTAAAGGACGATGACATAGCTGAATTTTAACGATTTGAATTGAAATAGCGACTTAAAAAAAGAATCTTGAAAAAATCGCGTTAATAGTTTTTGTTAAAAATTGAAGGTTACATCAATTTTTTTGCAAATTTTAACGATTCCATCCGTTTTATTGTTAAGGTTTGTTTTATTGTTTTAAAATAATATTAATTTTGATAATTGTTAATTAATGAATAAATATAGTTAATTATTTGATAAATAAAAATCAAAAATATTTTTCTGTAATAAATTAATTGATTTTTTTCTCCTATTGTGCGGTCTGTAACTTCGTTTCTGTTGAGTTTAGAAAAAAAAAAATATAAGAGCAATTTTGTAGTGAATTACATTTTTTTATGGGATGGTAAGAACCAAAATTTGAAAAAAAAAGTTTTTCATGTAGTTATTTCAAAAATAAGCCAAAAAAAAATTCCCATGTATTTTAAATGGGAAAGGGGACCCCCCAATGCATCAGCTCAATTTTTAAGATATTGAGCTCAATTTTTGGGAGAATTGTTTTTTTTATATCGAACTAACTTTAGAGACACATTTAATCGAAAAAAAATAAAAAAAAGTTTTTTTTGACAGTCTAATATTTCAGTGTATATACACATTTCCCGAATCACAAATATATTGATATACTAAGTATATGCAGTAAGAGAAACAAATTATAAAATAACGATCCATCCAAAAAAAATCAAAGTTGGCCGAGCATAAAAAAAGACGTATTTCTATTCTATAGACATCAAAAAAAAAAAAAAACGTCATCAACTCTGGCTATGAATGAGTGAGATGGAAATAGCGGTCATGTCTAAGCTTTTCGGTAATGTCAAACTTTTTGACAAGTGACTGTCACAATTTGTAAAATAGACAATGGCTGTCATATGATGTGACAGTCTTGACAAGTAAATAAGGTTATAAATTCGATTAAGAATAGAAATACCTCTTTTTTTTTCTTAGCCAACTTTGATGACTTTTTTTTGGATGGCTCTATATCTTAAATTTATAACCTTATATAATTATCAAGGCTGTCACATTATGTGAGAGCCATTATTTGTTTAACAGTTGGGACAGCCACTTGTCAAAAGTGTAACAACAACAAAATTTCGCTTTGAGCTTCGACATAACCGCATTGCCACCATCTCCTTCGTTCATAGCCAAATTTTATGACGTTTTTTTTTTTGGAGCGCTCTTTATAAATAGGCAAATTATTGATTTTAACGATTTGATGTCGATATCTTGAATTATCAAATTTTGACATTCCGCAAAAATTGTAATAGAAGAAACCAACATAGAATTTTTTGAGATATCAACGAGTATAATTTAGCAAATATGGATCTAAAAAGTGCGACCTAAGCATGGATCTAAACTATTTGCAATTGGTTATTTTACATTTAAATTTTGATTCATTTGTGATAGCTTCCTTCAACACAGGAGCACTAAAATAAACCTCAACCAAAGAAAGGACCCGTTTTTTTGTCAAAAGTTTGGCGTTCTGTGTGAATTTATAGAGCATAAATTCACACTACCTTTTTTTGCGTACAGACTCCAGAAAAAAAAAGTTGTTGACAAATAACGTGATCCACCTTGAGATCAGCCAGTTGTAATTAAAAAACCATAATAACAATTATCGTTTATTATCTTTATCTGGCCAGTAACATTAGAACGGATGGCCTTTTTTATGGCATAATAAAAATCCATTGGAGCGCGTAGGCTGAGGATTAAATAATGTCTGAGAAACTAGGCGAATTCCTTAACGGGATTAAATACAGGAAAATTATGTTATAAAAAGTTGTAGCTCTAAATAAACAATATGAAACAATGAATTTCTAATCCAATAATATTTCGTTTATACATATACAAAGTTTCGTCTGCCAAAAATACTGCATCATAAAATATTTTTTTTTATTAGCAATTTTTTCAAAACCTAATTTTAACATTGATCTCTACAGCAATTTTAATCGAGTAAGAGCCATAAAACTGGTCAAAAAGTGTCAAAAAACTGGAAAGGGCCATGTTCGTTCAGTCAAATTGGTAACTCCTCCAATATGTCATTTGAAATGATCGATCACCAATAGGGAAAAATTGTTTGGATTCATATTAATATAAAGCTGCTGGACCGTTATTGAACCATTCTTTTCACATATGATTCCGTGCACTATAACATGTTTAAGCCTCGAAACGGTACGTGATATATTTTTCGAGATATTGATTGAATATATAAAAATTGTACTGAATTTGGGAACTAATTATGATATTTGTAAATTAATTTCTAGAAAAGTGTTTCATCAAACTGCTTTAAACTTTAAAGAAACATAGATTCATCCTTCTTTTATATGTATGCTGTTTTACAAAGATAAATATTGTTGAATTAATGAGTTATTAAGTAAAATCATGTGATAAAAATTGTGAAGTCAGAAGTGGGCACTTACAATATGTAGGTATGTACGTACATTAAAAAAAAACATATTAGCACAAGTAAAAAAAAAATACTTCGTCTCCATTTTTATCTTTATTTTATTTTGTTTCCTTAAATAATATGGCTAGTTTTGCATTAATTTGAACAAGAATCCAAATTTATTGTTATAAAATTTTCTTTTTATTAAATACCAATAATGCATAGATCGACAAAGGGATATAAAAGGATCGATAAAGTTATAAAGTTGCAATTTGTACAAATTATGAATAAGTGCTTAAGTAAAAACCCCTATTTTTTCCAAATTTTTTGACTCCCCAGTTTTTCTGCAATTCACATTGAAAGTAAGGGTCCCATACATTTTCAGAACATAGTAATTAAGTGGCATATTAATTTTAGGTCCGAAAGTAAACAACTATTTGATTTTTGTCAACGTTTCTACTATTGTAATTTTTAAAGCTTGTCGTCCTGTAAATAGTTTTTGTTTTCTATCTTGTTACATTTGTTACATATGTATTTAGATAGAACTGACAATGTTCGTAACTTACCACCTTATGTGAGAGTAATAACAACATTGATTAAGCTCTGAAGAAGGAGAAATGAATGTTCGAAACGTTGGCAAAAATCAAATAGTTGTTGTTTCCGGGACCTAAAATTCAACAAACCAAAAACTAATATTAATTAAGGTAATTAATTTTTACTCAGAATTGTCTTATTTTTTCTTTCTAATTATTCCCCACTTTGGCAATTTCCCCTATAAATATCGTTCTTCTACAGGGTGAGTCAGAAAGAATGGGCGAAGACTAAACTGGAGATACTAGACTCCAAAATATTATGATTGAGCTCAACATGCCTTATAACAATGTCGCTAAGCTACAGCGTGTTCAAGTTTAAATTTTATTCTGAAATTTCTCAATAATTAAGAAAGTTTTGATAGTATAAATCTGAAAATTGGTAATTTTATGCTTTTTGGTGTGAGAATTACGAATTTGCAGCTTATTTCGACGTTGCTCCTAGAGGGCGCTAGTTTCAACGTATTATATTGGTAAATTAAAACATTTTTTATTATCTGTTAAGCCATGCGTAAAACAATGGCAGTCGAGAATCTAACAGAACGCTCAATTCTACAGAGAAGACGTACACTTGTTTAGGTCGTCTAAATCTATCGGTTTTTAAGTTATTTGCATTTAAAGGGTTCAATGTATTTTGTTATGATTGTTTTATACTTGAAAGATGAAAAGATACGGAGAAGCAATCAAAACAACAGTAACTAACTAAGTGCCCACCACCTACCTCAATACATTTTAAAATACACCTTCTTCTCTGAATGTTAAACAAAATTTCCCTATTATTTTTAAATGTATTCGCGGCTTCTTGTATTCTCTGACGCAAATCCTAAAGATAATTAACTTCTTCCTGATAAACTAAATCCTTCAAATTTGATCATATAGAGAAGTCCAGAGGGTTTAGGTCTGGGCTTCTCGGTGGCCAAACAAATTCTCTTCGACGGCCAATCCATCGATGAGGAAAATGTTCATGTAAATATTGGCGTACTGGCAAGGCAAAATGTGGTGGCGCTCCGTCGTGCATAAGCCACATGTGTTCTTTTAATGTAAGTGGTACATCTTCTAGGGGTTCGTTTAAATGATGTTGAAGAAAGTTTAGTTATTGAGGTCCAGTTAGATTGGGTGGCAATTCAAAAAGTCCAATGACAAAATTAGAAATTACACCACACCAAATGTTCACACGCATTTTTTGATTACTAGCTTCTTGCACAAATAATAATCAACACGCACGCAAAATAATTTAATGATATGTAAATAAACTTGACAAATGTTGACACAAGCCTACTTAGAATAAGATAGCAATATCAGCGCTTGAAAAAAATCAACAAAATACATTGAACCTTTTAAATGCAAATAAAAAAAACGATAGATTTAGACGACCTAAACAAGAGTACCTTTTCTCTGTAGAATTGAGCGTTATTTTAGATTCTCGACTTTGTTTTACTCATGGTTCAGCAAATAAAAAAAAATGTTTTAATTTACCTAAATAATATGGTGAAACTAGCGCCCTCTAGGAGCAACGTCAAAATAAGCTTAAAATTCGTAATTATCACACCAAAAAACATAAAGCTACCAAGTTTCAGGTTTATACTATCAAAACTTTCTCAATTATTGAGAAATTTCAGAATGACATTTAAACTTTAAACACGCTGTATCTCTTCAACCAGCGACATTGGTAAGAGACATGTTGAGCTCAATCATAATATTTTGGTGTCTAGTATCTCCAGTTTAGTCTTGTCCCATTATTTCTGACTCACCCTGTATATATATATTTTTATAGATCTCACGATAAAAGGTGGGAAAACCGAAAAATAAAGGCGCATCTAAAAGTTGACGTATCCTCGAACAGTTTTCCTCGATATCCTCCTTTAATTAACGTCAACAGTCGTAGAGATAATTGTGTGTTTGTAACGATAAATACTCGCGATGACTTAACACAAATCCACCACGGCTGTTTAATTCCGATTCTGTATGTTATTTGGATCCTCTTTTTTTCGGTCGAGAGAGAACAGCTCCGTCATGCAACGTATTATCCGTTTTGGGCAGTTTGGATAAAACGTTATAACCTATAATTTCGGGAGAGGCCGGCCTGATGCCTAGACGGCCAATCTATTCTGCTCCTCGGTTGCCGTTAGAGTCTAAGAACTGGTGAACGTTCGACGCGTTTTTTACCGGTTAAAATTTCGTAGAAGAATTTTCACTGGTAATCTCCCTACTATGCGTTTCAGATGTATCAAGCCCTCATTTTCAATGCGAACTGCGAAAAAAACTGAGGAGTTAAAATTTTTGAAAAAGTCGGTGCCTTTTACTTAAGCACTTATTAAAACTTGTACAAATTGCAAGTTTATATTGCCCGTTCAAAAAAAGATATACGAAGTAAAAGACAGCCACGGTGACGAGAACGTAGAACGTAATTTAATTGTTACTTTGTTGCTATTGTCAACTATGGAATAATTCATAGATTTTATTTAAATTTTCATAAAAGTGTTGTAAAAGTTCAAATACAAGAACATATTCGTTATTTCTACACATTGAGAAAACAGACAATACTTCATTAAAACTTCATTTATAAAAACTATTTAAAGCGTTTCCTGACTACGAGGTGAGTAAATTAAGTAATGAGACTGGCAACGTAGCGCCCAATCTAGCAACATTCGGCCCTACTTGGACTTGGCTACTTGGAGACGGGACTTGGAAGGGCGGGTGGTTAACATGTGATGCACCTTCAGTACAAGTTTGAACTTATTAGAGTAATTTGTTTGTTCTTTGTTACCGTTTTCGTAAACATGAGTGACAGTAATTTTGAACAACGCTGTGATATCAGGTTTTGCTTTAAACATGGACACGACTACGGAGGCAGTGTTTTTTCAAGAGCCAAGGTTTTTCTGTGGTTTAAGGCATTCTCAAGAGGAAGAGAATCGATTGAAGATAAACCACGCAGCGGAAGGCCTTCATCTTCAAGAACCGATGAAGATGTCGATAGAATACGGGATCTTGTGCGTTCAGATCGTCGGTTGCCGACAAGAATGATCGGGGAAGAGTTAAATTTTAATCACACCACAGTTCATCATATTTTGACTAACAAATTGTGGATGAGAAAAATCTGCGCAAAAATGGTCCCTAAAAAACCCTTCGCAGGAACAAAATGACATCAGGAGATAAATGTGTTTTGACTTTTTTAGAATCGATTGAAAATGATCCCCGTTTTATGGAACGTGTCATTACGGGTGATGAGACTTGGGAGTACGATCTGTAAACCAAGCGTCAAAGCATAGAATGTCACACTTCAAGCTATCCAAGACCCAAAAAAGGAGGGAATGAGCAAGTCGAAGATCAAATGCATGCTGATTTGCTTTTCTGATAGCCAGGGAATTGTCCACAAAGAGTTTGTGCCTCCAGACCAAAGAGTAAATCAACAGATTTACACTGAGGTTCTTGAAAAACTTCGAAAAATAGTCAGCGTGTGAGACCAAACATCAAGAACAACTGGATGTTGCATCACGACTATTTCCGTAAACGAGTTTTTAGCCAGTAGAAACATTCCTGTGGTTCCTCAGCCTCCTTATTCGCCTGACATGAGTTCTTTCGACTCTTGAAACTTTTCTCTCTTCCCGGGATTGAAAAATCACCCAAAGGGACGTCATTTTGGGACCATAGAAAACATTAAACCGGCTGTAACCGACCAGCTGAAGGCTATTCCAGTGTATGAGTTCCAGCACTGCTATGAGGAATGGAAGAACCGTCTCCAGTGTTGTGTGGCTTCCCAAGGAAGTTATTTTGAAGGAGACAATACCGAATTATAAGTCTATTCGAATAAAAAATTTAAAAAATCAGTTTCATTTCTTAATTTACACACCTCGTGTGCCCACCACCTTGGCCCAAACAAATCTGGCATATCTATCTGATCTGTATGTCATTTACATTTATAGTACTTAAAAAAATTAAATGTTATAAATAAAAAAAATGTTACTTGAGAGGATATGAAATCGAGGATACTACAATTTCTACCATTAGGTATAATTTTCTTTTTTACCTACTTTCATTTTCGTAAAAAAATTAAGGATGTACGTGGATCAAGGTTGCCAGCCGACACAAGAAAAAAACAATTTGCTTCTTTTACATTCGCAACTTCTCTATAATTAGAAAACATGGTTAAGGAATGCAGTGCGTAGATCACACCCATGATTAACTGGAGAGGCAAAGAGTAAGGCAACGCATGTTAAGTTTTAATTTTGTAAATTAAGATATTGCGCTCAAGAAACTAGGTTGATATTAATTAAACAATCATAGTGAGTAATCTCTTCTCCGTAATATTTACTGTTAGCCTTACAAAACACAAAGATGTGACGACAGTTCCTCTGGTATTTAGTACGGTGTTGTACTAATAACACCGAGAAGATTATTTAAATAAAGGTTTATGATTAATTATTAAAATGAAACGAGTATAGAAAAAAGCTCTATTAAAGCTAAAGACACCCCAAATTCAATATCACAAAATAATGTATGGAGGAAAATATTGCGTTTATAGACATTCAACTGAAACTGTAATGTAATTATAAGTAAATATATGATACCTATAAATATTTATTTATATTTTTGTTATAATTAGAGAACAGATCTCAGACTACGTTTCAGGGGCGGATTCAGACGAGTTTGTGGAGCTCGAAATGGTGCCCTCAGAATAAATAATGGTAATGATAAAATTAATTCTGTAATGAGAATTACAGAATTAATGAATTAACAAATTAAATTCTTTAGTGCCAACATGCCTAACTACAATTAATACTTATATGCGTAATTATACGCAATTAAAATTAAATGTAATTATGAGTCCTTTCGTGTTACAAATAATTCGTTTTCTTTTCAACATGTGATAAGTTCTTTCTAATTAGATGAATTACATAGTGCAAATGAACCATAATTAGTAATTATCTACATAATTATAAATTATTATTTCATATTGAATAATTTGATTTGTTTTCCGTGTTTCAATTTCATGTGTTAAGTCTCATAACTTTGATAATTAAAGTATAAACCGTATTTTTTAAGCACATTATGAATTATGTACGCGTATATTTCCGTGCATACATACGCCACTGACGATATAGGGAAGCCGATATGCAATTTATCCATACAGCATAGCGAGCTATCCGTTGTTAGATTAGTATTAGCCTGACACGCGACGGAAGAACAATGGAACGCCGAGTTTAAAATAATTGTATGTATCGTGAGTGACTAACTAATAAACGTGTGTACATATGTATTTTGCACCGTGTACGTATTTCTTTTAGAGTTCGTGTAGTGTATTTACATATTATCTGATTTTGGGTGGATTTTTGCAATATTGGCACACTCGTTGTCATTTGTGAATAGACTGAAAATGATTAGGAAGAAACTTACGAGGATTTTACAATAGACGGATTACATAGGTATTTTATGTATTCCTTGCAATAGTCGCGAGTGTGAAAGAGTATGAAAGACATTTAGATTCGAATATTCATCAACAAAATATTACTGGTACTGTTAGAAAAGAGGAATGTTAGTTTGATTTGTGCATAATATTTTGCGCATATAGTCTTTCGTGTAACATGGTCGACAATGTTCACTTTAGACGTCTTTATGCCAAATATGTATACGATTTTTCATTGCCGTGGGCCAGTGGCGGTGGGCTATAAGGTGCGCTGGTGCGCGCGCACTACCAACAATTTAGCATTAATAATTTTATCTAGTAATTAATGGATGCATTCTTAATTTATCGCCTTACCGCATCCCTAGCGTTAATACCATCTGAATATTATTTGGCCGCAGCGTTACGAACCCACTAGACGCTAGGTCTCTATCTCCAACGCCACTGGTTTCCGATCGCGGCGCGGAGTCGACACGCGCAATACGAAAAAGCGGCACGACGATCATGCTTCCGTGCAATACGAAAAAGCGAACGCGTATTGTTACTGCTTGCCCCTCCACAATTAGGACGCGTAGTGGGCGAATCCTATAGATAGGATGTACGGAGTTTAAGAGCGCACGAGAGTTGTCGATCGGTTAGTTTGTGAATTGTTTTCGTACATTGCGATTGCTGTTTTATCGCTCACGTTTTATAAATATAAACTCGGTTACAATCTAGTTTGGAATAATGAATTATATTCAAAACTTATTAAAAAATTCCATTCTCTAGCTTGAGTTTGGAGGAAAAAGTGCAAATTAAAACTCTAGGTAGCCCATCCACAAATTAATTTAAAATTAGCCGTGAAAGGAAAAAGTAAACAATTTGTAAGAACATTTAATAATGACTTATTTAAAAACATTTGTGGTTAAGTGGATGCGATGTATTGAACGCAGTGTTTTGTTTGGCGGAGAAACACCTTGGACCAAAACTAGAGTAACGGATTTAAATCACATAAACGAGAAAAAAAAAAAAACATGCAAATTCTGCTGGACACATGAATAATGTTTTGAATTTAGCCATGCTAGGCACTGCAAATATTGCGACAATGCTCGATTCTGCTTATCGACGGTAGCACACAATGAAGCGGTTTCAAAAAACAGGTATGTTTTAAACATTATTATTAACTGTATTCGTTTTTGTGGAAAATTTATATTTAAAACGAATATAGACATTTTTGCGCAACACCATGTGCCAGGAAAGACTGTCGGCTTTGGCTATGCTCTCCATTGAAAAAGACTTTATTACAAATATCGAAAATTTTAACAACAAAGTAATTGAAAAATTTGCACAATGTAAAAATCGCAGAATTGAGCTCATTTACAAAGAATATTAGGTAAGTTTTCAAATTAATAGAGTTAATAAGAATAACCTTAATATGAGATAAATATTTATCTCATATTAGGGATATTCTTATTATTCTTATGATTATCGTTATTTTTATGTATGGTGCACCCCCAATCTTAGCATAAAACGTATTAATAGAAGACATATCAACGTGTCATGACTACGAGTCCGATCCTGGGTTGTAGCATACTTTCCGAACCCTAGTAATTATAATTATATCCAATTAATTATAAAAAAATGTTTGTTTTGAAACGTAGGTTCTGGTGCGGCCACTTGCCGCCCCCGATTCGCGTCCGCTCGACGACGACGCCCCGATCCTTCGGAAGCGGATATTCGCGCGTCCCGGCCCTAATTAACGCCTCGCCGCGGCCGCCTGCCCGCGATCGTCGTTTGTTTCGCGAAGAAAGAGACCGAAAGCGGGCCGGCGAGGCGGCCGCCTCGGCGATCGCGGGTAAGCTGCATGTAATTATTTAATTCGAAGATGGCGATCTTTGGCTAATTGGCGGTGCGGCGGCGCAACTAATTGACCGCCGATTGTTTTATCGGGGCCGCGATTACCGGCCGCCGGCCCCGGCCCCCAGCCACCCACTATACGAGGTGTTTCCATATTTTTCCAAAAAACGGAGACGTAAGAAGAGACCTTACGTTACAAAAGTTAAAGGAAACTTTATCTTCAGTTCTTAAGTTTGATGTAGTTAATTATTATCCTGAGGTTTCGGCAATAAGGCGCTCCCCCCCCCCAGGCCGCCATATTCGAAAAATTGAGCCATATTGAAAAAATCAAACCTACTTATTATCTGAACCGTGAATGGACTCTGAAATGTCCAAATCATGTAATAGACTAGAAAAGTATCTCCGTGAAATGCTTCCTGAGGGAACTTCACTCCATCAAAGGGATGACCTTGAGGATGACAACTTGAAAAATGATTATATAAAAGTTTTGATGCTTTATAACTCCGCCACATAAAAAAAGAAGTTGTCTCAAATGTACAATACAAGTATTTTTCCCGCTGAACACGAATCCGGTGTCAGAATTGCTCCACCACTCTTCAATCTTCAGCAAAATGCTGAAGAATCTTCAGAAAAATGAGTCTTCAGCACTTTGCTGAAGACTTTGTTTAGTGGACAAAAGTACCTCGGAAACTATATATCACACATAAAGTACATTTCATTAGGGAAAGTTCTTCATTTTTCTGAAGATTATTCAGCATTTTCCTGAAGATTGAAGGCTGATGGAGCAATTCTGACAACGGATTTGTGTTCAGCTGGAAAAAATACTTTGGTGTTTTTGTTCAGCGCTATGCTAAACACTGAAGATTCAATTCTGATACCGGATCCGTTTTCAGCGAGAAAAAATACTTCGGTAACCACGTAAAACACGACTCGCAAGTACAGTCTTCATTTTTCTGAAGATTCATCAGCATTTTGCTGAGGATTGAAGGGTGTGGAGCAATTCTGACACCGGATTGGTGTTCAGCAGGAAAAAATATTCATTTTGAATTTCGTTCTAACCTCATTGTATCATTTTTACTATTTCTGATAAGGTGTCGTGTGATATTTCGTTACATTTGCAGTTTTTCATCCTCATCGTCATCTACCAAGTAAATCAACCAATAAGAGATTTTGTGAAACCGGCTGTTTAAATAACAATGGATATTTGTTTTACTGCTGAAGGATCTTCAGAGTTTCTGCTGCAAGGTGTCAAGAGAAAAAAAAAGAAAAAGGAGAAGAATACAAGGATATACAAGCAATTTTGTGTATTCTGGGATGAAGAAATAAATGCCATTTCGAACTTAGAAAAATATAATTGTGTTTATTTTCAGTTTTGTTAAACTGAACTGTTCAAAAACAAAGCAGACTTGGATTAGGGCCAAAACAAAACTGTATTTGGGCCAGGGAAAACACCTACGCTACTCATGGAACTCAAACGCGGTGTCCAAAAAAATAGATTCTGGATAGGGATTGTAGGCAATCAAATAAAATTTGATGGCGTTTCTATTAAGGTAAATACCTGAGTTTTCTAATGATTAAAGTTGGTGAGACATTAGAGAACGTTTGGCCAAATGGTGACAATATTTTTAGTATTTTTTTTAGCATGAGGAACCTCATTGTGCTAAAATAAAAAAAGAAACTAAAATCAATAAGTGGATAGGTCGTTATGATTCTTATAAAAAGTACGACAAAAGTTAAAATACATCACTGGTAGATTTTTTCTTACGGTGATGCTTTAATGTAACTGATAAAATTGATCGATTACAACATAATTTTATTACATAAAAAACTTCGATAGCATCACTTTGCGGTTTTGCTATGCTATATTGTTTACATAAATACATATATGTATGTATATGTATTATTTAAATAAACCTGTACATATATACGGACATTTAAATTTAAATTTACACATTGACAAGACACCGTCGTTATTCAAGCCAGTGCCGCTAAAGCAATCACCATATGATTTGTTATTAAATACATTACTTCCTTCGTCATGGATATTCGCGAGATGTTGAACTCAATGATTGTCAAAATTTCGATTGTTCCCATTATACAGTGCTATCGTAAATTAGTGGATAAAGTGGATATAATCGACATTGTTTTTTTTCGGTAAAATCTTTCGGACACGTCAAAAGATACATGTGAATTGCCGAAAGCACTGTATACATATTGTTATGTATTCCTCTTTAAATAATTTACTTCTTCAATTCAAACACGTTTATTAATACTTTATACAACATTCAAATCACAACAAACTCTATCTTAGCAAGAACACCACTATTTATAGTCTGTTCCAGTATTTATATCTAGACTTCTAGAATGTTAATATGTCATTCCATACAATTATTTACTAACAGGTAGTGTTAATTTAGTGTATAGATTAAATGGGCTTAATATACGAATAAATGTACGAATATGTATAAAAAATAATGTCAATCCCCTACGAATGAAATAACTACTGTTTTAAATGCAACAACAAAATGTTAACGTAATAATTATTTACTTACTCATTACTCATCCATCCGCATTGAGATATTCAGTGGTGGTGAAGGGATATCTGTTTTATTTAGGTTTAATGGTTCGTTCATTTAAAGATAATACAATTTTATGCAATTTATGCAATTTATGCAAGAGAAAAACAATCAACTATGACCTGAATTCCAGAGTGACATTTATATAGAGTCGAAAGGTTACAAAATAGTAACAAAAATAACGAGTAAAACTGTAAACATACTAACGGAAAAATAACTCTTTCTTGGGTTTAAGCAACCAGTTTTTCCCTCAGTGACATTTTCTATTTCTAGTCCACTTTTTTTACATACATATATATGAAAATATTTTTGGTTTTTTATATAAAATGATGATGTATAGAAAACAAACTAAAGTAAAGAGGTTTTACTCGTGCGATTTTTAAGCTAAAATTTGAACAGTTGTAATTTAAAGAAATGTTGATTGATTTTGATATGCTTGACAACAATGGAAAGTTCATTTCTGTCCAATTTGTACTACTAAAGAGAATTTAGAGAACGTTAAAAAATACATTATATACAGAGTGGATAAGTAAACGATACAAAATATCGGAAAATTTGCTAGTAACAATCTTGATGTCAGAATTGATCCACAAGATATTAGATAGATATCTGAACATAGATATTTGGAGCTCCAGATCATATCTCTAGCAGTATTTATCATAATTGTCAAAAGAAATGGGATTATTGTGATTAGTGACACCATTTACTAGACGATTATTAGGTAAAAATTCCTAATTATAAAAATAAAAGAGTTATTTATACAGCATACAGACGAGAAATATTCGGATACAGAGTAACCATCACAAGGAGGGGACTCCCTACCGAGACATTCAGCAACAACAACAGAATCGGCCGAGTCATAGTCTTCCACAAACCTTATCGGGTGATTATACCGAACGAGGGAGAGGAAGACAAGAGACACATGCCAGCTCAGCAGAACAGAATCATCTGGTACACAGATGTGTACCAAATGGTTCCAAAATAGAACAACTCAGCAACCGTATTTCAGCAGAAATAACTGTAATATCCGCTGGTGCAAAATAAATGATCAGGAGGTCCTATACAAATAAGAGCCAGATGATCACTGACAGCCAAACATCACTAGTGATAGCCAAGGAAAAGCCCTGAAAGCAGTATAAATACTTTCCCAGGTAGTCAAAGACTGCATAGATTCGCTAATACAATTAGCGGAACACAGCAGCGGATTGCTCTCAACTGGGTCAGAGGATACCAAGGTCACGAAGGGAACGATAGAGCGGATTTTCTCGCAAAAAAATGGGCTGAGGTTCCACTGATAGGACAGGAACCCACCTGTGGTTTGGCCTACCGGACAGCCAGGAGGACCATAAAGGACCTATTAAGACGAAATCTCTCACTAGGCGGAAGCCACCGGGTTAAGCCAATTGCGGAATTCATTGACGGATCATCCTGGAATAAGACAAAAAATCTAATAAAACTGGGTAGAAACCAGTTGAGATGGACACTGGGACTATTTCCAGAGCACAAAGCACTCATGCGACATCTCACCACAATCAGGGTGAGATAAGATACCGATTGTAGGAGGAAACAGGACTAATGGAATGAGTAGCCTGTGGGAGTACAATAAGCTCGGCTTAAGTGCACAGGGTTTGTACATATCCCATATGCAATAATAATAATAATAATAATAATACTAATAATAATAACTGAGATATTTGTTGTTTAAAAAAATAGGACAGATGGTGTAAGAACTTCGTTGCTCAGTTAGCTACAAAACTAATGAATGCATTTGGAAATCAAACGCGTGAAGTTAATCAAAACGACTTAATAACCTAGCGCTGTAACTAATTTCTATTTTACGACGTAATTATCACCTGTTATAAATATAGCCTGTTTTCGAAAAAGTGTTAATTGTGTCACTGGAAACAGTCCTTCTTGCAAAATAATTACAAGCGACAAGTACAGGCCGCAACGTTTGCCGTATCATATTATAAGGGATATAAATATTCATTTCTCGTACAAAGGTGGAATAATTTGCGCAAAGACACGAGTTATAATTAAGGCCATCGCGATTCTAATAAATAATCATGAAATAAAACATAAACGTTAGAAACGTTTCAGCGGAATATCGTTGTGGGCAATTTGAATATAATTTTTGTTACCGCTATAATTAATTTTTATTTACGACTCTATTTAAATCCGGATAATGACACGTTTACGCATTCAACAAAGCGACGGTCAGTTATACTTTCATTTAAATAAGTGTTTATTAATAGAAACAATGTATTTGTTAGTATATCGGCATTAAAATATTTAATTAACGGTTATTAAGAATATAAAAATTAAAATTACTTACGTGACCGGTATATAATAGAGCTCTGCTTACCTGAAAATAAAAACAACAGTAAGTAAAGTGCGTTAAAATATAAAGGCGTACGATTTAAAACAATGGTAGATCCGGCAACCGCGCGAATCGCATCGCATCGCTGCTACGAAATAGATTATAAAACGACTTGCGCTTGTTTTTTATTCACGATCCTTCCTCGGTTTATTAACCTTTTCTAACAAATTAAACGTTGTTTTCTATAAACACCGGTTTTTATTGCAACCTCTGGTTATGGCAACGTCTAAAATTGTACACAGTTCTGTTGTAAAATACAAGCACTTGAGATAATTAACTACCTTTTGGCATTTATTATTGACACTTTTTATTATTTTCTTTTCGTTTCTGTTGGAAATTTAATTTCGTATAATTTATTGTTGTTTTTGCCCGAAACGTGTAGTCCGGTAAAGATTGGCAATAACTCGACTGTAGGTGGGTATATTTTATAGAGATTCCAACTGGTGCCCGAAACACAAACCTGCAAAATGTACAGGGTTTCGGTTGTGTTTGACACCTACTTTCAGTTTATTATACAATATGGAAAAAATTGCTTATGAGAATGTGTAGTAAATCTGTATTACTACATAAGTATCTCTATAAGAATTGTAGTAAATCTGTATTAAGCGTCTTTTAAACTTATCGTGTTGAACATCGAAAAGAAACAAATATCATTTTTTAAACGGAAAACTCTGTATATTTTTTACTTTCCTGCAAGAACTCTTCCACATGGTTTAGAAACTGTATACCTGCTTTATTGACATTTATGTTTGTATTGTAACAGTTTGCGTATTGGTTAAATTTAAAGTTTACACACACATTGGACTATCGGGCTCTAGACTGCAATGAAAAAAAAACAAATAACTAGATACACCTATGTATATCATATGGCGTTTTGTTTTTTATATAAACATTTGTGTTATTCTGAAATACCTAAACAAGTTCTAAAAATTCTTGTTTCGAAATGTATTATGTTTTGATATGAAGTAAAATACGAAATAACTCGTTTATTTTATTCACAATATACTTAATAGCAAAACATCAATAGTTCAGTAAATTATTCGGGTCTTCCTCATTATTTTTTATTGTCTATATTAGTGCATTATTTTTTGTATTATTTTGATTCAGGACAGTATTGAGGAAATATTTGTCGACATTCGTTTTAACTCATAACGTTTTGTTCTTTACAGACGAATTATTTCGTATTTTGCTTCATGGCAAAATATAATAAATTTTGGAGGATATTGCTTGCTCGGGCCTTTTAGAATAACATAATAATATGTAAATGTCAACAATGTTTACAGATGTCAAAACGCAATATATGTAGTTATTTGCTTTTTTCATGGCTATATATATAACTGTAACCCGATATTTCAATTATTTTAAATTCAAATGATTCGCAAACTGTTTATATCAATGTCAATAATGTATACAGTCAACAACAAAAATCATCACATCATACACCCACTTTTTTGAAGGTCACATCAATTCTGATAATTTTTGTACTGTTTTTTTTTTTAATTTCCTTCAAAATAATTCACCTCCTTCAAAATAACTTCCTTGGGAAGCCACACAGTGCTGGAGACGGTTCTTCCATTCCTCATAGCATTGTTGGAACTCGTATACTGGAATAGCCTTCAGCTGGTCGGTTATAGCCGTTTGAATGTTTTCTATGGTCCCAATCTCGGGAAGAGAAAAAAGACACAAGGACTCAAGTCAGGTGAATAAGGAAGCTGAGGATCCACATGAATGTTTTTACTGGCTAAAATCTCGTTTACTGAAATGGCTGCGTGACAAGGCGCATTGTCGTGATGCAACATCAAGTTGTTCTTAATGTTTGGTCTCACACGCATGACTTTTTCGAAGTTTTTCAAGAACCCCTCTGTAAAAGTATTGATTTACTTTTTGGCCTGGAAGCACAA
This sequence comes from Aromia moschata, assembly GCA_029963805.1. Classification (NCBI taxonomy): domain Eukaryota; kingdom Metazoa; phylum Arthropoda; class Insecta; order Coleoptera; family Cerambycidae; genus Aromia; species Aromia moschata. The sequence continues at coordinate 514,224 of JAPWTK010000112.1, forward strand.
ACTCTTTGTGGACAATTCCCTGGCTATCAGAAAAGCAAATCAGCATGCATTTGATCTTCGAATTGCTTATTCTGGCTTTTTTGGATCTTGGAGAGCTTGAAGTGTGCCATTCCATGCTTTGGCGCTTGGTTCCCGGGTCGTACTCAAACACCAAAGTCTCATCACCAGTAATGACACGTTCCATAAAACGGGGATCATTTTCAATCGATCCTAAAAAGTCAAGACATCTTTCTCTCCTGATGTCCTTTTGTTCCTTGCGAAGAGTTTTTTGGGTGATTCAAATTCAAATCTTCCCCGATCATTATTGTCGTCAATCGACGATCTGAACGCACAAGATCCCATATTCTATAGATATTTTCATCGGTTCTTGAAGATGAAAGCCTTACGCTGCGTGGTTCATCTTCAATCGACTCTCTTCCTTCTGAGAATGCCTTAAACCATCGAAAAACCTGGGCTCTTGAAAAAAACACTGTTTCCGTAAGCTTGTTGAAGTTTTTCAAAAGTATCCGTTGCGCTGAGTCCAAGTCTGATAGCACACCGTTAATCAAAATTAATGTCACTCATTTTTAAAACGCACTAGAAAAACGGTTTTCGAAAATAGTCACAAAGAACAAACAAATGACTCTAACAAGTTGTACTGAAGGTGCATTACATGTTAACCTTCGGCCATTCCAAGTCCGTCTCCGCAGTGTTGCTAGATCGGGCGCTACATTGCCACTCTGATTACTTAATTTACACACCTCGTATTTACCTTTAATATGAGTCCAGGAACATTGAAAAGAATTAATATTTTCCGTTTTTTACTTTTTTTAGCGATATATTTTTACACAATCGACATATCACCTTCAAGTTAGGCTTATTAGACGTATAATTTCATAGACTGGAATCCTATCATAAGGAAAAAGAAAAATAAATAATGTAGTACAAAGATTAAATCAGAATTTAAGCAAACTTCAAAAAGTGAGTGTATCAAGACTTTCGTTGCTGAACTTATATTATTGAAATGAGGATATTGAATTCGTGTAGAAAAATAAAGAATACCTATATAGAGTGGTACATTTAACAAAAAATAATGTTTGCTTCCTTTTGTGACCTTTCGATGTTAGAACAGTAAATTCTGATAAGCTTCAAAGACAACAAAGCAAACTAAAACTCTCATATAAAAGGTTTTTTTCTATCTTTAATAATAAACCCTTTAGGTAAGCGTCAAAATATAAACGAAAACATCTGTCCCATCCCTGTACATTCTGTCGGAAACATCATTGGGGTCATTCCATATGAAATCGTCTAATTGAAGAAGCCGACTCATTTTAGATTTTGCTGTAACTTTGCGGAACTCTTCTTTAGGGTCCCAAAGAACAAAATTTACGCAAATTTAATTTTTACAAACGCTCGTTTCCGACTATTCGAATTAAAACTCTTAAAAGTCGTCATTTTTATGCTTTATCAAATTTAGCTCTAAATTTTTTCCTTTTTAAGATATCTACCCACTTGGGGCGGCATTTTGAAGGGGAAAGTTTTAGTGCAAGTATAAAAGATTCGATTCAATCGCAGCGTGTCAAAATTACGTGTTTTTTTACTTATTTTTTTGTGAATTTTAATCGACTCTAGCGTCTTGACTGTTTAGAGTAAGAAGCTTATGTTACTCAGAAATTAACTGCACATATCATAAACGATATACAGCCACGAATCGACCCGAGCAGCTCACTCCTTATAAAAAAAAAACTGCTTCAGTTTTCGAAATTTCGCATTATTGGGGTTATGAAAAGAACGTGTTGACTGCGTGATAAAAATATGAAACTTACAGAATCTATAGTTCTTACCTTTAACTTCAAGTGACTGCACGCTCGTTTTGTTATTTTTATGTTTAGTGTACGTACAAGTGTTTTTTTTTTTGTAGCGAAAATTGACCTAATTTTTTTATTTTGTAATCTTATAATTTCAATTGTACTTCATTCCTTTTTGTAAATAGAGATTATATCTTACCTACAAAAACCTACTTGTACATGCACTAAGCATGAAAATAACAAAACGAGCGGTGCAGTCACTTGAATTTAAAGGTAAGAACTATAGATTCTGTAAGTTTCATATTTTTATCACGCAGTCAACACGTTCTTTTCATAACCTCAATAATGCGAAATTTCGAAAACTGAAGCAGTTTGGGTGTTTTTTATAAGGAGTGAGCTGCTCGGTCGACTCGTATTTCGTGGCTGGGCAACAAAAAACGCTTCCTCCAAAAAAACAAACCCCGGGGGGGGCCAAAAAAAAAAACCAAAAAAAAAAAAAAAAAAAAAAAATTCCCCCCCCCCCCCTCCTCTCCGGTTGGACGACTGATCGAATTTTTGATACTTACACTAAAACTGCCATCTTACCCCTTCAAAATGCCGCCTCAAGCGGGTAGATATCTTAAAAACGAACAATTTTAGAGCTAAATTTGATAAAGCATAAAAATGACGATTTTTAAAAGTTTTAATTCGAATAGGCGGAAACGAGCGTTTGTAAAAATTAAATTTGCGTAAATTTTGTTCTTTGGGCTTTTTGTTCTAAAGAAGAGTTCCTCAAAGTTACAGGAAAATCTAAAATGGGTCGGCAACGATTTTTCTTATTTTCAGACGATTTTATATGGAATGACTCATTGGTGACACATTATTAATGCATTGTAGCCTTTGGCTCAACGAAGGGTTCACTTCGTTGCTGTTCGCTAGGAAACCGTTTGACTCCGCATCGTCATCTATATGCGCTTTTCACGCAACCAACACCGCCGCCTTGCCGGTTATTTACAAGGCTGCGTGATTTCGAAGAGATGAAAGGCTCGCCATCAGGTTTCACTCGTCTAGCATTCATTTTTCCTACGAACCAATTAAATCGGCATTTATTTTGAGCGACATGTGGCTTCTCTCGGACGTAGCGAGAGGGCATTTTTAACCAGGTATAACTTAATTCAGTACATGCCGTTTGATTTACGAACGCAGTCCGTCTCATTATAAATTGTAATGGTGCCACATAGTGATTGGCGTTAATATTAATGGGCTAATATTATAATAAAACCCTGGAATGCCGGCTGTATTTGTTCCTATAAAACGAATATCGCGAGATGTCCGTAAAACGAATATAAAACGGCTCTAGCACAGAGCCGCACTCAGCCCGCGAGCCCCTTGGGGCCACAAATTCCAATCACCGCTTACTGTCATATAAACAGCACAAAATAAAACATTTATTACAAGAATTTAGTATCAACCTTAGATTTGTATCAGTGACGATGGATTTCTTCGCTTCACTCATTTGTTCACGCGTCTACAACTCAATTAGCTTGTAATTTTCAACGATTTATGCACCTGTATTTTCGTATCTTAAAAAATAGTGTCTCACACTTTTGTTATTAAAAAATATATAGGTGTAGCTGCTTTTATTTTAGTGTTAATTTATTCAGTCTGTAGATGACACTATAAAAAAAACTTTTGGTTAAAACCATTTTCTCCCAAAACTGAATAGAGTTCATTTTAATCCACATTCATAATTAGATTCAGAGTTTGTTACTTATATGAAACTAATCATTGACATGTGTATGGCAATATCACGTGACATCGCCATTCAATTGTTTTTTTTTATACCATCAAAGTCTCACAGTCAGCGTAAAAAAAGAAAACTTGTCACATCTAATTTAATTATGTGCTGGCATTATAACTCTCATAGTGGAGCTACAAAAAAAAAAACAACAATCGGATGACCACATTCATTGGCCGATATTCAACTGTTCATAAACTATTTGATTGACAGGCATAGTGTTAAGACACTATTCATGTGTCTATCATTTTTTATAGAAACTCGCGAAGAATTTAAATTTGCACTAATACTTAAGGTATTCCTGTAAAATTGTATGTGTCTGTTAATATCACGTGACATCGTCGAATGTTTCTTTTTAATTACAATAATTAACCACAAAAAAAATCAACTCTTTGCTAATCTAACCAAAATCGAATATCTTATAAGAACAAAGTTACCAATAGTGCTGACTTAACTTTGGAGACTGTATAGAGTGTTGGCAAAGTCAGACCTTCCATCTGTAAGCTGATATAAGTAACCCATTGGTTGTAGGAAACGCTACAGCCTGATAACATTACACCCTTCACGGTGGTGGGCGGGGCCACCGTGACCAATGATTATTACAGCTTTTATTATGTTATTACATCAACATACTATACTTTTCCATTTACTCTATATTTATGTACTTCTGCCTACAGCACAAAAACTCAACAAATTCTTCTTTTGATTATAATGTTTAACACTTCCAACGCCAGAGTCGTCAATACATATAAGTCTTCCTCAGCTTGCGAGAGATCGCATACGACCATACCTAGTTAGTCACTATATTTCTTGTGACAATAGGTTTTTCCTATGGGATAGCTTACAGAAAACAGAAAAGTCATTCTCGATCAAGGCATGACTATCAATGTTTTAAACAAAAATACCGGTAACAGATGTAATTATTTCCTGATGACGCCATCATGGTTGACGAAATGTGCAAGAATAATATATCGGTATTAGTGAAAAACGACTTGTAACTTTGTACGCGTATCAGGAGCAACTGAATTATGCTCTTGTATTGACTAATCACTAAATTAATAATGGTTATTCTATGATTTAAAAATTACTTCTGGTCCGGTCCTGCGCCCGCGAGCAATGCGCCGCGATGCGCGCATGGTTATAAAACGAGTTCTTAAAATTAGACTAATTAATATGAGAAATGCAAGTTATTTTCCATTATAAAACGGAACGTCTAGTGCAACTTTGTAATTTAATCGATTGGCGATTGCCTAAAAGGCCCACGATATCGGATTAATTACTTTTTTTATTGCGTCCGCACTCTTCGCGGCTAATCTGCGACGGGTCCTTTTCTTTTTTCTCCTTTTTTCGGCGTTATTCTGGCAGACGAAAATGTTTGTCAGCGTCTGGTGGGCTTTCTTTAAAGCGCGGATGCCTCAGATAGGATATCGGCGGCGAGACATTTTACGTGTGCATTGCAGAAGAAGAGATCGGGAGTGCTTCCCACCGGTCTTCTCATTCGTCAGCGGATTTGGCAGCTGCCTTGCTCGGGATAAACCCAAAATGAACACTTCAATTCCAAGGTGACGTCTCTTAGTATGGAGATGATTACACAAAATTGTATTCATTTATTTTAGATAATATGTATTTAAAGCGAGAGAGGTCTCTCGCTCTTTGCTACTCGCACGTCGAAAGTCACAGACCCGGATTTCGATCTTATGAGATCTCGTCAGTGTGGCATATTTGAAGTGCGAGTAGCGAAGAACGAGCGTGTCGGTTATACCCTGAACTAGAGAGCATACTGATGCATTATCTTCAAGCTATTGCCCTCTAGATCATTTTAATGGGACTAGATATATTTTAGAAGTCCTACAAAGTCGGCAACTGTCAAATATCCTTCCCAAAGCACTCTTGTAAAACCGTCAAACTCCGATGCGTTAACCCATTGAATCAGGGATATTTGGGATCGCTGACTATAATTTGTTATCAGATGTTCAAAATTGAAACTGGCTAATTTTTGTTTGCCATTAACATTAATTCGGTATTTCAGTAAATCAAAACGTATTTTGATGGAGGCGTATAGTTTTTCAAATCCCATAGTTTATAGGTGGCTGACGGAGTCAGTCTTTAAAATAAATACGTGCGGTTCGCGTTTCGTAAAACGTACGCCGATATGAATTCAAAATTCAATATAAATTATATACAAATTAGCATTAGTGTTGGTCAGTAGTTTATTTCGTTATTGTGTTTGCGTTAAATAAATTGTGTTTTAAAAGTGTGCGTTTAATTTTTCACACTAAACAAACCCGAATTTGGATAAAACCAGTGGCGACTCGTAACTTTTTTTTGGGGGGAGGCAAACGAATTTTATAAAAAAATTTGTTTCCTAAATTTTTGTAATGGTAAATGTTGTTAGCTAAATAGGTAAATGTTGTATAGCTAGGAGAAGGATCTCTACTTGGTCAATAAAATATATTAAGTATATTTTTCTAATATAATGTACCTAATATATTTTATTGGTTCAGCAAAACCATCGGGAAGGTGTAGAGTTTCCGTCAAATGATTTTACAATTAAAAGATGCAGTGAAATAAAATATGGATTTTTGCCAGGACTGCGTCAATTTCGATTTGACGGGCTGAATTGATAACATCAATATTGTGTTTGCCGAAAACATGTAATTTATAAACCCAACTAATATGTTCCCGACTTTTTGAATGTGTTAATTGAACGAGATGTATTTTTAAGATTATCAAATCCAGACTTTGTCCAAGCATCTTCTCCACGATTTGAAAATAATACACAGGGTCAACACAATAAAAAAGAACCACTATAAGAATAAAAGTTAAAGAACCACTAAGCTATTTGCATTTATCATACCACGTATTAACAAAACTACGAGCCGGCTTACCCTGATTAGTTAAAGTTTTACTTAGATCTCGTCATTGTACTAAATTTGTACTTTATAAGATACTCAACGATATCATTGCAGGTTCGAATATTTATTTGAGTGTCATTACAACTCGTATTATTATTATTATGCAACAAACTGCTACACTCGTCAGTTACCTCCATTATAATTTTGTATAATTAATTACATAAAACGTTCAAATAATTACTTACGTAAGTAATATGGTATAGTTTCAATAATCATTATTACCTTTCTATACCACTCAAAACACTCAATAAACTCTACTAACGGTGCTTTCCAACAAAAATTTCCAAACACGGAACAGTAAAAGTACAATATTAAATTTTGTAGGTTAGGTTGTTAGGTTCATGAAATCAAATAACTCGCTTTCTGCGCTGTCACGTGTGAGAGGTAGGAAGTGGGCGTGTTTGCCTCCGCTATGCAGTTTTTTAAATGACCTTTAGTGCCACTGATGTTGAGGGTTAAATTTGTTAACAGACGCAGGTGGTTGCGAAGTGCGAAGCCCGCTATCCCGTGAAAACACAGATGTGAAAATATTCGCATCGGAGGCTTGCCACCACGGCGATAGACTAGGCGCTGAGTCGTTTATGAGGGCGAATATGTTGCAAATAATAGTGCTGGAACTACTTTGACATATTTATGTTTATTAATATTTTTATTTCTAGAAATTAATTGTTTACCCGATATACATATGAATTTATAAATGAAAGGTAGTGTTATAGGTTTCAAAAAAATTCTTTGGAATTTTCACAGGGGAGCTGCCTTCTTTGCCTCCCCTGACGAGCCGCCACTGGATAAAACGTTTTATTTAAACATTTTATTTAAAACACCATACGTTTTATTTTAAATATAGAGACATCCAAAAAAAACGTCATCAACTCTGGCTATGAACGAGAGAGATAGAAATAGCGGTCATGTCTAAGCTTTTCGGTTATGTCAAACTTTTGACAAGTGACTGTCACAATTTGTAAAATAAACAATACCTGTGTTATGATGTGACAGTTTTGACAAGTAAATAAGGTTATAAATTCGAATAAGAATAGAAATACGTCTTTTTTTCTTGGCCAACTTTGATGACGTTTTTTTGGATGTCTCTATATTATTGTACCTGTAAGCTTTTAGTTTTGTGTTATTGTACTGACGGCGTGTTAACGGCCGAACGCTGAAACCGAATACCGGCTCGATAGGATCATCGGCGATCCGCCGGGCCGATATTTCAGGGCGAGGTTGTCATCCCCTCGCCCTGGACCCATAACTCACTCGGCTTTATTTCGTCGCCGGTCGTGCAAGTCGTGGCAACATAAAAGACACCCACAACGCTGGACGCGATTAGATTTACATAATAAGAAGTAACGAACCCACCAAAGTTCCTGAAGCGTTCAACTGTGAAACGATACATGTGTTAACATGATACGCGAAAACGAGCAGAAAACCGCCCGAGCTTTGTTATTTTTACGGCGTGCTTAGTCTACGGTGAACGCGTTCGGCCTTTATCGGCCGGTAAAGCGCAACTGGAAGACCGAATAACTGTAATTAGCGTAATATCGATTAATTAGCGGCGAGGGAATTAATCACGCTGGTTTGCCGAAAGTTAGAGTCCAACCGAATCGGCTAACATCAAAACCGGACTCATATTAGGGTGGTCGGTAGGCTTATTTTAACCTTTTTGTATTTTACTCCTATTTCTACTAATTTTTTTTTTCCGAATACAAAACTTCATGTCCTGTCCCCTGACAAATCGAAGGATGTAGGTATCGTAAGAAAAAAAACGTCCTCAAGGTATACCATGAAATCGATCCCGCATATCTTCAATTATTGCTCTTAGAACTATCAGGTTTTCACGTTTTTATTACTAAGAAAAACTAATATGGTAAGCACGACGGAACAAACAGCTTTTATGCAGTACGTTTATTCAACATTTCAGGATTTTCAAATATCATGTCCATTGTCATGGATTTACAACAGTTTCGCCAAGTTTTGACTAGATCTGTGGCTTTGTTTAGAGAAACAGAAGTTTGAGAATAAAGGAAGGCAATGGAAGACCTAAAGTTCGTACTGTACAAAAAGTTGAAGTGAGGAAAATTGTTAATGAACACTCACAAACTCCTATTCGGCGTTTAAGCAAGCAGCAAGTAAATGTACCCGACGCAACGTGCAATACAATCCTGAAATGTAACCTGCCCATGCATGCTTATGGTCTAAGCTCAGTCCAAGAATTGTTAAAGTAGTTTCTTCCGGATTCTGTCGCGGTAGTCTAACTTGTCTCGACGCGTCGTTGATCATGCTGTTAGCTTCTTCAGAAGTTTTCCAGAGACTTTGGAAGAAAGACTTTGTAAAACTTGTGAAGAGGCTGACAGCACGATCTTTGGAAAACCCGGAAAAAACTACTTCAACATTAGACAACAGGCGTGAAAGCCTGCATTTTACAAGTCCAAGAATTGCTACCAAGCGACTAACCTCAGTGACTGCAATTTTCAGAATGGTAGGTAATTTGCATAATAATGAAAAAAGACTTTTTATAAACTGAGAATGCATGGTTTTGGTTATTTCTCAACAAATGAGAATATGGAGTTCTGAAAATCTGAATTTATTTATAGAGAATGCTATGCAGTCTCAAAAGTTGGTGTATGGACTGCCATATTGAAAAGAAGGTTAGTAGGAAACTATAGAGCCATCCAAAAAAAAACGTCATCAAAGTTGGCCGAGAAAAAAAGAGGTATTTCTATTCCTAATCGAATTTATAACCGTATTTACTAGTCAAGACTGTCACATCATATGACAGCCATTGTCTATTTTACAAATTGTGACAGCTACTTGTCAAAAGTTTGACATAACCGAAAAGCTTAGACATGACCGCTGTTTCCATCTCACTCGTTCATAGCAAGAGTTGATGACGTTTTTTTTGGATGTTCTATATTTTTTTTAAAGAGCTGTCAATTCGACGTGGTGTAATGAAATTGTAGAAAACTTGATGCGATAACGCCACTTCGATCAGGATAGCGAACCAATTTACGTAACTGTTGACAATTCAATTTTTTTTTATTTTTTTTTTCAAAAACAGAATCATTAGTCGTATTATGTCATGTAAACTGTTACCATAGAATATTGAGACTAAACTACTGATTGAAAATGGAGAAAAAAAAACAATATTTGTAAAATATTGGATTTAAGTAAGAAGAGCACAGACATAATTCTGGAGATACAAGGGGGTGAAAATAATGATTCTTAATCAAAGTGTGTCGGATAAGGAAGAATAAGTGTCTTAAATTCTCGTAGTATTGAGAATTATCGCACCTGATGTACTATATTCGAATGCTTCTAGCTGATATCAATTTTTCCGTCGATTTTACTATTACGTTAGACCATTAACTGCAGCGTTAGATCGTATATAATAATGCCAAATCGGCTAAACTCCAATTACAAGCCGTTTCATTATCTCAATACGCATACCGATATCTCGACTCTAATGCCGTTTTCCCGCATCCGTATTAGTATACATTCTAGTACAATGGTGGCGAAAGCATTAATCATACCATTAAGGTCGCCGATATTAATTAATTACCATCGTGGCGCTTGTAAATCCATGTTATCCAATTAGCATACAACAATGTGATAAATTATTCGCGGCTGCACTTCGTATTGTTGATTTCAATCGTCGAGAAATTGACGTTTTCCATTCCTGATTCATCGCATAATCGATTCATTTTATAAATAAATATCAAGAAGTCTTGCCACTGTATTATCATAACAGCGAGCCACGAACGAGAGAGATGGAAATCCCGGTTATGTCAAAGCGAAACTTTGTTGTCAAACTTTTGAAAGGAAGGGAAGTTTTTCCAGACGCAGTTATTCATTTCGAGCATTTTAGCCAGTCAGTAAAACGTTGCCTAATTTGTACTGGCAAACTGGAAGCGTCAATCGGAAACAAAGAAGTGCCAGACCCAGAGTAAGGAGAGAAGAAAATGTTGAAATTGTTAGGCAAGTGATAACGGACAATCCAAAAACATCAATTGGCATCTGAGCCAACAAGTGAGTTTGTCATGTACAATGTGTCAACGAATTTTGAAAGATGATCTGGAACTCCAACAATATAATCTGCAATCCACACATGAAAGTCTCAGAGCGAATGAACTACAATTCTGCCATTTTAACAATAATGATGCTGTCTTAAAAAATATTTTTTTTACTGATGAGGCTTGGTTCCATCTTTGGAAGTTAAAATAGTTTAACTCGCAGAATATGAAACTTTGGAGTGCAGATAATCCTTACATTTATGTTGAAACTCCACTACACCCACAAAAAATTGGTGAGAGGCCAGTTGTAAACAGAAGTAAGACTCTTGGACCTATTTTTTTTTTAACGGAACAGTGATTGCAGAGAAGTACCGTTTAGAAATCTTAAACCTTTTTCACAAATATTGCATGACGACGAATTTCAAGATTTTATATGGAGCTCGTGCGCATACTAGTAGAGGAACAGTTAATTATATAGGCGAATTTTCGAAGATCGCATAATTATAATAGTTTGAGCACGCAGACCCCCCTAGATCTTGCGATTTGGCCTCGTGATTTCTTCTCTGGCCTTATCAAAGAAAATCAATTTTTGAAACTCCTGTTGACGATATGGAAGACCTTCAGCAACGCATTGTCAATAAAATTGAAGTAGTTAATGTGGATACTGCAGCAGCACATTATTGACTCAGTTAAAATAAGAGCTCAACTGTGTATTAATATGGGCGGTCGTTATTTTTTCTCTCATTTTTTCTAATATACAGATTCTTTTTTTTATTTCTGTTTTTTTTACCCGGTAAAAATATCCATCACATAGTGTGACAGCCTTGACAATTCAATAAGGTTATAAACTTAAGATTAAGAATAGAAAGAAGTATTTTTTGCTCAGCCAACTATGATGACGTTTTGTTTTATATTGTGGTATACATTGTGGTTTAATAAAAAGCCAACATGAAATATTGTACTTTTAAAGAATTATGAGACTATAATTTCTAAGTGATTCTGGAATTAAGAGATGTCGCTGACTTTTACGAACTAGTTGGGTAATTACATGAATTATTACAAAGTGACATGTGGTGTAAATATACGATACTGACGAAAAATGAATGAAATTATGTATACCTACGATGTAAAAATACATAGACTATTTATTGCACAGACCACAAAAAAAGTTTCTGGAACTACTATCGAGACAACTGCATCCTTATGTAATTTTCGACGCTGAATCCGAATCCGAACACGCCGAAAATCAACCCCTAGCGTTAAAAAAGTGGGTAAAAATGACTTAACGCTTCACGAATAGTCTTAAATCTCAATAATTCTAATTAAATATAAACATTCAAGTATATAACGCAGAAATAGAGAGTTAACACTACTTTCCATTGAATATCACCCCCATGAGTGGATGAAAACTACCCCTCATACAACAGGAAACTTAAAAAGAGTCAGTGATTGCAAAAAAAGCTTACGATGCCCAATTTTTTTCGAAAAAGCGAGTAACTGCTTTAGTTCCGATGCTCAAAATCTACCATCATAGAGTGGCTGAAACCACCCCTAAATTTAAATTACAAGTAAAATCGGGGAAAAATGTTGTCATCGTGATTTCTCTTTTAATCTATGCTAAACTTGGCTATATATATGTAGCACTGCAGTTTGGAGGTGAATACTTACATTGCATCAAACTCATTCAGTGACATCCCCATGAGAGGGTGAAAATTACTCCTCACATAACAAAAAATAAAAAAATAATTGCAGTACCTTTTAGAAAAGCTCAAAACATCTACATTTTCTTATTTAAGAAGAGTCTTTGACAACGTACTTGAAGAGTATCCAATTATGAAGTGACAAAAATACCCGTAGTCTTAATTCAATTAGATCCACTGGCACGACCATCAGTGCTATCATAAGTCCAATCATAACAAAAAAAAAAAAACAATAAAACAGAGAAAGAAAAGGTAATAACAGAAACAATGTAACGCCCCAATAAAGAGCCCAACTTGACGTATACTTAATCCCCAGACCTTCAACACTCGTATGCGGTTGTCAATGAGCCACCTACCGGCTAGTCAAAAAACTATATAATCAGAAAATTATATAGATGTTTTTTCTGAATTTTTAGACAATTCTTTTTAGAGGTCATATAAATAAGTGATAGTATTTTCAGAGAATTCTTTTTGGGAGTCATCTAAGCAACTGTAATTTAAATTTAGGGGTGTTTCCGCCACTCTATGGCGGTAGTTTTTGAGCATCGTATCGATGCTAATGCAGTTACATACTGTTTCTAAAATAACTGGGCATCGTAAGCTTTTTTTGCAACCACTGCAGTTTTTTTAAATTTTCTGTTGTGTGAGGGGTAGTTTTCACCCACTCATGGGGGTTATTTGCAATGGAAAGTAGTGTTAACTCTGTATTTGTGTGTTATATACGTACTTGAATTTTTATATTTAATTAGAATTATTGAGATTTAAGACAACGTGAAGCGTTGTCATTTTTACCCTGTTTTTTAGCCCTAGGGGTTGATTTTGGGGCTGTACGATTTGTTTTGACTTCGGATTAGGATTCAGCGTCGAAAATTACATTAGAATACAGTTGTCTCGATAGCAGTTCCAAACAAAAATGTTCTTTTGTGGGGCTATGTTATTAAGTTATTATAGGATATGGAACGTTGAATTACACTTACTGAAATTATACACAATTGATAATGTATGATAATGTAAAAAAGCGTAACGAAATAGGGAAAATTACCCCCGGTTTTTTCCGTGTGGCTTATGTCTCCAAGTGCTATTGTTAACTTGCAAATGACTGATAATTGATAATGTATGATAATGTAAAAAAGCATAACGAAATAGGGAAAATTACCGCCAATTTTTTTCCGTGTGGCTTATTTCGAGTGCGCCCGAGTTGGCAACGTCGCCGACCGTTTACACACACACACGCACGCACACGCACGTTTCCCGTTCTTTCTAATGAAAATATCTAAAAAAAGAATTGGTCCATTTTAGACCATTTTTTTTGGACTTTTAATTTTTAAATTGGCCAAAAATGACCTTAGCCCCAAACGGATCATCTTCTAACATGGCGCATTCGATTCCCCGTCTAAAAAACTACGCGCAACCAAGTTTTTAGGATGGACGGTCTCAAATTGCCCAAATACCATAATTTAATCATTTTTGGACAATAAATCGATTTTTACAAAATGGGTATTTCTCAGCGCTTTTATCGCGGGAAAATGTTATGAATCGTATATTAAATATTTCCGATAAATTTCGAATTATGCATGGGATAAAGACAGGAAAATACATGAAAAAAATTTGAAAAAAAACGATTTTGAAGAAGAAATGGATTTATTGAACCAGGATTTTTTCTTCATCATTATCATCATTATTTTTTATGATCAGACTTTACGATCAATTACGATCAATACTAACATTTTCCCGCGATAAAAGCGGAGGATTCAGCGTCGAAAATTACATTAGAATACATTTGTCTCGATAGCAGTTCCAAACAAAAATGTTCTTTTGTGGGGCTATGTTATTAAGTTATTATAGGATATGGAACGTTGAATTACACTTACTGAAATTATACACAATTGATAATGTATGATAATGTAAAAAAGCATAACGAAATAGGGAAAATTACCCCGGTTTTTTCCGTGTGGCTTATGTCTCCAAGTGCTATTGTTAACTTGCAAATGACTGATAATTGATAATGTATGATAATGTAAAAAAAGCATAACGAAATAGGGAAAATTACCGCCAATTTTTTTCCGTGTGGCTTATTTCGAGTGCGCCCGAGTTGGCAACGTCGCCGACCGTTTACACACACACACGCACGCACACGGGCACACACGGCGATGCGACGGTCCGAGGGGCTGTTAGCTCCCGTGCGACGCGGTTATAACTCTGGCGGTTTGCGCTTCATAACTAGATTCCTCGCCGATATCTGTATCAGGAGATAGCAGGACAGCGAAAGCGCATTAGCCCGCATTCCCCGGCCGACAAGCTCGAGCACCGATGCTCGGCGGAGAATCTCCGAGTCGCGCAAATGGACTTTTATGCGCCGTAGAGTTATGCGAGGGCCCCTCCGCCGGCTGGAAGGTCCTGTAGTCCAGTAGGCAGAGACTTTTATGTGTTCATGAAACATATAGGGCTAGTTTTGACGGTTTCCTATGTATTTTTTTGCGTAGAACACAATGAACGGGGTCCGTAGAGCTGAAACCGTCCGCTAATTTTTTTAATTTGTGAAAAAAACGTATTTTTATCACATTTTCGCTTATATCTCCGTTCATTGGCATATTTTATATAGCATAAGCATTTAAGAAGTTGTAGCCTATTGAATTTCCAAAATTTTTAGCCCAACCCGAAGTCTCCAAGTGCTATTGTTAACTTGCAAGTGACTGAAAAAAAGGTAGTCGCGTAGAAAACGTTATAAAACTGACCCAAATTAATATTTTTCAAAATTTCAAAACGTCTCGCAAACTTGAAGAGATTTATGATTTTTCTAGCCCAACCCGGTCAATATCGTACAATAAACAAAGGAATGGAGTCATTGTTAATTAAGGTTTGCAAAAAAAATCGATCTTTAATTACTCGAAAAGTGATTAACGGATCGAGCTGAATTATTTTTTGTAACTTCATACAAATATCATGGTCATAGTCGCTCTACTTTCGAGGTAAGAAAATAGTGAAAAAAAGCACTTTTTCAACTTCAGCAGTCATTTGCAAATTAACAATAGCACTTGGAGACTTCGGGTTGTGCTTACAATTTTGGAAATTCATTAGGCTACAACTTCTTAAATGCATTTGGTGTAGTTCATGCCAACTGGACATGACCAAATGAAAATAAAATTATCGCTCAAACTTCGGGAATATGTTCGTCTATGTGTTCCCGAATCTCAAACAAAATTTTAGCATATTTGGGCACTCCGTTCCCGAGTTATGATTTTTTTAATATTGGAACAAATGCGAATTTTTAAAAAACTGGATTATTTCGATAATTCATAACTCTGGTCAAATACAACGAATCGAGATTTCCAAATAGATTCTTTGCGGCAATTTCCCGTTCTTTCCAATGAAAATATCTAAAAAAAGAATTGGTCCATTTTAGACCATTTTTTTTGACTTTTAATTTTTAAATTGGTCAAAAATGACCTTAGCCCCAAACGGATTGTCTTCTAACATGGCGCATTCGATTCCCCGTCTAAAAAACTACACGCAACCAAGTTTTTAAGATGGACGGTCCCAAATTGCCCAAATACCATCATTTAATCATTTTATAATGGATCAATAAATCGATTTTTGACAAAATGGATATTTCTCAGCGCTTTTATCGCGGGAAAATGTTATGAATCATATATTAAATATTTGCGATAAATTTCGAATTATGCATGGGAACAAAGACAGGAAAATATACGAAAAAAAATTAAAAAAAAAAAACGATTTTGAAGAAGAAATGGATTTATTGAACCAGGATTTTTTCTTCATCATTTTCATCATTATTTTTTATGATCAGACATTACGATCAATTACGATCAATACTAACATTTTCCCGCGATAAAAGCGGAGAAATACCCATTTTGTAAAAATCGATTTTTCGTCCAAAAATGAATTAAATGATGGTATTTGGGCAATTTGAGACCGTCCATCCTGAAAACTTGGTTGCGCGTAGTTTTTTTGGAGAGGGCTTTGAGAGTTATGAATTATCGAAATAATCAAGATTTTTAAAAAATCGCGTTTGTTCCAATATTAAAAAATCATAACTCGGGAAAGGAGTTCCCAAATGGGCTAAAAAAAAATTTTGAGATTCGGGCAAACATAGACGAACATATACCCCAAGTTTGACCGATAATTTTTTTTGGCCAGTTGGCATAATGTCCAGTTGGCATGGACTACACCATATGCTATATAAAATATGCCAAGGAACAGAGATATAAGCGAAAATGTGAAAAAAATTTTTTTTTTTTACATTGTTATTTAAAATCGAGTTACCCTTTTTATCATTTTTAGTGAGGTTCTGTAGTTTTCGACGAAAATAGATATTTTAAAATGTGTTCTTTTTCAAAATGTTCGTTATGAATTTCTCCCATGAATTCCCCTAGCCGGATTTTTTATTTTCGTTCCCAATATTTTATTATATTAATCTAAAAACGTATTTTTATTGGAAAATATGGGATTTTTCGATGAAAATCAGTGTCAAGGTCTCAAATGTATAAATATTGTTGACTTTTTCGTTTTAAAATTTAATTTTACAAATTGCCAAATGATTTGTCGAGTGATATTATCCGATTTCTTTTTTTATTGCTGACAGTTGCCAAATTAACTGTCAAATATAATAAAATAAACATATTTCTTAAGTTATATATAGAAGAAAATAATGTACAATTTTAAAGAAAATACATATAACTTAATACTTTAAAACTTTCTATTTACGTAATTTATGCTAAAATTTATATATGACGGCTGCCAAAATAACTATCAAATTACTTAATATGCCATTTTTTTTTATTTTCAATACTTAAAGTGCTTAGTAGTTCATTTTCTGAGGATTTAAGGAACACTGGGCAAGGAATGAATATCAAATATATTATGTGATGACAGCTATATGTATCCTGTATTATTTTTCAGTGAACTCAATGAAAAAACTATTTATTCCAAGTATTTTTAAAATTTAAATTGCTAAAACATTCCTTATTTTTATATACAGAGGATACTTGATGCCGTTGGTGTGCTGTTAAACAAGCAAGACTTTGTACCCTTCCATATCTTCTCGACATTGATATTTGAAAACTTTGTCTTAATCAATTTAATGATTAATGTGAGCATACTTACCAGGATCTTGTATCACCAAGTATTTTATATAGGTACTCCTATAAATATGTTTTCTCAACTAACCCCTTGACTGACACGGTAATTTCCTGAAATATGCGTTGGCAGAATTTGGCCTAGATCCTCCTAAATGCCAATGTTGGGAGGAAATTGCCTCAAAAATTCATCAACATCAACTTTTCACACTGGCCATTTTTTTTTTCATTCCAAATAATAAACCAAGATCATTTTTAATGAAAAATACATATGCTATATCTCTACTGAAAAGAAAAAATGTCATAAATTGAATCATTTTGGGGCAATTTCCTCTCAATATTGGCCTTTAGAAGCATATAGTCCAAATTTTGAGAACACCTGATGATATTATATAGCCCATTAAACCCTGGGAACATGTTCAGCATCCCCAAACCTATTGGAAAACACATGCTGATGACATTTTATACATAATCAGGCGTTAGTAGAGCATTTGTTTATAGAACAAAGATTTGTGATTTTCTGGCAGTTTGAATCAAGTCGAAAAAAACAATGATCTCTGTTCTAGGCAGAGTTGGGCAAATTTTAGTCGATTGATGACTAATGACTAATTTAGTCATTAGTCATTCACAAAAGCGACTAATGACTAATTTATTCATTAATCATAACAACAATGATTAATGAGTAAATTAATCATTAGTCACGGAAATCACTCATGACTAAATTAGTCATTACTCATTAGTCACGACTAACCGCCAATCAGTAGCCATTAATCATGAGTAACCATCAATCATTAGTTATCAGCCATGACTAATTACAGAAAATTTAAAAAAACAAGGATGAATAAAGTAAAGAACGAAGTTGTAAAAAAAAAACCCCCCCTCCCAACATGAATTAGGCATAAAGGCTGGTGACAACTGTTCTGGAAACGAATCGAAATAAAATGTAAAGAACTTCCCCCCGTATTGAAGTTATAAGAATCATGAAAAACGGTTGAAAACTGCGAAATTGTCATATTTTACTTTATTCACCCCCTAACTATGAATTAATTAATTACCAAAACGATATCTCCCCCTTCAATCTCCCTCCCGTAATTAAATTCAACATTCCCAAGGTTCGTAGCTCAATTTGACCCAAACGTGAACAGAACAAAACAAGAATCATGAAAATGAACAAACATCACAATTGACGGAATAGCATAATTGACTATTGTGGGAATTGTTAGTCATAATTGTTAGTCATACTAATGATTGATGGTTAGTCATGACTAATGATTAACCTTCAATCATGACTAACCATCAATCATTGGTGTGACTAACAACTAATCATGACTAAACCGCAGTCGTGACTAAATCCTATGACCAATTTAGTCATGGGTAAAGTTTATTCATTTTACTTTATTCATTTAGTCATTTAGACATATTCTGCCCTACTCTGGTTCTAGGCAGTCAAGGGATTAAAATATTCATAAGGGTGTTCATTGAAAGACGATAGAACGTATTGTTACACGTTTTAAGTGTTTTAATCTAAGGCTGTCGCCGGATATTTTGCGACTTTTTGCCTCGTTAACCCCGTGCGCGTATATCGCGTACGCCACTGGCGCGGCGACGCGCGCGGCAATTTTAGGTGCCGTGCGGCTATAATAAGCAATAACTTAGGCAGATTTTTGTAAGTGTCGTGTTGTTTTGGCGTACGGTAAGTTATGGGACAGATTTATACGGACGGTTTTCATTCGGCCATGACAAATGGCCTCCTGGTACACCACGGCCGTGTGTCGGCCGAGAATCCGAAGCCCGTCCGCCCTTTTGTGCGGGCCTACTGTGCGACACACTGGCCGCGCGAACGCGGCCGTCCCGAGAGTTATCGCGAGAGGGACTGCTCGCGCGTTATACGCTTTTCGTGTTGTTTTCGTACTTTATGAAGATGGCAATTTAGCAGAACTAGTTTGCGAGAACGGGCCTTCATTTACATACGAACTCGCAGGCGTTAACAATCCCAACTACACGCGGAGACCTCGCCAGCGATGCGCCGAACCACTCGGGGCGCTGACGGA
Organism: Aromia moschata; assembly: GCA_029963805.1. Lineage (NCBI taxonomy): Eukaryota > Metazoa > Arthropoda > Insecta > Coleoptera > Cerambycidae > Aromia > Aromia moschata. The sequence goes on from JAPWTK010000112.1 coordinate 533,557, forward strand.
ATTGCTCGGACTTCGATTGACCTCGGGACTTGCGCAAAATCCTAATGGGTGCCTGATATGCCTAATACCAGCTTTATACCAACAACAAATTGATGAATTTATTCGTCAATAATCTACAAGAACAAATTAGAGTAGTGTAAAGCGTAAAGAGCAAATGGCCATAAGGGAAAATTTGGCCTAAGGAAAAACATTGTGACTCCGATTTTCTAAATGGTATTTTTCTTCGATGACCCATGATGACCTGCCACTAGCCCTAGAATATTATGGAAATCGACGCGTACAATTTTTTTATAAAAAATTAAAATGTCAGATTCTTGATGACCACGTGGCTCATCGATATTGGACATGGAACTTTCAGGGCCGAAATATATTGTCATAAGGCATATTTTGGCAAGGCGGCAAGTTCCCGTCTCCTTTAATGCAGGGTTGTTTTCAAAGAGGACACATAGTTTAGTCTTACCATGTCCAAAAGGGACTGACGTTGTGTCACAACCGGAGAAGGCGTGAACAAAAAGAAGGTGCGAGGTTTGTCACTCTTTCCTGGTTTCAGCATGTTTATGTTCGTTTTGGTTAGATTAGAAGTCCCAGTTGACACAAAAACGTCAAATTCTCTAGGACACCAGCCTCCCAACAACAATGCGTTCGTCAATAATGGGTAGCAGTACCGCTCACAAACCTCACTTTACGATATTTTGGAAAATTTCGTCGATGTTCAAACTTTCGTAGAATACGAACCACATAACATCAAACAACTTTGACCAATGCATTTTGTAAATGGAGTTTTTGCCTACTTTAATTTCGAAACTTATAAAATTTTCTGTAGCATGCAGCGTTTAGGAGATATACGCAAAAAACTAAAAAAAGTGCGAACATTTCGTGTTTTTTTTCGCATGCCAAAAGTTCTCCCTCCCACCAGCTATCGAGGCCGATTCAACTTTTAGTTTCACACTCCCATCTTACACCAAACAATACTAGAAAAAAATATGCTGCCTTAATTAATGCAACCTAAACCCTTCTGACGCTACGCATCAACTGGACTATAAATTCATCAATTTATTCACGAATTCGAACCGATTCTATTTCCATACAATTTATTGACGTGAATTCTGTCAATTCAGTAGGGCCAACACACAAAAAAGTGAGGTTATAGTTATTTTGCTTATGAATACACAAATGTAGATAACCTTAATCTGTAAATTACCTTTGGTAAATTAAACTGTAAATGTTGGTACAACTGACGACTAACAATCAACACATGAAAATTTCATTTGGCGTAAAGCAAACTAAGCAGTCCAAAAAGTATATTTGATCGAAATTATTTGAATAACTTAATGAATAAATTCATCAATTTATTGTCGGTATAAAGGTCAGTTTTGGGAGGGCATACAAACCAATAACAGCTACAGTAAACCGCCTTGGTTAACAGGTTATACTTTGTGATTTACAGGGCAAATAATGGGTTTTAAAGTGTATATCCGTCAAAAATTTGTACTAAAGGTTCATAAGAGAGTATGATCAACAGTAAACAATAAATACGTATATGGCATGTACATGTTTTTAGTGTCGGCAGGTAGTATTTTTTAAATATGTCTTTTCGTATTTCTTACAGTAATTTACTAAGTGCGGCCCTGACTTTTAAGATTTAGTGCTATGTCTAGTAACATACATACATATTCGGGATCAAACAGAAAGACGGATGGCTTTTGTGAGTGTTATATACTCGATTACTTAATACCTTTAAACTTCAAATACGACACGAAAGGTATTTTGCAGCGGCCACTACTTTGATACAAGAAAAAATATTAGGTACATATAGATACGACGATTCTGACAAAGCAAAATTTTGGTAGTTATTAAGGTACGCCCGAGTAACAATATTTCTTTTTTTTCTAGTGGAACCAAACACTTAATGGGCTGAAAACCATAGCAAACCGATAAAAAATTCGATGGGGAACTTAGAAAGTAGACAGATAACGAGATATCGGTTCCGGAGAAACTATATCGATATAATATTTAATATATCGTATCGGAGATCCGAACGAAAAAGAAAGTCCAATAAATCAGGCTAATCCTAACAATGGCCCGGGAAAAAATAACACCTTCCGCGTCACATCTATCAATCTCACGATGGCAATTAGGGAGCTATTTTTATTGATTTTTTATTTAAATGCGGACGCGTATATGCTCGCGTCAGGTCCGGGCCTATATTTTAGGCCTCCGACGCCCACGCCACGGCTTCACTTTGACCCAGTACGTGGATAAACAATGGCGTTCAGATACGATCGATTCAATTAGGCCTTGACGGGACTCCGCATCGCGAGGACAGGTTTCTCTTATTATATTCCAGCTTATAATTTATATAAATCGTATGGGTTCTATATACAGATCTAGTTTCCTGCATGACCACGCTCGGTCCGATGAAAGAGGCCTGCTACGGTACGCTCTCGACGTATCGCATTATCATAGACATTGGTAGTTAGCAGTGGCGGCCGGCGCATAGCTACTGCAGAGATGCAGAACACGTAAAATTCGTACAAAATTGAAGATATATACTGTGGGGATAAAGTATGGAAACACCTAGGAATTCCGCGAAATTAGTTACAAAACGAAAAATCAAGGTCTCATATGGTAACTTTCAACGAGGAATCTAATGGTTGGATTTGATCTTGAACCTCAATATCAAGGTCATTTGAAGGCCAACTTTGTTTTTTTGTAATGACAACCTACATTTTTGATGCCACAATCGAAAAGAGCAGGAAAGTTCACGTTCACACACATATGTATTCAGATCTGAGTTCAAGGTGACCTCTATGGGTTGGACAGAGGTCAAACTACTGTAATATGGAACCTCGTAGGAATTCCGTGAAATTGGTTAAAAAAATTAATACAAGGTCGTACTCTGTGGTAACTTTCAACGAGGAATCCAATGGTGACCTTGGATTTGATTCCCACGAGGATCCATATTACAGTAGTTCGACCTCTATGCAACCCATAGAGGTCACCTTGAACGCACATCTGAATACATATCTAAACGTGAAATTCCCCGCTCTTTCCCGCCGATTGTGCCAGCAAAAATGTGGATTGCCATTAAAAAAACAAAAGTTGACCTTCACTTTGATTGAGGCAAGGAAATCAGACACCGTTGGACTCCTCGTTGAAAGTTACCATGGCGTAAGCTTTGATTTTTAATTTTTTAACCAATTTCGCGAAATTCTTCGAGGTTCCTTTTACGTTGACCAACCCATAGGTCACTTTGACCTCAGATCTGAATACATATCTGAACGTGAAATTTCCCGCTCCTTTCGGCTGTGACATCAAAAATGTGGGTTGTCATTGCAAAAACAAAGTTGACCTTCAAAAGACCTTGGTATTGAGATTAAATAGATATGAATGAAACATTGAGAATATCGGCTATCTGATCAGATAGCCGATGCACGTCTGTGTGACAGTGCGTTGTACTTTGTTATTTATAGATATTATCAATGTTTCATTCATATTTATCTTTACAAACGACAACAAAAAGCTTATTCACTTTTTCCTGAGGATGCAAATAAATTTTGCGAAACGTCGACTAAGTGAAAATTAGTTTTTTTTTGGAAACATTTGACCTCGTCCCACTAGTTAACCGTAGTTATATGGTAACATGTCACTAATCCTACATCACAATAATGTTAATACCAGAACAGCTGAAATGTACTGTATCATGTATGGAATATAATAACACAAAAAAAAAACATGAAAAAAAGAGTTGATAAAAGATCAAAATAATATTGCGAATTTTATTCCTCGAGAAGAGAGGTTATTAATTTAACTGAAATCGTTATACTCAGTGGACTCCTGATTTCAAGTCCGAAAAGTAGTTTCGACTACTACATCAGTTATTTCCTAAAACCTCACGTTCTGTCTCTTACTCAGTCCAAGAATTGTTACCAAAACGACCAGAAAAACTAGGCTGTGTGTCAGGCGCCCCCCAAACAAGATTGAGAGATGATGTTGATTTTGAGTCCTCATAAGAGACATCGGTGGAAAAACATGGAAGAGGCCTATATCCAGGAGCTAAAGAAGAAGAAGAATCCCCAATCCACTTTGCATAATAATGAAAAGGAATTTGAAAAAATATTTCTTACTGACGAGATGAGGTATGGTTTTACCTCTCTGGTTATGTTAATTCTCAACAAATGAAAATGTGGAGCTATGAAAATGGAGAAAAACACACTTCTTCACAGAGAAGTCTGCATTCTCAGAAACTTATCGTGTCGCTCACCAATCTTTTCAATTCTGTGAAAAAAAAGAATGAGAATGTATTTGAAACTAGAAAGTGAACGCGCCACTTATTTGGTTTTATTTTATAATTTTTAGGTTCTTTTTGTTTTTTCTTTTTACGATGCATAGTTTACTTCACCTCATTAATATTTACTTTTAGTTTAAAATTGAGTTTACTTGTCATAACCCGTGAATATTTATCACAATGAATTTATGTTTAATAATTCGTGTCGATCGACATCTTTTTCAAATACAGAACACACATTTTTCAAGTTCTTGCGCCGCCGCTGGTAGTTGCATCGTAAGTGAATAAGCGCAATCAGTGCAAGCGTGAAATAGTCTATTTTAAAGTGACGTAGCCCGAGTGCTTGCATTGAAACTGCCTGGATGTCTTCGAGCCTTATCAGTGAGGAACACGTGTTTTCGAGTCGCTACAACTGATAGTGCGACAGGAATACCATTGTTCCTTTGTACACCATACAAAGCAGTACAAATGCTAAGAGCTTATACTGTTTTATTGATGATTGGTATTCCTTCTTCTACTGTGTTCAAAAGTTTGCTATAATTTTCTAATTAATAAGGTTTGTAGCGGGGATAAACCTTAGATTTTAGACTTAGATTTTTTTATAATTCTTTAAAAAAATTCTAGTAGGCGGATTTCAAATCGATTGTTCTCCGATGAATCTACTTTTTCAACAAACGGTGTCGTTTCCTCTCAGCATTGCTGGTATTGGAGTGAAACAAATCCCCACTTTACTATTTCTTGTCGAATACAATATTTCAAAAAAGTTAATGTGTGGTGTGCGGTTTCATATACAAATGGCATTATTGGTCCATATTTTTTCAAAGAAAATTTAAATCGTAATACATATTTGGAGATGCCACCAAATATTTTAATAGATAAACTTGATAAACTTCCTTTAAGTTATTGAACTAGAATGTTTTTCCAACAAGATGGGCGCCCTGCTCATCATGCCGTTACTGTCCGTCATTGGCTAAATTCCGAATTTAATGAACACAGGGATGGTCCCATTTTATGGCCGCCGAAAAGCCCGGATCTGACAATATTGGACTTCTATCTATGGGGACGTTTAAAGCAAATTGTTTATCGTGAACCACTAGAAATTGATGAAAAGCAATTAAAAACAAGGATTCAGAATGCAGTCAAGTCCTTGTCAATTGAGGAAATTAGAAATAGTTTTAACGAATTTAGAGCTCGAATTGAAATTTGTACAGAAAAAGGAGGAGCATTATTTGAATAAAAAAAATCTGGTTTAGTTTTGATTTCATTTTATAATCAGTTGTTTAATTCAATGATTAAAACATGAGACTAAGTAATTCTAATCATTTTTTTAGCTAACTAATTAATTGAGTTTCTATAGCATATAGTATCCTAGGCAACGAAATTATTGGGTTAAATCCGCCAACTAGAATTACTTATAATATTTTGTGAGTAAAGTCCAAATTATGAAGAAAAATGGTATTATCTCGAGAACCGTTTGAGTTATATAAAAAGTAATTTGCGTTTTGGGGGTTTGAAATCAAGCAGGGCAAATCATCAAGAGTGACTTTTTCTGAGAAATCAAAAACACAAAATGTTTTCCTCTTTTAAACTCGATCCGGGGACATACTGTATATTTCACAATCTAACCAATTGTGAAATTATAATATATTTTCACAATGAAATATGAAAATTTCATATCTATATCTTCAAACCAATCAGATGATCTTATTTTTTAGGGGGCAACGAAAAAAAATTCCGAAAATGTTCATCTTGCTTGGTACCCTAGGAGAAATTACACTGGAAATTTTTCTCTCAATGTTGACGCCACATTAAACCGACATATATTTTATTTCTACACGATCATAACTTACTAATAAATGCTATACAAATATAATAGGTACTTACGTAAATAACCAAATAAAAAAATGTTTTCATGTGTTATATGAAACTAGAAAAAATGTAATGAGATCAGAGTTATAATAGTAAACGTCACATGTTACAAAACCTTTCTGTCAGCACGCCCGACCTACTTTACGTTTAATTTACTAACAATTATGATTTAACGATTTTTTATTTGTGTTTTTTTTAAAGCAAAAATATAAAATTTTATATAAATTTTAGTTTCTTAGATTAGCGACATTTGCATTATATTCGCGTTACAGGTCGGAGAAGATGTGGCCTGGATGGGTGCTTGATTTGTCAAAAGGTGGAAGTGAGCTGTGGCACCCCACACCAATTTATTAGGCAGCATTAGGATGAATGGATTCGCCCAATGAGGTCAAACTATGCAAAATCCTGCGTAAATGCAAAGAGGTGGCTTAGGAGGGTCTGGAATGGATTGAAGAGATGGGACAGCGACCAAATACACAGAACTTATTGAGAAGGTCTTAATGGGTGCTGGGATGGAGTTTTTACCCGACAGTGTCCTTCTTAGTCGATCCTGTAGGTCTTTGAAACTGGCGTCAAAATTTTGCGAATTCAAGTTTCGACATGGGGTTGACTTTTGGGGTGAGGACGGCGAACCGTTTAAGTCACAGCGTAGCGACTTCGGGGTATTATAACCAACCCTATTGACTACCGAAAATTAAAAACCATAAGTCTCTAACTCGAATAGAACGCAAATGGCACTAATCTAAAAAGTGTTACGCTAATTTTGACGAGCGGTTTAGTTCATTATATACAAATTTTTGTTCATGACTGTACTTACTCGGTCGTCTGACATTGTGCAGTATTCCGCTATATCACCAAAGCAGCGTTCCCATATTTGTCATTGTCGATCGAAATTGTTCTTTTCTATTTTTCATTATTTCATTATAACACTGGAATAATGAAGTCGCTTACATCATCTATACGCTTTCAAATGAGATCACCCATGTCGCAGGATCATGTCTAAATATTTTTAGGAGCCATTTTACAATTTACAGACTGACGGAAGGACAGAAACCGAGCCGCAACGACGAAATGGAGTACGCGTCTTTAATGCGATTATTATTTTAATTACCTCCTTCTCTAGGAATTCCTTTAGATTGCGGGTACGCCTAATAACGCCGATAATATTGTACATAATTATATGTATCTAAAACCAATTATTCAACCTTACTTAACAATATGATATAATAAACGTTGTTCGTAGCAGGTATAAGTAGTTGGAAACCTATAATAAATTGTTTGTGAGGTCGTGCTGCCAAAGGAGGTAATAACAAAAACAAAAAAAAAACAAATTAATTCAGGTCAATCACCAGCTGGGAGCATATGAAGCTGTTCCGACTTTGAGTGCCCACCGTATATAAATAACAAAAGGTGTGCGTTTCATCGGCCATCTTTAATTTACAGTCAGCGTATCTGGTTTCGTATTAAACCTGTAGCATAGATATGTCCAGTAAAATACAGTGTGAGACATAATATTCGCAACGTGTGGGATAAATTGGTATTAGTATACAAAATTTTTAAAAATAGACTAATTTTTTTACAGTATCTCAAAAATAACAAAATAAAAAACATTGGTAGATAATTATTGGGGTGGAGGACAGCATATAGTAGACAGGTATATATTTTTTTTAAATGCCGACGTTTCGACGTTTATTTGACTTCTATTTCTAGGTTATTTAAGTGAAAAAGTCGTCAATAAAACGTCGGCACTTGTCGGCAAAAATATAAAATTGTCTACTTTGTGCTATCCTCCACCCCAGTAATTAATTATCTAGCAAGACATCATCAAGAACATTAACATTACTAAAAAAAAATGTATGCTCCCACGGGTCATTGTGAGTAATTTGCCATTATCGAGATTTGTCGTATAATTAATTCTTTAAAACAGGTGTCCAAAAACTTTCGATCGATCGGTTTTCTAACCAGATGTTGACTGCAAATCCAGGAAATGATTTCTGCAGTTCAATAAAAATTGATAAGTTCAAACTTCTATATGAGCGGTGAACGCTAGTGGAGCTTTTATTAGAATATCTCATGAGTAATAAAACTGATAATAAACTGAGTAATAAACTTGAGTTTGCGTATTAAAGAAATGCATTCGAGTCTCTGCAAATTGCATCTGACAAACCGAAAAAATATCATTCAACACTGAGAGCAAATATTTCTAACTGAAAGTCTCTTTGCGCTTTAGTTTTGACCACTCAGTATACTTTCTTGGATGGATTGATTTCATTAACAGTTTTTATAAAGGTTTTTGCATAAAACAAGAAATATACGAAAAATGAAATCGATTATATGAAATGCACCCTGCAAAAGGACACAAAAATGCTCTTAGCTAGTCCCATCTCGACTCATTAAAAATTAAGGCAACTTTCGAAGAGATATACCGAAAGTGTACGAAGAATAAAGTAATACTATATTCTTTATTTTAAAATGTATGCTGTTTTTTTATTTTAAATTTACCATATTTAATTTCTACACATTAATTTAAAGACAACGTAATAATCCTCTCTCAATAATCTGCAATGTAATGACAATGAACAGGATATCCTTATTTTTTCATGATCTTATCGGACTTAGGGTGGACGACTTCGGTGGGGACACCTGGTAGTTGTTACATTGTTGGACCAACCAGAATACGTCTAGTTCCGTTTAAACACACTAGAGGGCGATGCCTCCATCGTAAATTTTATATCCTGACAAATTTTAAATTTAGCATACCTATTTTTTGTACTGATTAATACAAAAAAAAGATGTAAGTAAACATTTAATAACAGTAACATTTAACGACAGTAACAGAAAAAAAAATTATTAACATTATTAACATATTAACTCTATAATTTCCGAATGAACTGAGATAATGGTACAAAATTAAGGATTCTGTTTTTTTTTTTAGATAGTAAATTTAAATTCGTTCATAGTTTTGATATTACAAATAGAGGGCGCCAACTTTTTTGCGGCTATGATATCTATTAACTATTTAAAAAATGTTTTTACATAAAAAAATAGTACTTAGTTAAGTTCAGTGAGAGAACTCGTTTTCGAGATAATTGCATTTGAAGTAATCTTGCTCATTCTATATCCATCAAAATATCTTGCTACCACGAAAATTAACTTGTTATTTTTAGTCTGCTGGATGAGTTATGCTTTTCTATGATTACACCAAATGATAGGACTTATAATAAAGGATCCAGAGGGCGCCAAAGTTGAATCCGTTAACAACTTTTACGCCTTCTAGCGACTAATTATCAGTCTTATCGATTTGGTGGAATTTTAAAAAAAGGTACACAACTTATAAAACATATTAGAATAAGAATAAACATTCATAGATACGCAAGAAATTAGTAATATTCTCTACGCAAAGCATGGATACGGCCATGATGTCAGGGGGAGCTGACCAGGTCTGAACCCTGGTAAAAAAAAAATACCTTTTCCATAAAATGTTTTTTTTTTGGTTGCTTTTTTTTGCTCCAAATTTCATAATCGTATGCAAATAAAATGCATATGAAAATGCAAAACTTTATTAGTTGTTTCCACTGATCTAACTGGATAGACAGTGGAATAGTCCCTACTGCACCTGTTTTGGCAGATTTGAAAAGCAGCCATTTTGTAAGTCAGGAAAGAACTCTACGTCAATGCAAGCAGCTGTTCATATTTATAAATATTGTAAGCATTGTAATGGTTAAGTGCGCATACTGAAGAGTTCGTGTGAAAAAGTCGGGACGAACATTTTATAGGTATGTAAGGGCGTTCAGTATATTTATATATAGTTTATATTATTGTTATTACCATATTAAAAAAAAAAACTTCCTTTTTTTATGTTTTCTGTTTTTTAAATAATTTCTAAAATGATTTATTGCACCGATATTTCATAACATTAAAAGATCACTGAATTTGACTGAATGAAAATAATTCTAATACACTGTAAAGAAGTTCTAAATAATTTTCATTCATTATAACAACCACCATTTTTTATTAACGTCATGAATCTGCTCCATAATCAGATTTACTAATTACTTGTGTATATATGATCATGCGCGTAGCGGGAAAACTGGTCTGCTGCGATTGGGTTTCCTTACTGTCTTACAAAATGGTGGACCCCCAAAAATTACCCCCCCCCACTCACGTCCTACTGCCTATCCAGTTGGTATACAAATCAGTGGTTGTTTCCTATAGTTACAATACTGCTTACAACATACTGTTGATACTTTTATATATGACACTAGTTCTATAAGTAAACGTGCCCAATGTAAACGAACCGAAGGTCGTAAAGTGTTATCTGTTGTTTTTTTTGTAAAACTTATATAATAACAAAATTTCTTACACAAACTGTTTTTTTATTTTGGATTTGGTAAAAAATTGCCGAGCCCTAGTTAGAATCCGGTTCTGGCTACGACCCTACAAAGCATATACCTCAAGTGGCGAAGTTTGCAATGCATAAAACACAGGACTGACTTATTGATGATAAATGGACGTTGAAGTTGTTTAAATGCATTTTAACTTTCGCAAAAAAACACAGCCTACCTCCTCGGGCCCGTAAAGACGACCGCAGCGATATATCACTCGCCCAGGACAAATCCCTCAAACTCCATTGCTTAATAGCGAAATAATAGGAATCGAGTGCACTACAAAACGTTGCACATTGTTCTGCCCACCGCGTCCGTCTGAGGTCGCGGAATTATTATTTACGACGTTACAGCCGAAGTAGTCTACACACACATATATATATATACATGTGTAGTGTCATTCTGGGATAGGCTGCGATATGATATACGACCGCGCGGTGTAGATACGGAGCCGGGCCCCCTCGTCGGAATAGGAGCGGCCCGGCATTTGGAAAAATCGGACGCCAGTTAAAAAGTACGCCCCTGCTCATTCGCCCCCCTACTCGGAATCTCAAAGTCGGCCGTACAAAAAAAAGTCAACATCTTTACTCAATTTTCAAAACAAGTAAAGTTTCAAGACTGTCAGCTCATATGAAAAACGTTTACTATAAAAAAACGTCACAACCTTAGGAGTTCCACAAGGATCAACTATTGGCCCATAGCTCCTGAATTTACTTATTTAAAAAAGAAAGTAGAAATTCCCAGGCCTCCATCTTAAAACTTTTTGTCCGACGATTGCTTGAAACAATTTTTGACGCTGATTCTTGAAATGACTTCCATTTTTTTGCCTGCCACCTCAGGTTTCTCACACAAAAATGAGAAATTATATTCTATATTATTTCGTAAGTTCGTTTCATTATATATGTAAGTACGTAAGCAGAAATACAACTAGCGGAACACAACAGTATTACTCTCAAGCGGGTCAGAGGGCACCAAGGCAACGAAAGAGCGGACTTTCTCACAAAGCAAGGGGCTGAGGTTCCACTGATAGAGCTAGAACCCACCTGTGGTTTAGCCTATCGGACAGCCAGGAGGGCCATAAAGCACCTATCAAGTCAAAAACATATTTCTCATTGGGTGGAAGTCCCCAGGTTGGGACAATCGCGGATGTTCATTAACGAACTATCCTGGAATAAGACAAAATATCTTATAAAACTGGGTAGAAACCAGCTGAGATGGACAGCGGGACTATTCACACGACACTGTTCACTCATGCGACATCTCATCACAATCGGGGTGAAATAATAATTGTAGAAGGTGTGGGGAGGAGGAAGAAACCTCCTTCCATATATTAAATGAATACCCAACATTGGCAGCTGTTATGTAATGATAATGATAATCATAACGGTAACGGTAACGATAACGATAACGATAACGATAACGATAACGATAACGATAACGATAACGATAACGATAACGATAACGATAACGATAACGATAACGATAACGATAACGATAACGATAACGATAACGATAACGATAACGATAACGATAACGATAACGATAACGATAACGATAACGATAACGATAACGATAACGATAACGATAACGATAACGATAACGATAACGATAAAGATAATGATAATTTAAATCAAGCGGTATATGATTTGGGTTCTACTTTTTCCAAGTTATTCTTAATGTTCATTGAAATCCTTCTGGAATATTATAAGAAATGATAATTTCTATATGCGTCAGTTGAAATAGTTGTGGAAAATTTGTTATTAAACAAATTGATGTAATGTAAAAAAAAAAACTTTAAAATATCCGTTTATTTTCCATCTCTTCTTAGAGATAACTCGAGAACTAATCATTTTAGAGAAATGTTGATGAAAGGAAAAATTGTTATCATTAAATTTTATATGTGTGATAGGTTAGACTGTTTGGACTGTTTAGATTATATATTATACGACCTTCAGATCATGCTTTAGAAAAACTTTTTGATATGATAAAAGAACCCACAAAATTTCAACAAAGTATGTCTAAAATTTTTTATTCAATCATTTTGTTATGTTAGTTTAGTTATGCTCTTTTACGTATGTTTTTTTTAAGTTTTCGAACCTTTTTTGAAAATTTATAATCCATTTATTGGAAGAACCTTGGGAATATAATAAAGTTATATAAACATTGTTTTGACTTATAAACAATTTAAATAGCTCTGCGAATTTTCCATCAAATGAAATCTAAAAAACATAGCTTAAAACATAGCTTTATAATTGTAAATTTAAAGTTTAATTATCTACTTATATCCTTATAGTGTTTTTATATTTTTTATGGGAAAGTTCTTTGGAGTAGTATTTTTCGTGCCACTGATATTACCGAACCGAATACGGCCCTGGCGTGTAATAAAAAATTTGTCCCCTAGCGCATATACTTACCTTTCTACGCTTGCTGGGACAGGAATCCGACAATATGTTGTAACCGCGGTAAGTTGTAAGTGTACTTAATTAATTTCAATTCATTAGAGACCACCTGGCCGTCGACAATGCGCATGCGATCTCCGTATGTAGGAATTTGTGGAATCCCTCTGACGAACCGTGGGGAATTTTTCGATGAATATTCATGCGTGCGAAGCGTAATAATCAGAGACGCGACCACTATATTTTTTTTTTGGTTTAGTCGCGCTCTGAATTAGTACGCCGTTTGTTGGGAGTGACTTCGTATAATTGACGCCATTTGTTTCTGTGATAATGCGGGTAACGGTGTACGCGCAAATCGAGTTTCTTCGCTCAATGACGCATGTGTAAGCGTCAGGGAAAATCTGTGCAGAAGAGGAGTCAGCTTATAACGTGTTTTAAGTGGCGGGAGCGTATCAACTGACTGCTACTAGTGATTGAACTTTATTGTTGCGTTGACCTGTTTAACCCGTCGAAACAACAGTTTTTGTATATCCTCTCTTTAGCAACGTGCCAAATACGATGGAGATAAAATCGGGAAATGCCATTCCGAGTACTTTTGGGGGTGCTCTTTCAAATGGCACCAAAAAAAAAATTCATAATAGTTTATGACCCCTGATATTGATATAATTATATTACCTTACCCCTGGTTTTGGCCATTTAAATTGACATGAGCACGATTTTTCAGGTAAATTTTTTTTTGTAACGGGATTTTTGACTGGAAAAAAAATTTCTTTCGACAGAAAATTACGGTAAAAGTGCATTCGAGAGTTGTACTGAAAAGTTATGCACTTAGAAAAAAATAATTCCAACATGGGATGTCCAATATCTCGACCAAAAGGACACATTGTGTGGGGAAACTTTCATAATTTTTTTTACTCAAACCTGGAGAACTTTGGGGCAAAAGTTTAGAGAGCAAAAAGTGTTCAGATTCATCCAAGGAGCACGCCTGATTTTTTTTCAGAATTTTTAGTCACGTTTTGGCCATTTTCAATTTGGCCATTTTTTCAAAAAATCCGAAAATGGCTCCAAAAAATTCAAAAAAAAATTACACACCTCGCTTTGAAGAGTCATAAACAAATTTTTCAACAAAAAATTTGGCCCAGTTTGGCCATTTTCCCATTAGAAGGTTTCAAAAAATGGCCTTTCCTAAAATTTCACAATCATTTCCAGACATCTGAGAAAAAATACACGTGTTCTTGGCTCATACTCAATAGAGTCTGCACCAAAATGGCTGTCCCCAAATTGTCCATTTTTTTTGGAAAAAATGGCCGAAACCAATTGCAGGAAAGCACAAAAACATTCAAAAACAGAAAAATTCGCACGTTTCCCTTAAATCATGTCCAAGAGGTTTTGCACAAAAAAATCTTGAACCTGTTGACGTTTTTTTGTTAGGGGGTTCAGAAAATGGCTAATCGGTAAAATTGCCAAATCGTCTTAAAAAAAATCTGAAATAATGAGTGTCTTGAATTATACTCAACAAAGTATAATCGGACTAAAAAAGGACGATTTTGAAATTTTTTTTCTGAATACAAGCTCTAAGGCGATTTGACAATTTGTTTACAGTTTGACCAAAAAAAAAAAAAGAACAAATCGGAAATAGTCGCCTCAGAGCTTGTCGGAAAAAAAAATCAAAATCATCCTTTTTGGTACGATTATACTTTGTTGAGTATAATTCAAGACACTCATTATTTCAGAATTTTTGTAGACGATTTGGCAATTCCACCGATTAGCCATTTTCTGAACCCCCCTAACCAAATAACGTCAACAGGTTCAGGATTTTTTATTTGCAAAACTTTTTGGACATGATGTAAGGGAGACGTGCGAATTTTTCCAGAATTTTATTTTATTTTGGGTTTCGGCCAATTTTGGGAACATTGAAATGAAAAAAATGGACAATTTGGGGACCCATTTTGACGCAGACTCTATTGAGTATGAACCAAGAACACGTGTATTTTTCCCAGATATCTGGAAACGATTGTGAAATTTTAGGAAAGACCATTTTTTTGAAACCTTCTAACGGGAAAATGACCAAACTGGGCCAATTTTTTGTAGAGAAATTTGTTTAGGACTCTTCAAGCGAGGTGTGTAATTTTTTTTCAGAATTTTTGGAGCCATTTACGGATTTTTGAAAAAATGGCCAAATTGAAAAGGCCAAAACGGGACCACAAATTCTGAAAACAATCAGGCGTGCTCCTTGGATAAATGTGAACACTTTTTGTTCTCTAAACTGTTGCCCCAAAGTTCTCCAGGTTTGAGTAAAAAAATTATGAAAGTTTCCCATGACAATGTATCCTTTTGGCCGAGATATTGGACACCCCATGTTGGAATTAATTTTTTGACTCTGATCACGCGTCTCGATATCATACAACTCTTCCTGTTGCGTCTATTCCTCTGAATAGAGGCAACAGGAAGCTCCAGGCTCCAGGACCATATGTTGTTCTGAATCTGATTCATAAATTATCTCACAGTTTAGAGTGCTTGTTCCGTCTGTCTTCTCTAACGAGTTAATTGCATCTTGAGAATCCTCTGAGAGTATCTTTTTCGGCCTAGCACATTCCAAGGTCTGCTCTACCACTTCACAGTGCTTCCTCCAGGAATCTCTCTTTGCAATCTTCAAAGCTTTATTGTATTCAGTCAAGAGTTTTCCGATATTCGGTCCTCTCTCGGTCTTTGTTGCTCTGTTAAAGAGATTTCTTGTTGTTGCCCTCATTGTTCCAACAGAGCCTGTTGGGTGACATTGAATTCTCAGGAATAACGTGATTGAAAGTGGACATGATTTTGTCCAGGTATTGTTCCACAGTGAAGCGGTAGTGGTGCTGATCTTCTTCGTAACCTTTGGGATCTCAGAACTTAGATCTGCTTCCTAAGCTTCCCAGTTTATTTTCCGACAAGTTTGTACAGCGCATTTCATCGGTCACAAGCTAGTTTTTAACCGAACCACCTATTAAAGGGCTGGCTATCGTTATGTCAAGAACCTCGTTCCTATATCCAAAAAAAAATCTTCGGACGCCACTGTCGAAAAAAATCGTCGTCAGCCGGCCAGACGCACGAAACTTGACTGGTCTCATGCCGGCCGAACGGTGCACAAAGGCACCGCCATCTTTCTTAATCGTTCTCGCGTATAACGTGGAAGTGACAATCTTCCGTTTCTGAATAATAATGCCTTTTTTAATTTCGCGTAGCGGCCTTCGCGCGCAGTTAAACAACTCACCGCGGACGGCCCCTCGAAGGGAACGCGCCCCGCTCCCCCCTCCCCCCTCCCACCTGCTCGCCACGTATAAATTATGAAGGGAAGCGCCGGCGAAGGCTCGTCGAGGTTTGACGTGGGTCGGCGCGGCGAAGTTAATAAACGACGATCCCGCGGGTATTGCCGGACCAGATGGGTAATATGAACGAGATTACATTAATAGGAGTACTATATTACTCAATAAGTTCGTAGGATGATATATTGATGGCGTCACTATTGACAAATCCATATGATCTTCAGATAGTACCTACCTTCAACCGATATACAGTATGTCCCCGGATCGAGTTTAAAAGAGGAAAACATTTTGTGTTTTTGATTTCTCAGAAAAAGTCACTCTTGATTTGCCCTTCTTGATTTCAAACCCCCAAAACGCAAATTACTTTTTTATATAACTCAAACGGTTCTCGAGATAATACCATTTTTCTATTATCTATAAGTAATTCTAGTTGGCGGATTTAACCCAATAATTTCGTTGTTTAGGATACTATATGCTATAGAAACTCAATTAATTATTTAGCTAAAAAAATGATTCGAATTACTTAGTCTCATGTTTTAATCATTGAATTAAACAACTGATTATAAAATGAAATCAAAACTAAACCAGGATTTTTTTATTCAAATAATGATCGTCCTTTTTCTGCACAAATTTCAATTCGAGCTCTAAATTCGGTAAAACTATTTCTAATTTCTTCAATTGACAGGGACTTGACTGCATTTTGAATCCTTGATTTTAATTGCTCTTCATAATTTTCCAGTGGTTCACGATAAACAATTTGTTTTAAACGTCCCCAGAGATAGAAGTCCAATATTGTCAGATCCGGGCTTCTCGGCGGCCATAAAATGGGACCATCCCTTCCTATCCAGTGTTCATTAAATTCGGAATTGGGCCAATTACGGACAGTAACTGCATGATGAGCAGGGCACCCATCTTGTTGAAAAAACATTCTCGTTCGATAACTTAAAGGAAGTTCATCAAGTTTATCTGTTAAAAAATTTTGCAGCATCTCCAGATATGTATTACGATTTAAATTTTCTTTGAAAAAATATGGACCAATAATGCCATTTGTATATGAAACCGCACACCACACATTAACTTTTTTGAAATGTTGTCTTCGTCAAGAAATAGTAAAGTGGGGATTTGTTTCACTCCAATACCGGCAATGCTGAGAGGAAACGACGCCGTTTGTTGAAAAAGTAGATTCATCGGAGAAAAAATTCGCTTATGAAATCCTACGTTATTTAAAACTCTATTGCCCATCTCCAAACAAAAATCCAAACGTTTGGCTTCATCACCCTCCTCTTAGGTGTGCCTGAATTTTGGTTTAAATGGTAAAATCCGGTTCTGCTTGAAAATTCTCTGTAAATGCAATTTACTTATTTCAGTTTCAATTGCCCTTCTTCTAAGTGATAATCTTGGAGCTTCTCTCACGGAATGGAGGGCAAGAACTGAAGCAGCATCATCTTCATTCAACCATTTTTTTTATTTTTTAATGTCTAAAACAGAGCCTGTTTCCAAGAACTTGGTCATCAACTTCTTCGCTCCGACATTAGAAATGCTAACTTCCAGGTATTTTTCGTTAAATTTATTAATAACAACACGATAGGACTCTTCCCCAGTTCTGTAGTATTGAATCAAATAAATTCTTTGTTCTAAAGTCAACATTATAGCATATAAATAGTAGCAAAATGACGAAGATTCGATTTGAAGTTATACTGAGTTATTAGTTGTCAGCAGTTGTCAGTGATATCTTGCAATGAAATCCGCCTACTAGAATTTTTCTAAAGAATTATAAAAAAAATCCAAATTATGAAGAAAAATTGTATTATTTCGAGAACCTTTTGAGTTATATAAAAAGTAATTTGCGTTTTGGGGGTTTGAAATCAAGCAGGGCAAATCATCAAGAGTGACTTTTTCTGAGAAATCAAAAACACAACATTTTTTAAAACAATAGAAAAATCTGAATTTGGTGTGTTGATAAAGCATTAGTTTTTAATAGGAAAAAATACCGTTCGACAAAGCAAATACTTGATAACTGTAATTCGGACTCTCCTCCATCAAGGCAAATGGTAGAGAAGTACTTGGCTGATTTTAAACACGGCCGTACAAACACCGATGATGCTGAACGCTCTGGTCGCCCAAATTCGACAGTTGTTCCAGAAAACATAAAAAAGAGTGTACAAAAACGTTTTGGAAGACCGTAAAGTGCTTTGCATGAACATATGTCCATGAGAAAGCTCTGTTCAAAGTGGGTACCGCGTTTGCTCAACGTTGACCAAAAACAGCAACTTGTTGATGATTCAGAGCCCTGTTTAGAGCTGTTTAGGCGAAATAAAAAGAATTTTTTCATACGACATGTGACAATGGATGAAACATGGATCCATCACTACACTCCAGAGTCAAGTCGGCAGTCAAATGAGTGGACAGCAACCGGCGAAGGCCGTCCAAAGTGACCAAAAACACAAAAGTCGGCTGGGAAGGTTATGGCATCCGTATTTTGGGATGCGCATGGTATGATATTCGCTGACTATCTTGAAACGGGGAAAAGGATTAATAAAAAAGGAGGTGATCGCCGAAACTGAAGTGTATTTTGAAGGGTTGGACAAACCGTGCTAGAAGAAAGGCATAGAAATGTCAGAGAAGCGTTTAAATGAATGTATCACTCTTGAAGGAAACTATATTGATGAATAAAGTCGAATTTTGCCTAAAACTTCTTGTTTTATTAGCCATTCTACGAACTGATTGAGTGATATGCTATATATGAAAATAACTAATCTCTACCTATTTTTTTTTCGCTATAATGCAATGAACGACAGTATTCTTGGGTCGGCGAATATACTGAGTGTCCCAGAATAAGTGAAAAAAAAGGTGTAAGACTAATAATTTTCAAGCTGAAATTGGACCTATGGTCTTAAGTCCTGGTATTAAGTCCCGCTTAATAAAAGTGTAATTTTTATTTCTTCCACTTGAGGTCCAGTTTTTTACACTTCTTTGGTTACCGTGGGACACACAGTATATGATAATCATGCGGGTAAACCTACACCATCAATAGGCAACTGTGGGTAAATGTGGATCATTCCATTTGAAAGAAAAGTCAATGCTATTGAAATATTGTTAGATTCTGCGACACTGGATAACATGCACCATTTTGCAACAATGAAAATGATTGTAATTTGTGACAAATCGAACTGTCCAATACGCACATCTCTAACTTTTTTTGTTTAGATGCTATATAGAGATTCTATGTTTATAATATAATTTTTCAAAAACAGTGAATATCTCCAAAATAGTGAGTTTTAGTATCATGTATCTAGTACCATGTATCAAGTCAATCTAACAATTAATGAGGTATGCAAAATTGTACAATTATACAGACTGTTCCATTTAAAATAACGAAGTTGTGTAACTGTTACATAAAATGGAGCACCCTGTATGTTTAGAAATATTTTACAAACACGCAACACATCATTTTGGGCAACTTCTATTTTTTTCTTTTTACAACAACAGAGTTATGGAAGCAGCCGTCTTAGGTGGAACACCCTATATTTACTTTTTTATATATGTAGATATTCAAGTTAATAAGTTGTAGGTAATATGTCTGTAGGTGAATAAGTTTGTAGGTAATACTACAGTATATTTTACCAAAATTGAGTCAAATCTTAATAATATGAGGAAGCAAAATAAAATCAAGCTGGCAAGTTGTTTTCATCCTGTGCCATGAAGATGTAAAACACACACACACACAATATGCAATTCTAAACGTGCCCATAAAAATATACAAATTCTTTCCTCAGGGCCTTGATTCAAACCAGAAGTTGGCCCGATAACATCTGACAAAATTCTAGTTTTTTTAAAGAAATGATTATTCGTGGAGAGAACAACTTGTGTTATGTAACAAATTAACAAACTCCTTATTTAAATAAAAAGTAGACGATAAATCAAAGTAACGTAAACGACACCGACACATAGCAAAAAAAATATCACCAGCGTACCTTAATGTCAACCAAAAAAATGAATTTGGATGTTAACATTGAAAAGTCGCGCGTTTTTTTCTGAGTATTATTGCACGAAATCCATTTCAGTTTCCTTAGAAGTCGCCTGGAATAATTGGTCTTTTTTTGATCTCGGACCGTACGTGTATTGATTGCTTTCGCTAAATAAATAGAAATTATCATTTTTCTGGCATAAATACGGTTTAATGATCTGTCTGCGTTTTAAAGTCAGTTTGCGTAAACTAACAAGGATGTAGCAACCAGATTCGGGCTACTATAAGCGTACAACCCATCGATTTTCATTATTTTGTAATAATTTTGGAGGATTTGAAGCTGTTAGTTAGTGATTTAAGGCTCAAACATCTTTTGGAACGGGCATCAGTAAACAGACAAATAAACTTAATCAGTTTTAACTCCCGAAAATAATAACGTTTTTGTGTAAAAAATGTTTTTGTTGAGAATAATAGATAACAGAGTTATTAAAAATTTATCGAGAGCACCATCTCTCACTTCAAAACAGCAGATATTTTTATAATTTCGTTACAAACATCTCAGAAAATACTTCAGTGTGAGCCAAGATATAAATAGTAAAAAAACAGAATTTTTGGTTTGTTATTCTAAATATCCAAATTGTTTAAAATTACAGTTTTAATATCGCAATATTTGTAACAAATTTAAAAAAGTTTTCCACTAACACCAAAATACTATACATTTACTCAAAGCAAGTTTCGTCAACCATTTGTTTCAACCAAATGTTGGCATCTTGTTGATACTACAAAATACTACAAACGAACAAACTAATTGATACCGAGTTTCAATGAAACACACGTAGAAACAATGACAGGTAACATTCTTCATTTGATTCTGAAGCTTACATTCAATATGGTTGTTCCAAATTGAATTTAGGATCATTTTCTTATAGTTTTTCGAGAAAATACCAAAAAAAGTAATAAGAACAACATACTATATATACATATTTGGAAATATGTCTCTTACCTAGAACATTCCCAGATGAAGTTCATGACGATCCGTAGTCCCCCTAGGAAGTTACAATCCTCGGTGACCACCATATGAACACATAACCCAACATTTTAAAACACGTTACGGTCTACGCGGTTGGCAATTTCCTTAAGAGCAAATCCGGACGGACTTTCTTATACCAACAATCTAACCAACCTCAAAATCACTTAGTTGGCGATAATTTTCGATTTGTTGTATTCTAAGCATCGTAAATAGAGGTTACTATAGAACTATAAAATCAGAACTGATAAGAATATACGTACATTTAGCAAAAACTTATTCAAAACATACACATTTTTATACGATAATCACAACAATACCAAGATAACGTTGAATTTTTTATTGAAACTTTCTTTGATAATTTTTTTGTTATATTGAAGCATATCTTAGGGGAAAATTTCAATATGAATTGCTTAACTAATACTGGGTGTTACGATTTTTATACAAAGCAATATATAAAAAAGCTTTAGCAAAAGTGTTATCTAATCTGGATTTTATGTAAAAAACAGTATAAAACTAGTTCTTAATTTTGACAAATGAAAACTTTTGAGGGTTTTAGACAAAATACAAGCACTAATGTTTTTCCGACGTTTCGCCATATTCTTACACTACTTCAGGGCTACAAGATTGCATTAGAACGTTTTACAATTTGAAGACAATTACAATTACAAAATTATTACACTTGCACATTACCTTAATTAGTGTTTTAGAGCATAGCGGTCTATATTACTTAAACTATTAATCATTTTCTTTACCTAGAATACAATGTAAATGTGTACGTGTGTATAAAAAATGTAGACGGATTAAGAATACAATAGAGATTGCTTGATAAAAATAAAAAAAATATATTGACTAGATTTCAAAAATTAAAATATTACCTGCAAGTACTGACTGTGGTTAAATGTTCTAATTATTTTTTAATATATGTTTGTCGTATTTGTATAATAATTCCACTTAGTAAGAATAAATGCCTAGGCTCAATTCACTTACAATAGGGATGATTTTGTCTAATAGATAATGGTTAATATAAAGTAGAAAAACGCCATCTGTCGTGATTACTTACAACTTTATAGATTAGATTGTAGAAATATTTTTGTGTTTAGAGATAGTAAAGTAAATTGAAAATCTGTAGGTATGTTGTGGTTTACTCAAAGTAACTGTATATTAAATTCAAACAATATTGTTAATGCCTTGCTGAGTGGACAGAAAACTGGATTAACTACCATGGTCTGATATTTGTTTGTGTAAAGCATTTCGGAAATACTCTTTTTTCTGTAATTTTTTTCCACGTCTAGGACTTTAATGTTTGTAAAACAAAATTCATGTTCAATTGAAACATAATAGGGAGACAATGCTGTTTTTTTCTTTTTTATCTGAATTGGTAGGGTAACAGTTTCTTTTGTGTTGATTTAACTTAAGTAAAGTTTGTTTTTTGTAGTTCCCACATAATGTTTGTCGCAATCTAAACAATTAATTGAATATACCTACTACGTCAGATTTATCCCTTTCTTTTGTGACTTGTTTCAATTAAGAAAGAAATCACTAACAGTTTTTAATGGATATCTGATTATTTGTATGTAATCATATTTTAGTAAATGCACGAGTTGATTGCTTAAGTTTTTAACGAGTGGTATTTTATAATAAACTGCTCTAGGAGTGGCCTGAAGGGGTGCTTGAGTTGTCAAAAGGTGAAAGCGAGTTGTAGCATCCCATATTTGGCAGTACTTTAATGGTTTCGCCCAACAGAGGTCAGACCACGCAAAATCCAACGTAAATGCAAAGAGGTGGCTTAGGGGGGGGGTCTGGAAATTGGTAATGGTTGTCTGAGAGTAAAAAGATGTTGGTTGGCCAATACTCATGATCAGTTAAATCCGTCCTCAATCTTCTTCGGGGAAGTATTGTGGGGGAAGGGGTATGATAGTCGGAGGTAGTGGGGGTTGAGAGACGTAGGAGGGGTCGGGTTAGATGGTCGGTGGCTGAAGGGTTAAAGAGGTGGTTTTTTGAGGTAGCCGTTGGGTGGACTACAAGAATAAATTGTTTCACATTCAGTTATATCCTCCCTAGCCTATTGGGGGTGGTTTTTGGGAGTGAAGGAGGGGTTATGGGGCTTTGTGCCCATTGAGACTTTTGATCTACATGCAGAGAACTATCAACTTTTGTCAACATTCAAAATTTCAAGAAAATTAGCCAAATGCCATTTTCCATAAGAAAAGTGTGGGTTCCTTTCAAGAATATAATTCAATCGCTTATTTTAGAAACAACCTAAGTCACATTTTGGCCATATTGAGTTTATCACACTAATATATACTTTTGGGGGTAACACATGCTTAATTCAAAAAGAACCCGTAAACATCCTTAGTTATGTG
Organism: Aromia moschata; assembly: GCA_029963805.1. Lineage (NCBI taxonomy): Eukaryota > Metazoa > Arthropoda > Insecta > Coleoptera > Cerambycidae > Aromia > Aromia moschata. The sequence continues at coordinate 557,157 of JAPWTK010000112.1, forward strand.
AATTAAAATATTCGTTTATTTCTGAAACCACCTTAGTCCCGGAATTAGGTTGTTTCGGCACTAAATTGTCAGTGGTCATTTTGCATTTTTAACTTAGCTTATAAAAGTCAAAGCAGTAATGTTGTCGACGTTCCACAGTTTGTTGTTATTGCTGCTTATAAAAAATGTTTTATTAGAGAAAAAACATACTTAATTCTGTACCTAACTATTATGAACTATCAACCAACGACCAGTGCTAAAAACACTAATGATAATGCTATATAGTATTTATTAAAAAAATATATAGCAAGGAATATATGGTAATGGGATAAAATATTTTATATACACGGTGAAGACTTTAACTGGAATATATTCGCTGCGGGGTGGTGAATGATTTTTCAAAAAAATTCCTGAGACACGTCAACTTTTAAATGTATTTACCATACATTTTGCAAGTAATATGAAAAATATAGCCCTTCAGGGGTGGCTGAAACCACCCTCGACATGATTTTTTCAAATGCAACCCTATGGCTTGTGACCCCTCATTGTAAAGCTGGTGGAAAGAGGAATCCAACGCACTGATACAAATTTTAATTTTTAGTATGTTTGTAGGGTTGCATACAATTAAAACAATTTAAAAATTAAATTTATTTTCAACGTAACAATTGTTCAAAATGTGCACCATTCACTTGTTGGCAGCATCCCAGTCTGTGGTAGGTTTCGTCCCTTACATTATGCAACATTTGCGGTGTTATTTTTCCGATTTCCTCTCTGATCCTTTCCTACAGATCTGCTATGTTGTTGGGTTTCTGAATGTAAACCCTACTTTTAAGATCCCCCAGTGATCCCCCACCCACAAAAAGAAATCCAGTGGTGTAAGATCTGGAGATCTTGCTGGCCACTCAATATTACCTTGCCTCCCAATCCACCTACCGGGAAAAATTCTGTCCAGATACTGACGAACAATGGCAGCATAGTGTGGTGGGGCCCCATCTTGCTGAAACCATAACCCCTCGTCGGTGATTGGATTTTCTTCTAGAGCAAGCAACAAATTCAACTTCGTGTCGTCATCAACAACAGCCTGCCTCTTACTCGGTACTTTCTTGACATGACCCATCTCTCGATATTGTGCCTCAATTTTACTAATGGTACCTTGATTTAGTGGTGGCAAGTCAGGATGCGTTTCTCGATACAAGCGAACAACTTCGCATTGAGTTCGCGCCCTATCACCATATCCAATCATCATCAAAATTTCGATTTTTAGTGATTCAGTTAAATAAAACATTTTCACCAATTTGAAATAACACTTCGTTTCAAACTCTGAATACAGCATACAAACTAAATTACTCTTTGCGGCCGTGTAAAAACACTAGCAAAAAATAACAAATATCAGTTGTGGCAAAAAATTGCTTGGAATGTTTTGTAGGGACATATGAAAAGTAAAGTTTACATTCCAAAACTAAACAACACACATTTTGAGTATGAAATTGTTGCGTTAAAAATAAATTAAACTATAAAATTATGTTTTAATTGTATGCAACCCTACAAACATACTAAAAACTAAAATTTGATCAGTGCGTTGGATTCCTCTTTCCACCAGCTTTACAATGAGGGGTCACAAGCCATAGGGTTGCATTTGAATCATCATGTCGAGGGTGGTTTCAGCCACCCCTGAAGGGCTATATTTTTCACATTACTTGCAAAATGTAGGTAAAGACATTTAAAAGTTGCCGCGTCTCGGTAATTTTTTGAAAAATCATTCACCACCCCGCTAGCGAATATATTCCAGTTAAAGTCTCCACCGTGTATAATAATAATACTATACTAAAAGGAGTTTCACAGTTCAAATGGCAATTCAAAATGCATATAAGGACCCACTGCCAATACTAAAAGCCGAAAAATAAAATTTGAAAACTCTGCTTAAGCGGGTGGAGGAACCATTCAAACCCTTTTACGAAAATATTATTCAAACATAAAAAATTAGAACAAAAACCAAGGAAGGCACAAAATAAGCTCTATTTTTATAATACTATATAAAAATAGTTTTATATTAAAAAGTTTTATTTCAAAACTTATGTTTCATTTCAGAAAAAACCCAAGTCCGTTTTTTTTTATTTTTGTTTGTTTTCAAAGTTTCGTAAATATTTATCGTGCTTTTGTTCATGATAAATTCTTACTCTAGTGGTAAACTTTCGACCTCAAGCTACAGCATTACTCAAAATGTTCAGATATACTTACAAAACGTTTTTTTTTTCACCTCCTGAAAACCCTCAAAAAGTGACTTAGGTTGTTTCTGAAATAAGCGATTCAATTAAATGGATAGAATCCCCATTTTCTAAAAAAAAAAACTGCATGGTATCGACTTGGTACTGACCCGCTGTTACGCGACCTCGCTCCCCCTTGTCGCCCCCCGCGGGCCCACCGCTTCGGCCGGGCCTCGGTTACGTTTCCATTATTTATAATATTGAACTGGCCTCTCAATTATAACCGCAATTTATGGGGTTTTATTAATTGCCGTGGCCGACCGGTATCGCGCGCTCGCCCGATCGAAATTATTATCGAATGCGCCCAATAATGTTTACGGCCCTGCGATTCCGCGATCGTATTTTATTCAAATTAAACGGCGGATATCGCTCGGCAACGTACGATTGTTCGCGAAGGTCGATCTCGCCTCGTTTCGGTTCGGTCTTCAGCGGGGACTCTGCGCCGATATCGATGACTCGGCCTCGCCGTTTGAGCCCGGCGAAACGCTGGAGGGCGAGATGTCGTCGTTTTTTTTGGTTTTTGGGGTCTCAGGGTGGTAGCCAGGACTGCGTTTGGCATTTGCTTCCATTTTTTCGTCTTTTTTGTCCTTAGCGTATTCCT